>SJYA01001516.1:203523-275548 GCA_006410615.1 Neotragus moschatus
ATGCAGCAGTAGAAACACATATGGACAGTTTCCATTTGTTGTGAGGGAAGCATAACAGGCTTTAGCATCAGACTCTGACATGAGAAAATGAAGCACAGAACAAATAAGCCACGTAGGTGAGACTTTCACCCCCATGCTTGTCCACTGCCAGGGAGGAGCGAATCTGAGGCATGAGCTTTCTTGGGTCTCCAGTTTGAGCTTCAAACCCCTGATATTTCAGAGGCCCCCCCTCCTCACTTAAAAAAGGCAGTAATAAAAAAAAGGAAAGATGGGAAATAGAGAGGAGAGATAACTACTATTCTACCCTGGTGAATATTAGCTTCATTTTATACCCAGCTGGAGAGTTTTGTTTCCCTGTGCCATTAAATATTCTTTGACATGACCATTGTTAATGGCTGTATGGTATTTCATAGTAAATCACAGAATATAACACAATCCCCTACTTTTGGATCCGTAAGAGGTTTATAATTTCCATCACTTTAAAAAGGCCACGGTCAACACAGCAGAATCTTTGTACACATTTGTAATATTTTTTTAGAAGGAAAATTCCAGTATGTGTAATTGCTGGGTTAATAAGACCACACTAAAAAATGCTTTTGTTATGGATTTTTAAATGTCCTTCAAAAAAGCTGTCCTAATTTATATTCCTATCAGCAACTCAAGAGGACAACTGTTTTCCTCATATCTCTAATAGCGCAGGATGTTGTAATATCTTTAACTTGATCTCATGGTTTTCATTTGCAAGTCTCTGATGTCTAGCAGGGTTGATTATGTCTCCATTTGCTTATTGGACATTTGCATTGCTTTCCTTGTGAATTACCTCATTGTATGAGATACACAAATTTTTTTCTCATGGGATGCTTCCCTTTTTTTGGTAAGCGCTCTTTGTATTAGTTCTTCACATCTAGTGTCCCTTCTCACTTTTGATCCATGGGCTACAACGCATGATACTAAATGCCTCTACTTTGCCTCTTGGTCCCTACACGGTCCCATATCTAGCTGGTTATCTATAAATGATTTTTTAAATTATTTATTCACTTGGCTGCGCTTGGCCTTTGCTGTTGCGCATGGGCTTTCTCTCACTGTGTCTCGTGGGCTCAGCAGTTGCGGCACACAGGCCCAGCTGTCCCGAGGCCTGAGGAATCTTCCTGGAGCAGGGACTGAACCTGCGTCCCCTGCATTGGCAGGTGGGTTCTCAACCACTGCACCACCAGGGAAGTCCATAAATAATCTTTTTATTAGCAGGATTTCTTTGTAGAACCCAAAGAACCACGCTTGAGATGATCTTTCCAGTAAGTTCCGATTTATTCCTGGCCCAGGGACATAGAATCATAGCTAGCTCAGAGGTAGTTTTGCTCATTGTTCTCAGTGATACACGAAAAAGTCAGGGCCAGTCACGCGAAGGGGTTCCTCTGGTTAGCTCTCCTGGCCCCGGCCCACTCCTGTGCTTAAACAAAGAACTGCAATTACTTTTAATGTACATGCTCCACCCCCTGGGCCACAAAAATCTACCACAGGCCTCACCCCAATCCCACTTTGCCAGAGAGATGCCCTGTCATGGTTCCCATTATGGATTTCACCCATCTGTAGGTTAGCAAAAGTACCCGTATAGATTTCAGACACTCAGAGGCAAATAAGCTACTGTCCAGGAGTAAACAAGATGCTTCACTTCTCAAGGTCAAGTCCTGTCTCCAGGCTTCCTAAGGAATCTATTATTATGTGTACTTCTTCGCCAGCTTGAGTAAGAGGCAACCTTGAGCTTGAAATCCTCCAGTGGCTTCCCATCGCACTTAGGTGAAAATCCTAACTGTCAGGAGGTCTCCTGAGTTCTGGGTAATGTAGTCCTGCCTCTCTCTCCACTGCTCTCCTGCTCACCTATGATGCTCCCCTTGCGTCAGCCTTCTTTTCTGTGTTGGGCCTTAGCATGTACTATTCCCTCAGCTGAGACATTTTTCCCTGTGGTCTTTTAAATTTTTATTTATTTATTTAATTTTATTTTTTGGTTGCATTCTGCAGCACGTGGGATCTTAGTTCCTTAATCAGGGATGGATCCCATGACCCCTGAAGTGGAAGCATGGAGTCTTAACCACTGCGAGTCCCTTTTGCTGTGGTCTTTATATGACTGGCTCCTTCCCATCCAAGTTTTCAAAGAGATCTTTCTTGACCATCTTATCCTATACATACCTCCCAAGTCTCTATTGCATTGCTAAGAGGTTGTTATTTTCACAGCACGTAGCCCTATCTCAAACTATCCTAAGACTGGATTGTTCCCAGTGTGTGTCCTTATGTTGTTTGTGACTGGCCCACATAGCTCCCGAGAATAGGGACCCTGTCAGTACACTCTCTCTGCATTGTATTCACAATCCAGACGGTTCTCCGACCTCCTGTAGCTTCCCTTGCTGCACTCCCTCCCATCCCAAGCCATGCCTGCAGATTGCCAAATCTGGGCATTTAGGGGGCAGGCAGACACAACCCAGGCCGTCTTGCTGACTGAGGCTTGCTATGTACCAGGTACTGCTAACCTCTTGACCTACATCATCATCTTTCTTCTGGTTCTATCATTATCCAGCTGAGTGACTTTAAACAAGTTACATAACTCTCTTGTGCCTCAGTTTCTTCATCTGTAAAATGCAGCAGGCCCTGTTTCACAGGTTGCTGTGAGCGTTCAGTAAGACAAGGAACAGTCCCTGGCCCACTCCACGTGCTCAGTAGGCATGTGAGTGATTATTGTTCTCATAATAACCCTACCAGGTAGGATTTGTTAGTTCCGGTTTATAAATAAGAGAACCAAGGTTTTAGTATCTATAGGTCAGCTGGGAAGTGGCTCAGTCAGGATTCTAAGCCCCAAGGCCTGTGACTTCATGGGCACATGTTCTTCTTAAAGAGACAGACCTAACTGGTCCGAAGTCTCTTTTCCTTTCTAGTGACTGCCTCCACAGAAGAACAGAACAGGCTCTTTCTGTATTTGTGCAGTGTGAGGCAATGCCACATTACCCCAGGCTTCAGTGCACTCTCCCATCTCACAGATGAGGCAACCTGAGGCTGAGAAGGAGCAAGTGGGTGAGCAGAGAAGCCTGGTGCAAAGTTGGTTCACCTAATTCTGCTCCCAGACACTCAAGCAGACTGAGTCTCCATGTGGGGGGCCTGACTGGGATCTGCTGGAAACTTCTGCCTTGTCCATGGGGGCTCACCCATTATATCTCTGGTCCAGAAGTTTAATTTCAAAGATCTGTAGTCAGGCAGGCTTGGAACTGTGGCCAAGACACGGCACCACCCTGAGCCTCAAAAGATTTCCTCATCCAAAAAGATCTCAGTCTAGTATCCCGGTGGAACCCTGGCTGCTGGGAATAGAAGGATAAGTGGGAACTGTCCCCAGCCTCAAGGAGCCCAGCAGGTAGTAGCAGGAACAGGTGTGAAACAGACGGAGATGCTGGGAGTGGCAGGGATGGGTGTGAGCATAACCAGCTGGTAGATCAGAGGGAGAAGCAACACAACTCCGGGAGGTTTCTCCAAGGTGGTACCCTGGAGCTGAGTGGGCAGGACAGGCAGGCATCAGCCATGTGAGGAGTCGGGGAAGGGCACGGAGGTGGGAAAGGCCAGGAGGGCTCAGGGCTGGGATGGAGGATGTGGTGAATCTCAGAGGAGGAGGGGGAGATTCAGTGGAGCCAGGCCGGTGTGGACGTAATCCGGAAAAGGAAGGCAAGCCTTGGGAGAATTCAGGGCCCCGAGAGAGTGAGAGGAGATTCAGAAGGGGTGAGGCCGGAGGGAAGGACCTCAGTGCCTGTTTGTCATGCAGACTGGCACTTCCATTGTGACTGCGGATCCTCTCATGAACCCCAGAAGGAGCTGAGACTCGTAACTTGCGCAAAGTCACAGAGCTAGTTTCTGGCACCAAGATTTGGACGCAAGTCTTTCAACCATAAAGTTGTGTATTACTCATATATAATGTCTCAAGGAGGTGACCCCAATAGTATCAATTTAAAAAGACAACGCAGAAACCTCCTGCCCACTATGGAGCTGAGAGAGACACAAGCTCCTTTGGCCGCTTCCTTACCCACTTCCTACCCCCAACCCCCAGCCCCACGCGCCTCGCTTTGATGCCCACTCCAGCTATCCAGGAAGAGCCCATTCGGGGAGAAGGGAAGCACCTTCTCAGGCCATTTCCCTTTCTTTGTCTGGGGCTCAGCCTGCAGGGCTCAGCTGGACAGCAGCAGGAGAGGGAGAAAGACAGGAAGAAAGGAAATTCCCACCAGCTGTCAGGAAAGAGACTGTCTCTTAGAAATGCTACCAGCCTCTCCCTGGGTGCTACAGAAGATCGAACACTAGCGGTGGGGGAGGCTGTCACCTTTCGCTTTCACATGAGCATCCCCACACCCAATTCATGTCCTAAAATCTCAGCTCTCCCTCCTTCACTTTTGGAATGTCTGAGATCATCTGATGACTTAGCAGATGCCAAGCCTTGTGCCAGCTGCCTAGAATGTCACCAAGGGATTCCGTCTGAAGTCTCTTCTCTACCTCAAACTGGGGCACCTAGTTTTGGCAAGTAGAGTGAGTTGTTAATAGTAGAATCTAGGTGGTGTTCACTGCAAAACTATTTAAACTCTGACGTACGCTTGAAAAGTTTCATAATAAAATGTTGGCAGAAAAAAGCTGTCTTTCCCAACCCAAAGTATTTACCGGATAAACATCTGACATATCACCACCATTATCTCAGGATAAGATACCACCATTATTTAACACTTTCCTGGAGCTACTAGCCAATGAAATTAGAAAAGAGAAAAAGATACTAGAGGTATAAAAATTATAAAGAGGTAAAATTATCACTACTTACAAACGATATGATAGTACTCCCAGAAAACCCAAGAGAACCACTGAAAAACCATTGGAAACAGTGAATTTAGGAACATGGGGTGATAAAAATTTAACATGGAGAAACCAGTGGCTTTCAAATATTCAATCACCAATTAGCAGATATGATGGAAACAGGGCCCTACATACCATAGCAGGGAAAAAACTAAACACGTGTTAACAAGTATAAGATGTAGGAAAAATTTTAACGTACTACAAAAGCCCACAAAAGACTGGAACAAGTGAACTATGTTCATAGATAGTTAAACTAAACATTATAAGGCTGTCTACACTCATTAACTTATTCTATGAATTGAAGATAATCCTGATAAAATAGCAGAGGGTTTTTGTATCTATATAAGCAGATTCTAAAATTAAATACCAAAATAAACAAGCAATGAGGGTCAGCTAACATTTGAGAAAAGACCATGATTGATGACTAGTTTTATTGATATTAAAACATATTATAAAGCCTTAGAAACACAGTATTATGACATTGGTACATGAACAGAGAAACAGATCTGTAGAAAAGAATGGACAGCCCATAAGAAAAACCCCAATATATTCAGAAATGTAGAATGGAGTAAAAAGTCCATTTCAAATCAGCAGAGGAAAGATGGATTTTTCATTAAGCAGTATTAAGACAATTAGATAACCACCTGGAAAAAAATTCAGTTGGATCTATATCTCCTACTTTACACCAAGATAAATTTTAAATCAAACAAAAATTTAAATATAAAAATGAAATTGTCAAAGTATTGGAATGCCTGGTAGGAAGACTACTTTATAACCTCAGAGAGGGAAAAGACTCTAACCATAGCCCAAGATACAGAAGACACAAAAGACTGGTAAATTGGACTTCTTGAAATTTTAAAGAGGAAATCCCCAGTGCGAAAAGCACCACTTGGAAGGTATATTTGCAACTTATATCCTAAAAAAGGGACTAATTTCCCTAATACATAAAGAACTTTTAAAATCAATAAGAAAGGAATCAATTGAAAAAAAGGGTAAAGGATACGGATAGACAATTCACACAAAGAGGAAATGTAAATAGATTTTAAACATATAAAGATGTTTCAACCTCATTTTTGATGAAATGTTAAATGAAGTTACTCTGATAAAGCTTCCCACTTACCATCTTGGCAAAAATTTTTAAAGTATGGTAACATTCCATTTTCAAGGGGTGTAGGAAAATACACACATGTATACTTTGCTGGTGAGAATATAAATTGTTACAACCTCAATAAAAGGCAATTTTGTAAATGTCTATCAAAATTTCAAAAGCACATAGCTTTTCCTTCTTAATAAAAAAATTTTAACTATGGCATATTTATATCTGATAAAAAACAGAAATCTCAGCTGTATAACTTCTTTAATTGGTACATAGGTACACACTCACGTAATTACCTCTGCAATTAAGATTTCTATCACCCAAAAAGTTTCCTCATGCCAATGCAAAATGCAGCCCCTGTTCTGACTTCCAGCGCCACAGGTTGGTTTTGCCTATTCTGAACTGTGCATAAATGAAGTCATACACTGTGTATAGTTTTGTGTCCGGCTTCTTCTCAGCATATTTTAAAGACATGTCACTGCTGCTGTGGGTAACAGGGAGTCATTCCTTTTTGCTGCTGTGTACTGTTCTATTTTATGAATCGATCACAATCTGTTTATCCTGCTGAAGGGTATTTGGGCTGTTTCTAGTTCAGGGCTATTATGAATAAAGGTGCTATGGACATGCTTCTGCGAGTCTTTTTTTGGATACCTGTATTCTTTTTTTCTTGGGTATAAACCTATGAATGGGGTTGCTTAGTCACAGCATGGAGATTTGCTTAACTTTATCAGACAAGGCGGAACAGTTTTCCAGAGTGGCTGTAACATTTTACAGCCTCGCCAGCAAAGTAAGAGAATTCTAGTTGCTCCTCACCAGCACTTGACACTGTCAGCCCTTTAAGATTTGGCCATTCTGGTGGGTGTATAGTAATACTTATAGTTTTCATTGGCATCTCCCTGAGTAACGATGGGCACACGAGGATAAACAATCTACACAAAAATGAAGGGCAAATAAATGTTAAGCAAACAGAGACTTTTTTCCTCAGTCTTGATAAACAATGCTAATTAAAACTACTCTGAGAAAGTAGCATCTTTCATAGGTTTAGTGGTCATTAGAAGTTTATGGATCATCACACTTTCATGCAATGCCCATTCAAGTCTTACACACCCCATTTTTTGACCATTTTTAAATTCAGTCACGTATTAGAGGTACCAGTTTTTCCTTAGATATATGCATTACAAACATTGCCCCCATGCCTGTGGTTTGCCGTTTTACTTTCTTCATGGTACCTTTTGATGAGCAAAAGTTTTTAATTTTAATAAGGTCTAATTTATCAAATGTTTTATAATTATTTTTTTAATACCCATTTTTTATTTGGCTTAATCAGGTCTCAGTGGCAGCACTTGGGATCTTTAGTTTCAGCATGTGGGCTCTAGTTCCCCCACCAGGGATCAAACCTGGAGCCCCCTGCATTGCGAGTACAGAGTCCTAGCCGCTGGACCACCAGGAAAGTCCCTATAATGGTTATTTTTTGTGTCCCATTTAAGAATCTATGCCTACTACCACGTCAGGAGGAAATTCCTGTGTGTGTGTCCTTCCTGGGAGAAAGCACATACCTCTTGAACCACCAATTCAACTTCTAGGAATTTATTCTACACATATATGGGAAACAAGGCATGCCCATAGTTCTCTGCAGCCTTGTTTGTGAAAGTGAAGTTTGGAAACAATCTAGACACTTCTCAGCAGGAACTATGTGGCTCAACAAACGGTGGTACGTCCAAACAAGGGAATATTGTGCAGCTGTAAACACAAGTGAGGGGACTTTCTGTATTTGACATGGAAAGATCTCCAAGATACATAATTACATGAAAAAAAGCAAGATACACAGAGAGCAACGTAAGTACTGCGCTATATTTGTATAAAAAGGGATAAGTGTGTGTGTGAATATATATACACATTTCAGGAAAGACATTTGAGAAGCAGCACTGGTTACCTCCTGGTAGAAGAACTGAGTAACTGGAAGCTAAGCATGAGAGGCACACTTCTCACTGCAGGTCCTTTGCTTCTGAAGTTTATGAAGATTTTACCTATCTGAAAAGAAATACTTACAGACACATGTTATTCTCAGTAGGTAAGGTTTTGTCTATGTGGATGTTGGTGAGAAGGGACAGCCCAGAGAGGGGAAGAGCTGGAGCAAAGGTGCAGAGGACAGTCGAGTTCCCCACTCCTGGGGAGGTGGGATCACTCACAGACTGTTTTGTCCAGCCTCAGCACGGCCTCAGTGTTACCTTCCAGACAGCAGCAGTTTTCACTGTCTCAGGTGTAAACCCTCAGGAACAAGCCCTCTGGGATGGCTGATAGCACTGAGCCCACAGGTAAGTATCTACCACTACTGTGTTGGGGTACTTGATCTACCCTGTGTTATTTAAACCTTGTTCCTATCTGATGAGCAGTCTTAGGAATTATGTCTCTTGTTGGACAGAGGAGGACAGTGAAGCTCAGAGAGGTTGAGTAACTTGTCCAAGGTCACACAGCCATGACGCAGCCAAACTGGACCCTGGACCCTGTCCTATATATATGTCCTCCCTTCTCTAGACCTCTGGAAGAGGAGATGGGGAAAGGGAGGGTGGAAAGAGTTAAGCACCCAAGANGTCACCAAGGGATTCCGTCTGAAGTCTCTTCTCTACCTCAAACTGGGGCACCTAGTTTTGGCAAGTAGAATGAGTTGTTAATAGTAGAATCTAGGTGGTGTTCACTGCAAAACTATTTAAACTCTGACGTATGCTTGAAAAGTTTCATAATAAAATGTTGGCAGAAAAAAGCTATCTTTCCCAACCCAAAGTATTTACCGGATAAACATCTGACATATCACCACCATTATCTCAGGATAAGACACCACCATTATTTAACACTTTCCTGGAGCTACTAGCCAATGAAATTAGAAAAGAGAAAAAGATACTAGAGGTATAAAAATTATAAAGAGGTAAAATTATCACTACTTACAAACGATATGATAGTACTCCCAGAAAACCCAAGAGAACCACTGAAAAACTATTGTAAACAGTGAATTTAGGAACATGGGGTGATAAAAAATTAACATAGAGAAACCAGTGGCTTTCAAATATTCAATCACCAATTAGCAGATATGATGGAAACAGGGCCCTACATACCATAGCAGGGAAAAAAACTAAACACGTGTAACAAGTATAAGACGTAGGAAAAATTTTAACGTACTACAAAAGCCCACAAAAGACTGGAACAAGTGAACTATGTTCATAGATAGTTAAACTAAACATTATAAGGCTGTCTACACTCTTTAACTTATTCTATGAATTGAAGATAATCCTGATAAAATAGCAGAGGGTTTTGGTATCTATATAAGCAGATTCTAAAATTAAATACCAAAATAAATAAGCAATGAGGGTCAGCTAACATTTGAGAAAAGACCATGATTGATGACTAGTTTTATTGATATTAAAACATATTATAAAGCCTTAGAAACACAGCATTATGACATTGGTACATGAACAGAGAGACAGATCTGTAGAAAAGAATGGACAGCCCATAAGAAAAACCCCAATATATTCAGAAATGTAGAATGGAGTAAAAAGTCCATTTCAAATCAGCAGAGGAAAGATGGATTTTTCATTAAGCAGTATTAAGACAATTAGATAACCACCTGGAAAAAAATTCAGTTGGATCTATATCTCCTACTTTACACCAAGATAAATTTTAAATCAAGCAAAAATTTAAATATAAAGATGAAATTGTCCAAGTATTGGAATGCCTGGTAGGAAGACTACTTTATAACCTCAGAGAGGGAAAAGACTCTAACCATAGCCCAAGATACAGAAGACACAAAAGACTGGTAAATTGGACTTCTTGAAATTTTAAAGAGGAAATCCCCAGTGCGAAAAGCACCACTTGGAAGGTATATTTGCAACTTATATCCTAAAAAAGGGACTAATTTCCCTAATACATAAATAACTTTTAAAATCAATAAGAAAGGAATCAATTGAAAAAAAGGGTAAAGGATACGGATNAAATTGGACTTCTTGAAATTTTAAAGAGGAAATCCCCAGTGCGAAAAGCACCACTTGGAAGGTATATTTGCAACTTATATCCTAAAAAAGGGACTAATTTCCCTAATACATAAATAACTTTTAAAATCAATAAGAAAGGAATCAATTGAAAAAAAGGGTAAAGGATACGGATAGACAATTCACACAAAGAGGAAATGTAAATAGATTTTAAACATATAAAGATGTTTCAACCTCATTTTTGATGAAATGTTAAATGAAGTTACTCTGATAAAGCTTCCCACTTACCATCTTGGCAAAAATTTTTAAAGTATGGTAACATTCCATTTTCAAGGGGTGTAGGAAAATACACACATGAGAATATAAATTGTTACAACCTCAATAAAAGGCAATTTTGTAAATGTCTATCAAAATTTCAAAAGCACATACCTTTTCCTTCTTAATAAAAAAATTTTAACTATGGCATATTTATATCTGATAAAAAACAGAAATCTCAGCTGTATAACTTCTTTAATTGGTACATAGGTACACACTCACGTAATTACCTCTGCAATTAAGATTTCTATCACCCAAAAAGTTTCCTCATGCCAATGCAAAATGCAGCCCCTGTTCTGACTTCCAGCGCCACAGGTTGGTTTTGCCTATTCTGAACTGTGCATAAATGAAGTCATACACTGTGTATAGTTTTGTGTCCGGCTTCTTCTCAGCATATTTTAAAGACACGTCACTGCTGCTGTGGGTAACAGGGAGTCATTCCTTTTTACTGCTGTGTACTGTTCTATTTTATGAATCGATCACAATTTGTTTATCCTGCTGAAGGGTATTTGGGCTGTTTCTAGTTCAGGGCTATTATGAATAAAGGTGCTATGGACATGCTTCTGCGAGTCTTTTTTTGGATACGTGTATTCTTTTTTTCTTGGGTATAAACCTATGAATGGGGTTGCTTAGTCACAGCATGGAAATTTGCTTAACTTTATCAGACAAGGTGGAACAGTTTTCCAGAGTGGCTGTAACATTTTACAGCCTCGCCAGCAAAGTAAGAGAATTCTAGTTGCTCCTCACCAACACTTGACACTGTCAGCCCTTTAAGATTTGGCCATTCTGGTGGGTGTATAGTAATACTTATAGTTTTCATTGGCATCTCCCTGAGTAACGATGGGCACACGAGGATAAACAATCTACACAAAAATGAAGGGCAAATAAATGTTAAGCAAACAGAGACTTTTTTCCTCAGTCTTGATAAACAATGCTAATTAAAACTACTCTGAGAAAGTAGCATCTTTCATAGGTTTAGTGGTCATTAGAAGTTTATGGATCATCACACTTTCATGCAATGCCCATTCAAGTCTTACACACCCCATTTTTTGACCATTTTTAAATTCAGTCACGTATTAGAGGTACCAGTTTTTCCTTAGATATATGCATTACAAACATTGCCCCCATGCCTGTGGTTTGCCTTTTTACTTTCTTCATGGTACCTTTTGATGAGCAAAAGTTTTTAATTTTAATAAGGTCTAATTTATCAAATGTTTTATAATTATTTTTTTAATACCCATTTTTTATTTGGCTTAATCAGGTCTCAGTGGCAGCACTTGGGATCTTTAGTTTCAGCATGTGGGCTCTAGTTCCCCCACCAGGGATCAAACCTGGAGCCCCCTGCATTGCGAGTACAGAGTCCTAGCCGCTGGACCACCAGGAAAGTCCCTATAATGGTTATTTTTTGTGTCCCATTTAAGAATCTATGCCTACTACCACGTCAGGAGGAAATTCCTGTGTGTGTGTCCTTCCTGGGAGAAAGCACATACCTCTTGAACCACCAATTCAACTTCTAGGAATTTATTCTACACATATATGGGAAACAAGGCATGCCCATAGTTCTCTGCAGCCTTGTTTGTGAAAGTGAAGTTTGGAAACAATCTAGACACTTCTCAGCAGGAACTATGTGGCTCAACAAACGGTGGTACGTCCAAACAAGGGAATATTGTGCAGCTGTAAACACAAGTGAGGGGACTTTCTGTATTTGACATGGAAAGATCTCCAAGATACATAATTACATGAAAAAAAGCAAGATACACAGAGAGCAACGTAAGTACTGCGTTATATTTGTATAAAAAGGGATAAGTGTGTGTGTGAATATATATACACATTTCAGGAAAGACATTTGAGAAGCAGCACTGGTTACCTCCTGGTAGAAGAACTGAGTAACTGGAAGCTAAGCATGAGAGGCACACTTCTCACTGCAGGTCCTTTGCTTCTGAAGTTTATGAAGATTTTACCTATCTGAAAAGAAATACTTACAGACACATGTTATTCTCAGTAGGTAAGGTTTTGTCTATGTGGATGTTGGTGAGAAGGGACAGCCCAGAGAGGGGAAGAGCTGGAGCAAAGGTGCAGAGGACAGTCGAGTCCCCACTCCTGGGGAGGTGGGATCACTCACAGACTGTTTTGTCCAGCCTCAGCACGGCCTCAGTGTTACCTTCCAGACAGCAGCAGTTTTCACTGTCTCAGGTGTAAACCCTCAGGAACAAGCCCTCTGGGATGGCTGATAGCACCGAGCCCACAGGTAAGTATCTACCACTACTGTGTTGGGGTACTTGATCTACCCTGTGTTATTTAAACCTTGTTCCTATCTGATGAGCAGTCTTAGGAATTATGTCTCTTGTTGGACAGAGGAGGACAGTGAAGCTCAGAGAGGTTGAGTAACTTGTCCAAGGTCACACAGCCATGACGCAGCCAAACTGGACCCTGTCCTATATATCCTCCCTTCTCTAGACCTCTGGAAGAGGAGATGGGGAAAGGGAGGGTGGAAAGAGTTAAGCACCCAAGAGGAAGCAACCGGGCTCTTCCCNGAGATGGGCATGGGCTATGAGGACTGTGTGGCTCAGGGCACAGAATCTCACACTCATGCCTACCCAGTGGGCCTGTGCCTTGAATCCAAGCCAACTGGATTTTAGAGAGCCTCTGTCCCAGATTCCCAGTGCCCTTGCCCTTGCCCACCCTCACCAACCTGAAGCTTATTCTAGTAGCTGCAATAATAGAAGCAGAACAGCGTGGGTTTTTCTGAGCAGTGGCTGTATGCTGGGCGCTACGTAAACCTCTGCGTGCCTTACATCTCATTTAACCTGGTGGAGAGGAGGACCCCAGACAATCCGGCAGGCTGAGTTAGAGGTAGCTCGGGCATGTCCAACTCTTTGTGACCCCATGGGCCACAGCCCGCCAGGCCCCTCTGTCCATGGGTTTTTCCAGGCAAGAATACGGGAGTGGGCTGCCATGTCCTACTCCGGGGGATGCCCTACATCCAGGGGATGTCCATGTCCTACTCCTGCTTAGGTCCCAGTGCAGGTGAGGCCCCTGCCCTCATGCCCTTCCTCCAGGCACTCACCTGGTACATGAGTGTGCCCCTCCCCCGCTCTGGAGGGCTCTGGGTGCCTTCCCTTTAGGCAGTGTGTGGAATGCTAGGAATGCTCACTGCTAGGACTGTCTGGAGGCCAAAGACAAGCCTCCCCACTTGCTGCCTGTGGGTGCAGGAGCCCACGGGCTATTTCTGGGCCTGAGCGGACTGCGGAAGGGGAGGAGACGGGCAAAGCCCTGGCATCGCCACAGCTTTTAGCTCTGGAGCGCACACTCCATGCCAGGTGAGGTGCTAACTCCTGATACAGAACCTTATTTAATCACGGTGGCAGCTGAGAAATAAATACCATTATTATTTCACAAACAGGAAAAGTGAGGCACAAAGAGGCTACATACAGAGGGCTCCTGGCTAAGGGACGGAGCTATAATTTCTAAAGGTATGCGAGTCTCCATCAGAGGGAAAATGGGGAACAGCCCAAGATAACTGGCAAACTGGCTTTGCTAGGGGAAACCCTGAGTGAAACCACCCACCCTGGCCGGGCCCCACAGTAACCGTTTGTGTGAGTTATTTTACCACAGGAGGTCCTGGTAAGAACATGGAACTAACAAGCCACCACCAACTGGAAGAATTCAGGAAGGGTCAAAAGGAGATATCACGTGTCCTACCAAGCTCCCAGGGTCCTCCTTGCTGGAATCCACCTTGGCTGAGCAAAGCCTGTGCCACCAGGAAGAGCCCTGAGTCAGAAGGATTGGCCAGAGACAGCCCGGAAACTAATCCCATCAGCATAAAACCCCAGACTCGGAGTCACGGGCCAGAGAAGTGCTCCTGGATTCCCTTACCCTCTTGCTCTCCAGGGTTCCCCTACCCTATGCCCCTTCCCTTCTCTTGCTTGTCAGCACATGAATTTCCTCAGACAATTCACTTCCTAGTGTTAGACAAGAGCCACTCTTGGGCCCTGGAAGGGGTTCCCCTTCCTGCAACAGTCTGGAATCTAGGGTGGTGCCTGTGGTCAGACAGAGGGCCCATGGCCCAAGTTCACAGAACCTAGTGGACCAGGTCCTATTACTTCCAGCTTCACTGACTCTGCTAGGAAAGAGAAGAATGAATCAAACGGAGGCCCTGGCCCCAAAGCAGAGGGATGGACTCTTTGACCCCTCCAGGATACCCACCAGCCCCTGCATCCCTAGTCCATATCCCTCCCAGAGACAGCACCCAATCCATTATAGAGAAATAAAATCAGGGAGCGACACTCCCACTTCTGCTGACGAGCCTGCCTTCACTCTTCTCAAAAATAAGCAGTCGTTCTTCCAAAAAAGGGAAAAACACCAAGCAGGGCTGTCAATCTCAGGCCTCAGACAAACGCAACAAAGTTGAGGCTTCTCTCTCATTCTTCCCCTTTCCCCCAAGTCACTTTCTGTACACGCAGGCTGTCACAGGCTTTGAGATGAAAATTGCACCAAGCAGAAGAACAAAGAACAGTTGGAGAAAGATCTGAAAAATGGATTAGGAAAAGGTTCTCTTAATTCTTCGGGAGAGGGGAGATCTCTCCACAGAGGGAAGCGGAGAATGAAGATTTGGGACTTTTTTATGGGAGAGAGAAGGATTGAGAAGCCTAGGGCTGACAATGGGGAGCGATGGGGAGGGAGTGTTATAGAAATCATGCAAGGCTCTGGGTGAGCAAAAAATTCTGCTTTGATTACAGTCCTCAGCACTGAGCTGGGCACTTTCCCCTCCTTCTTTTAATATCAGGCATCACACATTTTACATGCTTTGACTCATGGAGCTAACCTGTCTGCCAATGTTCAGGTTTGATTCCAGAGCAGTTGGGTTGGGCAATACTGCTCTGAGGGCTTGAAGGGAAGGATGCAACCCTCTTCAGCCTGGGAAGCCCCTACAGGGCACAACATGGTCCTTGGGGCTTGGAGGTGAGGGGCTCCCAGACCAACAAAGAGAAAACCCCAGCCGGGAGACGTGGCATGGTGCCTCTGGGACCAAGCCGCAGGTCACACCCATGCCCACTTGCTGCGCACCTTCTGTGTGCAGGCCCTGTACACATCAGACACCTCTCTGCCTCAGGGGCTCTCAGCCTAATCAAGGTGGTGAGCTGGACTGCAAACTCCATGCAGGTGGAGACTGGTCTTATTTACAGTGGCGTCCCTAGTTCTAGAACTGTGACCGAAACAACAGGTGCTCATTAAGCGTTTATAAGATGGACGGGTGAGTAAGCGGGTTGGCGGGTGGGTGGTTGAGTGTATAGGTGAGTGGGTGAATGAATGAAGAGACAGGTGGCTAGACGGATGGATGAGTGGATGCATGGATGGACAGATGGATGGACTAACCATGTAGAAAAGAAGGAAGCATATAGACCGTACTCCAAGCAATAGACACAAAATGTCTCGGATGGGTCCTGGGAGGGGGAAAGCTTCGTGGAGCTGGCCTCATTGGAATTGGTCCTTGAGAGATGAGAAGGAACAGTTCTTATGTTCTGCACAGTGCCTACCAGCACACAAATGAGGACATATTTGCATAAAAGAGGGGAACGGAATGTGAGAGCTAAACTGAACTCTAGGGATCATTTGGCCCAATCCCATCACTCTGCAGAAAGGAAAACTAGGGCACAGAAAGGTAAAGTGACTCACCTAAGGTCACTCGGCAATGAAGTGGCATGGCAGAGACTCAGGCGAGGTCTGTTTGCTGCTAGAGTCTGAGCTCTTAGCCCTGTCCTATGCCGCCCTCTTACTCCAGGGCTCTGCTCCTCTCACTGAGATGCCTTGTGGATTTGTGCTGCTTTTTCTGTCCCAGTCCACCTCTACCAGCCATCCCTGCAGGGCTGGGGAGACCCGGAGCAACTGTCCAGCCTTGGTTAGACCTCCACCCTTGAATAGCAGAGACAGGAGAAGAAGCAAGAGGAGGCCACACTGACTGGGTTGGGGGAGGACAATGCAGCACCCCACCCCAAGATCCAGGGGGAAATGTTCCACCACCAGATTGCCGAGTCTGAGCAGACATGAAGGGGGAAAGTGGAGGCCACAGGCTTACACAGGAGATAGGAGTGACCTCTGTCTGGAGATCAAATGCAGCATTCCAACCCCAGAATTCAGTTATCTGCATTATACACAGCTGAATCCGAACATAAATGAACCAGGGATTCCAGTTTCTGGAGAATGCAGCTAATGTCCATCATTTTGAACTGCAGCAGGATGAACAGTTAGGATGAACCTGTTTAACAGGGG
The DNA here is from genome assembly GCA_006410615.1 of Neotragus moschatus. Taxonomy (NCBI): domain Eukaryota; kingdom Metazoa; phylum Chordata; class Mammalia; order Artiodactyla; family Bovidae; genus Neotragus; species Neotragus moschatus. The sequence goes on from SJYA01001516.1 coordinate 220,048, forward strand.
CTTCCCTGGTGGATCAGTGGTTAAGAATCTGCCTGCCAATGCAGGAGACATGGGTTCGATCCTTGGTCTGGGAAGCAAGATCCAGTTGCCATGGAGCAACTAAGCTTGTGCACCACAGTTACTGAGCCCAAGCTCAAGAGCCCGTGAGCTGCAAGCACTGAGCCTACACAACTACTGAAGCCCACGTGCCTTAGAGCCTATGCTCCACAAGAAGAGAAGCCACTGCAATGAGAAGTCTGCACACTGCAACTAGAGAGTCGCTCCCACTTGCCACAACTAGAGAAAGCCTGGGCATAGCAATGAAAATTCAGCACAGCCAAAAATAAATAAATACATATGCAGGTCAGGAAGCAACAGTTAGAACAGACATGGAACAACAGACTGGTTCCAAATAGGAAAACGAGTATGTCAAGGCTGTATATTGTCACCCTGCTTATTTAACTTCTATGCAGAGTACATCATGAGAAATGCTGGACTGGAAGAAACACAAGCTGGAATCAAGATTGCTGGGAGAAATATCAATAACCTCAGATATGCAGATGACACCACTCTTATGGCAGAAAGTGAAGAGGAACTAAAAAGCCTCTTGATGAAAGTAAAAGAGGAGAGTAAAAAAGTTGGCTTAAAGCTCAACATTCAGAAAACGAAGATGATGGCATCCGGTCCCATCACTTCATGGGAAATAGATGGGGAAACAGTGGAAACAGTGTCAAACTTTATTTTTTTGGGCTCTAAAATCACTGCGGATGGTGACTGCAGCCATGAAATTAAAAGATGCTTACTCCTTGGAAGAAAAGTTATGACCAACCTAGAAAGCATATTCAAAAGCAGAGACATTATTTTGCCAACAAAGGTCTGTCTAGTCAACCCTATGGTTTTTCCTGTGGTCATGTATGAATGTGAGAGTTGGACTGTGAAGGAGGCTGAGTGCCAAAGAATTGATGCTTTTGAACTGTGGTGTTGGAGAAGACTCTTGAGAGTCCCTTGGACTGCAAGGAGATCCAACCAGTCCATTCTAAAGGAGATCAGCCCTGGGATTTCTTTGGAAGGAATGATGCTAAAGCTNTGTATGAATGTGAGAGTTGGACTGTGAAGGAGGCTGAGTGCCAAAGAATTGATGCTTTTGAACTGTGGTGTTGGAGAAGACTCTTGAGAGTCCCTTGGACTGCAAGGAGATCCAACCAGTCCATTCTAAAGGAGATCAGCCCTGGGATTTCTTTGGAAGGAATGATGCTAAAGCTGAAACTCCAGTACTTTGGCCACATCATGCGAAGAGTTGACTCATTGGAAAAGACTCTGCTGCTGGGAGGGATTGGGGGCAGGAGGAGAAGGGGATGACAGAGGATGAGATGGCTGGATGGCATCACCAACTCGATGAATGTGAGTCTGAGTGAACTCCGGGAGTTCATGATGGACGGGGAGGCCTGGTGTGCTGCGATTCATGGGGACACAAAGAGTCGGACATGACTGAGTGACTGAACTGAACTGAAATAAAAATAGCTCCCTCCCTGAACCATGGAGTTGGTTCCTCAAGCAAGACATGGGTAGGACTCTGTCAGAGATCTTCAACCCACTGGTCCACCAATGAGATGCCCCTTGGACATATCAGAGACAAGGCCTGATGCTACTTGGGTCTCAGTGCCAGGCATGGGGCTGGGTGCCCAGTGCACGCCCGGTGACTGAAGGAGTGATGCTCTCCCGTGTGGTCCTCTGCTCCAGGATGCCTCTCCCAACCTCTCCTTGCTGACCAAGACTGGTGCTTCTGTCCTTCAGAGACAAAGCTTCCCTACCTTCTAGCAAATACCTGTTCTCATGGCTTCCAGAAAAGATGGACACATGAGGTGTCAGAATATCACAGGAGTTTATAAAGTACTGGCTGAATTAATGTTCCATGTTGAATTAATTAATAATGTTCATTCATTAACTCACAATTCATTAATTCATAATGTTCAATTAATGTCCAACTCCACTTGGAGGTGTGGAGATGTTCAAATGATGGTAATAATAATACAAGGTACCTCTAGACACATGCCTCTTCCCATGGGCCGGCATGTGGCCAGGGGAGCCCTGGTTTTAAATTCGGCCACTCATGTGCTGTACAAGTCTCCAAGGAGTCTCTTGACTTCTCCAAGGCTCTGTTTCGTCATCTGTAAAATGGGACGAACAACTGTACTTTCATCATGGGGCTGGAGATGAGATTCGAAAAGAGCTGGTATGTGAGACCCCCAAAAGCTCCCCAGAGCTGAGGACTGCTGGGTTGTAAGGAGAACCTGGACCCCTGATATCCAGGCCAGGTTTCCTTCCTTTCTGCCATGTACCACGTGGGTAGCAGGTAGCTGGCTAATGCTTAGCCGTGCCAGGCCTGGCTTCCAGCTTCAGCCTGGATGTGGAGGCAGCAGGTGGGCAGCCCTGGTGGAGTGTGGCAGGAACGGGGTGGCGTACCTGGGGAGGCCGGAGTGGTTAATCAGGCCTCTGGGCACCGTGCCTGCTCTCTGGAATATTCATAAGGCCCCTCCAGCTGTGCCAGGCAGTCAGGGTGCTGACTGCTCCCCCATCTGCAGCTTAACATTCCACTCCAGAGAGGACAGAGCCGGTGGCTGAATGTTAACCAGGGGAAAAACCGGCCTTCACAACAGCCGCCTGAACACGAGCCTGGGAAAGACAAATCCACCCCTTTCAGATCTGCCAGCTCGGCCAGAACTTACCCATCCACCAGAGTCATGGGGAGTAGAAAGAGTTTCAGATTCAGAAATAAGTGGGTTGGTTTCCAGTCTGGTTCTGCAGCCTCAGTTTCCCCAACTGTAAAATGGGGATGGTTCTACCAAACCCCCTAAACTCAACATTCAAAGAACTAAGATTAGGGCATCCAGTCCCATCACTTTATGGCAAATAGATGGGGAAAAAAAATGGAAACAGTGACAGACTTTATTTTTGGGGGCTCCAAAGTCACTGCAGATGGAGACTGCAGCCATGAAATTAAAAGATGCTTTCTCCTTGGAAGAAAAGCTATGACAAACCTAGATAGTGTATTAAAAAGCAGAGGCATTACTTTGCCGACAAAGGTCTGTCTAGTCAAAGTTATGGTTTTTTCAGTAGTCATGTATGGATGTGAGAGTTGGACCATAAAGAAAGCTGAGCACCGAAGAATCAATGCTTTTGAATTGTGGTGTTGGAAGAAGACTCTTGAGAGTCCCTTGGACTACAAGGAGATCAAATCAGTCAATCCTAAAGGAAATCAGTCCTGAATATTCATTGCAAGCACTGATGCTGAAGCTGAACCTTCAGTACTTTGGCCACTTGATATGAAAAGATGAATCACTGGAAAGGACCTTGATGCTGGGAAAGATTGAGGGCAGGAGGAGATGGGGGAGACAGAGGGTGAGATGGTTAGATAGCCATCACTGACTCTACTGATATGAGTTTGAGCAAACTCCAGGAGATAGTGAAGGATAGGGAAGCCTGGCGTGCTGCAGTCCATGGGGTCGAAAAGAGTTGGACACGACTGAGCCACTGAACAACAACTACCACCTAACCCCCAAGAGGGTTGATTAGGACAGAGTTTGTTGGACTGGAGTACTAGACAAAGGCAAGCCATCATTGTCTGTTATTGTTGCTGGCATATTTCCTGCCCTGGGGAAAAGCTTGTCATCACAAATATTGAGGTCTCAGCAAACTGGCTTGGAGGGAAACTGAGGAAGGAAGAGAAGCTTCTGGAAGAGTTGGCCTCAGGGCAGGTGCCAGTCTTGTTATTCTCATCTGCCCCAAACCTCTCAGAGAAGCAAGAAAGGAATGGGAAGGGCATGTGACAGTAGATGGCCACAAACTCAGAAAAGAACTACAAAAGCAGACAGTGGCTTTCTGCGCGCTCAGGAAAACAGTCTGGAGCCACGCAGGGCAGGGACAAGAGTGTGCCGCTGTGAGTTCACAGAGCATGAGTAACGTCCAAGCAACGACTAGAACTCGCCAAGAAACGGCCGGAACCTTGCCTGTGTTTCTGTTGAATAATACAGGAAACTGTTTTCAGAGAGATTTCTATCTAAATCAAGAAAATGAAAAAACTGGAGCTAAAAGAATCTTCTTCCTAGAAAATTGATCAATGAGAAACAGTTCATCTCTCCTACTGGCAGATCGGGAGGGGGTTCTGATCTGGGCATTATTGATCTTGCTGTTTGTTAGCCCTGTCCTCCCCGCTCCCCCAAGACCAGCCAGCCCACAACAGTGGGCTCCGCCCTGACCACAGGGGCAGGAGATGGACAGCTTTGACCCAGACAGCTGAGGAAAGGCAGGCCCCTCTCTGGGCTCAGGACTGTTCCATAGTCTCAGACATCAGGGTCCTGCCCTGGACTAAACCAACCTCTCAGCCCCAGGATCTGCCTTGGCCCCACCCTTCAGCCCCTCACCCTCACTCAGGGTACTTCCTGCTAGCATTCACTACAGTAGCTCAGAACACATGTTACTTTGGTGGAAAATGCTGGACAAAATACATAAAGGGAGGGCTGGCCTGAGTCCCTACTCTGGGCTGTTTGTCTTCTGAAACCTCTTTACATCAACCAATTGTTTTTATTTCTTTTTTTCCCCCTAAAGTACGAAACATTGTGCTCATCTAAGATAAATTTAGTAGATACAATTAAGGAAAAAGAAAAAAAAAAACGAAAAGAGCACTCACGTTGCCAATATTCAAAAATAACCACTTTTCAACCCATAGGTGTATATAGAAAGTGAAGTCACTCAGTTGTATCTGATTCTTCGCAACCTCATGAACTGTAGCCTGCCAGGCTCCTCCGTCCATGGGATTCTCCACTATTCTTGCCTGGAGTATGGGCAAGATCTTGCCTGGGATCTTCCCGACCCAGGAATCGAATCCAGATCTCCCGCATTGCAGGCAGGCTCTTTACCGTCTGAGCCACCAGAGAAGTTTAAAAAAGTGAAAGTAGCTCAGTTGTGTCCAACTCTTTGCAACCCCAGGGACTGTAGCCCGCCAGGCTCCTCTGTCCATGGAATCCTTCAGCCCGGAATACTGGAGTGGACAGTCATTCTCTTCTCCAGGGGATCTTCCCAACCTGGAGATCGAACCCACGTCTCTGCATTTCAGGCGGATTCTTTACCATCTGAGCCACCAGAGAAGCCCATATATTTCCCCAGTCTTTTCCAAAAAGGTGGATGGCCACATAGATATCATTTAATGGGATTAATTAGATTTTACCTTTTTTTTTTCCAGCTAACAGGAGGTGATAAAATTTTCTTATTACATATTCCACTGCATTGGTGGTTCTTGAAGTGTGGTCTGGGGATCCCTGGGGATCCCTAAGACTTTTTCAGGGAGTCTGTTGGGTTAAAACTATTTTCATAATAATAGGAGACATTATTTGCCTTTTCACTCTTGTTCTCTCAGTTAAGTATACAGTGAAGTTTTCCAGAGTCGTATGATGTTTGATATCTCAGCAGGCTGAATGTAGAACCAGATATTCAAATTCAGTCATCTTTTATTAAGCCTGATTAATTTAAAGAGATTTGCAAAAATGTAGAACAATGTAATTCTCAATTTAAAAAAAATATAATAATTTTTCATAAAATACAGTTTTCTATGAGGATGTGAAATGGGTTTATTATTAGGCAAATAACAAATGCATATTTTTGAAATTCCTACATTTTAATTTTGAATATGCTAAATATATTTTTAAATTTTTTTATATGCTCATCATTTACTTTTGGCTGTACTGGGTCTTTGCTGCTGTGGGCTTTCTCTAGCTACAGTGAACAGGGGCTGCTCTCTAGCTGTGGTGCAGGCTTCTCACTGCAGCGGCTTCTCCTGTGATGGAGCACGGGCTCTAGGTATTCGGACTTCAGTCGCTGTGGCCTGTGGGTCCAGTAGCTTCAGCTCATGGGCTCTAGGGCACAGGCTCAATAGTTGTGGCACATGGGCTTAGTCGCTCTGAGGCATGTGGGATCTTCCTGGACCAGGGATCAAACCCATGTGTCCTGCATTGACAGGTGGATTTTTTCTCATCAGGGAAGCCCCCTCAAAATGCTAAATATTAATAGGTATATAGCTATGTAAGCAAAAGCTCTTTGGGGTCCTCAATAATGTTTAAGAGCATAAAGTGATTCTGAGGCTAAACACTTGAGAACAACTATTCTACATCAGCACCTTTGGTGACTGTACAGCATCCCTCTGTGTGGATGGCCCCGAATTTGTTCACCCATTTCTTTATTGGTGGATCTGCAGGTTGCTTCCAATTTTCACTGTTATAAAAGTGCCACAGAAATCTCTGAGTCCCTGGGACTTCTCTGGCAGTCCAGTGGTTAAGACTCTGCTTCTACAGTAGGGGGCAGGGGTTCGATTCCTGGTGGGAGAACTAAGATCTCACATACTACATGCCATGTGCAGTGTGGCCCCAAACCCCACTACCACCAACAGAAAGCAGACGGCAACCCACTCAAGTGCTCTTGCTCCCACAGACAGATGTAGCCTGGCGGGCTACAGTCCACTAAACAAACAGAAAAACACCACCACCAAACAGACAAGAAAACCCCAACACCACCCGCCTTCAAAACGCAGATCGAGTACCTGTATAGAGGGAAAACTTCCGGAAATGAAAGAAAACAAGAGAAACCAGCTGGAAGTCTGAGCCATCACTATTAGTCTATTATCAAATTAAACAAAGTGTATCGCAGGATGTGAACAAATGAAGTTGAAAGACTAAGTGTACACTGAACATACATGCATGTGTACAGACACGCTTCCAAAGACAGAAACGCACGCGCTATAAAGAGCTCTTTTTCCCCTTGCTGTCCATGAAGTGTTTACAGAAACTGACCATCTTCTAGAGCAGAGTTACAGACAACATGAAAGTCTTTGGTACCATTACAAAAATGGAGAGGAGTTTAGAAACTTCTAAGCAATTTGAGAGAAAAATTTCATTTCTCTAGAAGATAATTAAAAAAAAATGATGTTTGCAAAAAAAAAAATGAGTACAAAAATGCCGTAAACTTTAAAAAATATATATGCTTGAGCACATTTCTGTAGAATACATTCCTAGAAGTGGAATCACTGGGCCAATGGACACATCTTTAAATGTTACTAGATATTGCCAAGTTACCTCTGTTTATACCTTACCAAGAGTAATATGTTAGTCCATCAAATACTCAGAGCATATTTGAGTGCCTGCCCTCACATCTTTGGCAACACCGAAGATTATGACTCTTTTAAATCTTTTTCTACTTAGCAGGCTAAAAGATATATTCTGTCTTCTATAAATTGCTTATTCATAGCCTTTGTCCATTTTCTGTTGGGTCCTCTTATTGATTTTTCTTAATTCTTTATATATATATATATATATATCCTGGATGTGCAACTTTTGTCTGTTATATATTGCAAATATTGTACTCAATTATGTTCCCTGGCTTTTAATTTTGCTTACCTGTCTCACTAGACTACAAAAATTACCTTTAAAAATATTATTATAAATTTATTCTAATCTACTAATCATTTCCTTTATGGTTTTATGGGTTCTTCACTAGCTTAGGAAGCCTTTCCCTGTTTTATGATTTTAAAAATACTCTCCATTTCCCTCTAATACCCTTACAGCTTTTCTCTTTCTTTTTTAATGTTTAGATTTTCAATCCATCTGGAATTAATTTTTGTTTTGTTATGGTGTGAGGCACTGACCGTTGATCTTTGCAAACCATGTAGTAGAATATGGCAGGGTGTCAGCAATGAACCTGAGCCCCAGTAAGAACTAGCCCATGTGTTTCTAGCGACCTGCAAGCCTGCCTACTGCAGCTAGAGGTGAGCTGGTCCCTGCGTGGACAAATATCTGAGCCCATCTGGCTCAGGAACAGAGACAAGCTACATTTCAGAATCCTTCCTAATGGGATAGAGCTCCTGTGAGCATCTGCAAAGTCAACAGGGAGAGCTGATAACACTTCCAAGAAAGCACCAGAACATCTTTACCAGGTTGTTTGGTTCTGAAAGAGCTTTCTGCCCATCACCCTCTCAAGGCCAACATCACTATGGAAGTGGACGGGGATTTAAGGGGTCCACTTTACCACTACAGGAAGATAAGGTGCAGAGAGGTTAAGTGACACATCCAAGGTCACACTCCTGGTAAGTGACAGAGACCAGCCAGAACCTAGACGTCCCGCCCCCAAGCCCACAGCTCCTCAGCCGGCTCCGTGCGCCAGGCTCCGTGTCCTGTGCTTCCCTCTTCCGTGGAAGGGAGAGTCTGGCCTAAGGCTTTCCCAGATCTGAGCCCCCACCACTGTGCGCAGGTGAGACGGGAAAAGCCCATCCTCCACCACCAGCTGACAGAGGCTTTCTGGTCCCAAGGATTTCTTGGGCACGTACCTCCTCCATTCCCTAAGTGTCTGGCTTGGCGGAGGATGGGAGAGGAGATGAGTCAGGCCAGGGAGGGAGAGCTCAGCCATAAACAAGCAGGACTGACAGCGAACGCTTTCCCCGAAGCATGTGACCTCCCACGGGCCTCTGGGGACTCCATCTGAATGGCAGAGCTTCAAAATTTCATGATTGAGGCTCTGCAGATTGAATTTGCTAGATTCACGAAGGCAGCCAGAGAAGAGAAGAAGCTTTTAGAGAGGAGGTGGGGGATGAGAGAGAAGGTAAATTATTCCTAGGCCCTCAGTGAAGAGCTTGAAATGTTTTTAACGGGTGTGCCATTTTTGCAGATGCCTGCCCGCTGTGGCTAGGCTGGATCTTTAGCCTCTCCAGCTCCAGAACTAAAGGACGCTCAGGAAAGACAATCACAGAACCAGATCTAGCCTGCAGATCAGATGATCCAATCTCTCAGGGTCAGTGGGAAGCCCGGGAACCCCAAAGCAAGTGCCTTGTCCAAGCTGGGGGTTCTGGGAATAGATCTCAGTCCGCCTAGAGAAACGTGTCCTCTCCTGGATGTTCCTCAGGTCTCCCAGCTGCACCTGTTCCAGTGATTCTTTGGGGAAGGTGCAGCCATTGGACACACAATGAAAAAGTAAAAGGTGGGGGGCAGGGAGACATAGGGCAACAGGCCCAAGAATGACCAAGTGGGGTTTCTCTCTGCCCTGGGGTGGCAGCCAGGCCTAAGGAGGTGTGGGGGGCCTACCTGTTCCAGGGGGATGACGAGGAAGGAGCCGCCCCCCGCGCTCTCGGTGACGATGGCCAGGAAGCGGGCATTGACAGCACAGAAATGGTTATCATGCACATTCTTGGTGATGGGGATGCCGTCAAAGCAGTGCTCCCGGTTGGCCACCTTCCCATAGACGTTCCGGAACTTGGAGCTGCGGTACTGCGGACGCCAGGACATCTGTAAGAGGCCGGGAGAGACAAGGGTCAGGCCAGACTGTCCCTGAGGAACTGAGCTGGGCACGGGCAGGAGGGAAGCGGCTCTCGAGAATTTAGGAGGTGAGGAAAGCCCGGTGCCTGCCCCAGGAGGCACAAGGGAAGGGACCTCTAAGAACCGGACGCCTGGCCCTGTGCAGGAGGACTTACTCTTTCAATAAATTCCTGCAAGAGCAAAGACTGGCACGAGGGCACTCACCCATTTCTTCGTTCAGTACACCCGCCCACACCACCTTTCAAAAGGATGGAGGAGCCTTTCACTTCCAAGGGATGTGCCATGTGATACAGCCGACCATCCATCCAAAACATGTCTGGGCTGCCTCTTGCGTGTCAGAAACTGTGCTTAATTTAGTCCGGGACGTGCAGACAGAGGAGGCTGGGTGTTCACAGAGACACAGAACACTTCTGACGATGAGGGCTGGGGGAGGAAGATGGCCCCTCTATGTGCAACAAGGCAAATGACCCTCCTCTGATTGTCTCTAGGGCTCCTAACCCACAAGTGCACCCCAGAAATCTCCGTCCTATACATCATCATCAGGCCCAGAGAGGTTAAGTGGCTTGTCCAAAGCCACACAGCTAACGAGTAGGGCCAGGGACACAAGTCTCCTGACTGGAAATCTGAGACTCTGCCATGCCAGATTACTCTTTGGAGCAAGGTTTATCCATGTGTGACCCACAGGTCACTTGTATTAAAAATCTTCTGAGATGGGGGAGGTTTCTAAGCCTCCTGTATCATTTGTTAGAAATGTTGATTCTTGGGTCCCAATCCAGACCTACTGAATCCAATATATTGGGAATGGGGCCCAGACATAGGTATTTTAATCCAGCTTTCCTGCCCCAGTGGGACAGAAGTGCACTGAAGTTTGAGAGCCCTTGTTCTAGAGAATGGAATGGCACCCCTCCTCACCCTTCCTGCCCACCATCCACAAGACAGAGTCCAACTGACCAACCAGCTGGCCCCTACTGCACGCATGTCCCATGCTAGGCACTTCAGAGAACACAGATGTGCATGGATGGATGCGCAGGTGAAGGACAGGAGGGGCAGCCCGCCCATGGAGTTCAGCTTTGCTGTAGGATGGCACCTCCTATGGGAAACCCCACGAATGGGCGCCGTGGCAGGTGGAGCCCAAATGGGTGCTCTCCTGGCCGACAGGCATCCAAGCTCAAGGTACCCAGCTGGGGTCTGGCATTCAGCAGGAGCTCAATAAGTGTTTTATAAATGTGAACATGTGGGCTTCTCTGGTGGCTCAGTGGTAAAGTATCCGCCTGCCAATGCAGGGGACATGGGTTCGATCCCTAGTCCAGGAAGATCCCATATACTGCAGAGCAACTAACCCAGGGAGCCGCAACCACTGAAGTCTGCACCCTCTAGAGCCCGTGCCCAGCAACAGGAGAAGCCACTGCAATGAGAAGCCTGTGCGCCACAATGAAGAGTAGGCCCTACTCGCCAAAACTAGAGAGAAGCCTGCACAGCAACGAAGACCCAGCACAGCCAAAAATAAATGTCTAAAATTGTAAAAAAAAAAAAAAAAAAAAAAAGTGAACATGTTTCTGACCCGACTCTGCCATTATCTGCCATCATCCAGCCCCTTCTCTTCCTGTCCAGTTTCCTGATATGCCTTGAGTCTCCCAACCCATCTCAGGACAGAAATTTCTTCCGATGAAATTCCCAAAGGGATGGAAGGCAAAAGGAAATAACCGCCACAGAATCAGGAAACCAACCCTGGAAATTCGCCTGAAAACAGAACTTTGCATTGGATTTAAATAAAACCAGGAGCTCAGACACAAAGGCCTCTTTATTGAAGGAAGAAATTCAGACCCAGTGAGGAGGATCCCAGGGATTCTTCAGGCAAAGCTTCTTCCTGCCAGCTCTCTGTCCTCTGCTCCCTCAGGGCACTGCCCTCCCCTCCACTCCTCCCCACCTCCCAGCCTCTGCCTACACTGTACCCCTTCCCACCTGCCTTCCCCTCTCTCTGCTGAGTTCTGCCCACGACCGTTCATGACAAAGTCCTGCTGGAGAGCCAAGGGCACTTCTGCCTGTGTGATCTTAGGCAAGCCCCTTCTGACCAGATCCTCAACACGATCGCATCAGTGATGCCCTGATTGCAGTCCCAGGTGGTCACTCATGTTCCTTTACATGAGAAAACGTTTTTAATTTTACGAGCCAGGTGTTTATTTTTATTTACTTATTTTTTACAGATATTTTTAATGTGGGCCACTTTTTTTTTTAAGTTTGTTTTAATTGAATTTGTTATAATATTGCTTTCGTTTTATGTTTTGTTTTTTTGGCTGCTAGGCATGTGGCATCTTAGCTCCCCAACCAGGGATCAAACCCGTACCCTCTGCATTGGAAGGCAAAGGCTTAACCACTGGACTGCTGGGGAAGTCCCTCATGTGTTTACTCTAATTTGTATTAGAAAAAACATGTAACTTAAATCCACGATTTCACAGATATTAGTGCTAAGAAAGCTAAGTTTGAGAATAATGAATTAATTCAAAGAAAAATACAGTATGGGTGGTACGTGGTCCTGGCAGAAATTTTGTCTGATATTGAGTACTGGCAATCACTCTGTCTCTTTCAGGTAGAACATTCTAGATTCCATAGTGCTCCCAAAGAAAAAGGAGCCTGCTCATTCCAATCTGTTTCTTGTAGGCGCAGATCTGGTCTGGAAGGCCTTTGCCCTTTTCTCTACCCTGCCCAACCTCAAGGCCTGACTAATCTCACTACCCTTCCAAAAGTCCAGCAGAGAAAATCTCTGTTGGGATCAGCCCTAGCCTGCATCCAGGGAAAAGCAGAGAGCACCTTGCAGCAAGCCTGGCACTGCTTCTCCCCCATCAGTTGGTAGACTGGGGCTGATCTCTCCACAGGACCTTTGGAAGGATTAGGGGAAGGAGGCCAGGGGCCCCTTATCACTGGACCTGGACCTTTACCCTGCATGAAGCCACAGCGAGCATGCCTGGCAGAGTGCTGGACTGGGAGTCTGCATTTCTGGATTTTCACTCCCCATTCTAACTCCTACTAGCCTCGGAAAAACAATTTGCCTCCTTGAGATGTTCTAGAACAAGAACCATAGTTTCTGACTTTCTGTGGTTACTTTAAGAATCAAAATGAGATGTGTAGATACAAGATCCCATTGAAGATAAGATCGCACCACTGCTCCTGTGGGCCCAGTCGACTGAGAAGTGTCTGGAAAGCATCAGACACAGACCCTGAGTTCAGATATCTTAGGAGCCTTTGGAGGAGATGAAACCAGTGCTTGAAAAGCCGTGAGAGGCCAGGGAAGCAGAGGGCACTGTGGTAGGCTTCATGGAGGTGGGGGCATCTGCCAGCATGGGACACTGAGAGAGCCCAAGGCACTGTCCACAGTCCCCCGAGAGGGGGGAATTACGACATCTTTATGGTATGGAGTGGGAAACAGACCCAGCCCAAGTCGGATGCACAGGATTCACTGGGACCTGCTCTGACTCTGCAGACCTGATTATGTTTTTTCCAACTTCTTCTCATAAAATACTTCAGAAAACAAAAATAGTTGAGAGCATGGTAATCACCCACCACCTAGGTCCATACGCATTGTTAGCATTTTGTCACAATCCTTTTTCTCTCTGTGTGCCTGTCTTCCTTTTTTTTTTTTTTTTTTTCCAGTTTTGTGGAATTAGTTGAAATGAAGCTGCCAGCATCATGACTCCTGTCCCCTTATTACATCAGCCTGCATTTGCTACAAAGGAGGACAGTTTCCTGCAGGAACATATCATCATTACCATATCTAAGAAAATTAACAATTCCTGAATCCCATCTAACACCCAGCCAATATTCAAAATTCTTCAAAATACCTTTCACAGGGACCTCCCCAGGGGTCCAGTGGTTAAGAGTCCATTGCAGGAGGCAAGAGTTTGACCCCTGGTCAGGGAACTAAGAGGAACTAGGGAACTCAAAGGGAAATCAGTGTGGCAGCCAAGAGGTCCCCTGAAAATCTAGCCCTTTTGTGCTTTGCCCCTACCCCTCAAGCTCAGCCCAGATCCTGGTGGATTCCCCAAAGCTAGTTCTCCACACGCCATGCTGTATGGCCTTAAAAACCAAAGAAACGCCTTTTACAGCTATTCCATACTTTGAACCAGGATTGGGAACTGTGCTGTTCCCACATATTTCATTTGGTTGTGATCTCTCTTTTGCCTCCTTTAAATCTAGAACACTCCCATTACTTTTTTTTTTTTAAATTTAAAGGGACACTGACTTGTTAAACACACCAAGTCAGTTGTCTTACAAAACGTCCTCGTGAGGGACTTCCCCAATGGCCCATTGGTTTGGACTTCACCTTCTGGCACAGGGAATGCAGGTTTCATCTCTGGGCAAGAAGATCCCAGATGCCTTGGGGCTAAAAGACCAAACCATGAAACAGAAGCAATGTTGCAACAAATTCAATAAAGACTTTAAAACACAGAAGAAGAAGAAGAAGAAAATGTCCTAGTGATTTGCCTCATGTTGCTTTATGGTCTCTTCAAAGCCATTCTTGGATTCCCTATAAAGCTGAGGAGTCAAACGTAAAGCTTTGATACAATTCACATTAAAGATGCCCCTGTTAATTAATCTCTGGCTTGGGTGGGGGTGAGTATATAGAGGAAGGGACAGAGGGAACTCGGGGGCATGCACCTGGCTGAGCTGGTGGCAGTGAGGGCGGCTGGCTAGTGCCAAGCTGTTCTGGAGGGTAGTGAACAGACAGCTGGAGGACCTGGGAGGCCGGATCAGGCACTGGCAGACACTGCGGGCCAAAGTGGAGCATCTGGAGGCCCCAGAGGTCTGACCGCTCCACCCGCGCTTACTTCATTCTGAGGTCAGACGCAGGGATGTGCAGACAGGCAACAGCAAAGCCTCCTCCTGCTGCTACAGAGAGAGGAGGCCATGCTGAGGCTGGCACTGAAGGAGACACCCAGACCTCAATGGGAAATCAGCGTGGCAGCCAAGAGGTCCCCTGAAAATCTAGCCCTTTGTGCTTTGTCCCTAGCCCTCAAGCTCAGCCCAGATCCTGGTGGATTCCCCAAAGCTAGTTCCAGTGAGAGCAGGGCACATACACTCTCTCTGAATCTCCCAGGAGCAATCAGCACAAGACTGAGATACACTGGAGCTCCCTAAGAGGAAGGATTTTCTTAATGGTGAGAGCGGCTGAAATGGAAAAAGAAGGTATCAAGACAGGTAATGAGCCTCCCATCTCTGGGAGGATTCAAGGTTCAGGTAGATGACCTCTGGTTAAGGGCAACGTGGAAGGCAGATGGGACTAGATGGCCTTCCAGTACCCCCCCAAATAGACTTTGTGTTGCACCAGAAAGGAGGGCTGGGGTCAGAGAGTCCCAGGTCAGAGGCCACCCTGGCCAGTGTCCTTCCTCCTCTGTAACACAGGGATTCCAATGTCTCCCCAGCTGGGTTGCTGTGACACAGAATGACAACGGTTCTCGTGGCATTTGGCATCTCCCCCTAGGCCTCCTCACACTGCTGATCAGTGCACAGTCACTTATTTTAAGGTATGAATATTTTCTCTCGCCCAGTACTAGACTGTAGGTTATGTGATCATCTTACTCCATCTGGGCCCCGCAGAGTCCCTCCACCCCAGGCCTGGCTCTGGACTCCTGCTTAGGAGGAGTCTTCTGGTGACTCTGGTTGAATAATCTCTTGGTACAGTGGGAGGGCAAGGGCCAAGTGCAGGCACACTTGCCAGGTTCCTTGGATGCAATGGGATGAACCTCACTCCAGGGCTGTGACTTCAGTTTATTGAGATTTTGAATTTTCAGCTCATATCCCCAACTCCTGGCCACAGGATGAGGGGCCTGGTCCTTATGCTCAGCCCATGAGGGCTCTGAGCCCAAGCCCTTCTTTGTAGTGTTTGTCTTTCTGGTGACACAGTCCTATCTCCTCTGGGCTTCTTGTCACCACGATGTCAAGGCCTCTTGAACTCAGTACAGCGCTCACGATGGGGCTTAACGAGTCCCTTGCCATGGACAGCACAGTATCAGCAAGGCAACCAGCTCCATGACCCTCCCCAGACACCACCTCCATGTCTCCTCATTTGCCCCCAGGTGCAGCTGTCCAGTGGGCAGAGCTGGACAGGTACTACAATCCCATTGAAAATATCTGGTACATATGTGACTAATCGAGGCTCAGAGAGGTTAAGAGGCTATCCCAAAGTCATAAGCTGTGAAAGCCACAGAGCCGGGCTGTCAAGAACTTCTGACTCTTATAAAGACATGAGTGACCTCAGGTCCTGGTTCCATCACTTAACGGCAAAATCCTTCTGGTCAAGTTTCTAAACTGACCTAAATCTCTGCTTCTATAGCCGTAAGAGGGGAACAACTATGTTATTTGCCCAGGAAGTTATAATAAGAATTAAATGAGATAACTGGATAGAGTGCTTAAGGAAAAAAAGGAACTTCTGACAGTTTACTGTTCTTTCCGACATAATACCCACCTCCTTTTTGGCCTCTCCACCCAAGCTATTAATTACTCCTCCCTGAATTTTTCATACAATGCAGGGCATTATACCAAAGTGTAAAGAAACTGTAGGGGCAGGGTATGGGGCAAAGCCCCAAAGGTTTCTATCTTGGCTGTTATTTGCTAGCTGTGTGACTTCAGATTAGTTACTCAGCCTCTCTGAGCATCAGTTTCTTTATCTGCAAAGTGCAAATAATGTCGTCCAAATCGCTGAATGCAATGACGTGACCAAATGCTAAGTGCCTGGCAAGGTATCTGGCATGGAGTGGGGTGACGCTTATCACACGCTAGTTCCACCCTCTCCCTTCTCCTGTAAGGGAGAGACCCTGACCTCAATTAAGTGTTCACTTGAGGAGGCCGGGCTCTGGCAGGAGAGGAGGGAGGCTGGGCTGGGCCCAGGGTCAGGAGGAGGGAGGGAAAAGCTCTGGCCTCCAGATGTGCACGGTTGCCGGGCCTGCTCCCTGGTGGCCTCTCCCTGGGCGCAGGGCCATCCTGGTCTCCCTCTGAGAGGGGAGGGCCCGGAAGGAGGAAGTATTCATTTTGCAGCTGAATAGCTCTTATAGCCTCTTAAGAAATAGAGGCAGGCTTTTTTTCTCCTCTGAGATAATTGTTATGAACACTCCACATGGAGACAAACTGTATCCTGTCCTCCAATCCCCAAAATGATGCATTTTGGCCAGCGGGAGCACTTTCTAGATGATGATGGCTAAAATTCGGTCCTTTAACTGGAACACACAAAAAAATACATGGGGGTAGTTTTTGTTCTCATCTCTAACTAAGGTAGGGTGGGGAGCTCACGGCTACATTCTCGGGGAGAATTGTCAGCTGGGGAGTGCAGGAGGCCTCACGATCTGCCCTGGTGGCCACTGGATACTTGTTCCCACGGGGCAGCCCATCAGGACCTGTGGGAGAGCCACTCCCTGTCCCTGTGCCATCAGAGAAAGGCTGACATTTTCAGTCTTCTCTGGGTCATCACCCATGTGACCCGGGGTAAGGCACCTTCCTTCTCCAGGCTCGGTATCCGTTTCGATGAAATGTGGATATCAGCCACACCTACATCTTGAAATCCCTATCAGGATGGGACACCTGGGGACACCAGGGACAGAGGCTTTGCAGAAGGTGGACCACTCTAATCAACAACAGACACTACCATCAGTATCTCTGCTGAATTCACCCACCACATTCTGCGTTCACAAGCCATCGCTGGTCAGCTGGCCCCCCTCCATCTCTGAGCCAGCTTTGCTTTCCAGAGCCCAGGACTGGACACATGGGAGGAACACAGCACATGTTCTCAGACCGGAGGGAGCAGAAGTAGATCAGCCCAGGCCCTTGAGAAGCTTGTCAGGTCAGGTGGGAATTACTGGTGGACTCTTCTCTTCAGTTTTCTCCTCTGTGAAATGAAAAGCTAGGATCTTTTTTAAGGAGAAGAACACTTTCTCTAAATAAAGTATGACTCAGAACTCCAAAATGTAAAATGGGCAAAGCTGGAACTTTTTGCATTCAAATCTAGCAGGGAACTGGGAGCACCATCCAGCAATGGTCCTGGGACTGCACCGTGGAACTCAATCTGAGAACCTCTGGCACGAGGGAAGCGGCCAGAAACCCACGTTCCAGCTGGTTCAGCCACTAACTAAACTACTAGGGACCCTCTGGTAGATCCCTGCTTCTTCCCCTGCAGGAGATGGCCCACCTTCCCAGCCCTGGCATTTAATAGTTTTACTGGGTTCTTACTGGCTTCCAGGACTTCTGAAAAGATCTTGAAACCACTCAGGACATTTCTAGCATGAAGCAGCTGGACCACGAGTGTTCTCGCTTAAATACTCTCTTTCTGAATCTGCTCAGTTTGAGCCTCCAGGGATCCAGGAGTCCCTCAAGGGTCTGCTTCTGGATTCTCTGCACCCCACAGCACAGGCAGTCTCAGCAAGGGTGCAGGACAGTGGAGGCTGACCCACTGCCATACTGAACAGCACAGATTATAGATCATTCCCATCACTGCAAACAGTTCTATTGCATGGTGCTAGGAGAATATCAATTAACTCACAAAAGTCACATCCTAGAAGAGACTCCAACAGAACCTCCACACCGGGGAGCTCCGGCTGAGGTGCACAGGGACCACAGAAGGCCAGGATCTGGAGCCACCGCACTTTCTCTCCATCCCTAGCAAATTCGGAATTCTTAGGTTCCAAGCCAACTCTCAGAGCCTCCTGGGGAAACCCCTCAATCTTCTCAACCGTGAAAAGGGGCTTCCTCCCCGGTCATGCTCCACCCTGCCTGCCTCACACCATCAGGGAGCAGACAAAGTCAAGCAGGAATGGACACAGTTGGGATGGCGCCTTCTCCACAGACTACAGATGGAAGATTCAGATCAAACATCCATGGATGCTGCACTCTGCCCATCACCCAACACAAGTCCAGCCAGATATGGAGTCTATTCCGGGAGCAGGCTTCCACCCCGAATCCCTGCAGCCTTTCCTGATCTGCTGAGCAGGGGTGGTGGACACGTGAACAGAAGGCTGCCA
Source organism: Neotragus moschatus (assembly GCA_006410615.1). Classification (NCBI taxonomy): domain Eukaryota; kingdom Metazoa; phylum Chordata; class Mammalia; order Artiodactyla; family Bovidae; genus Neotragus; species Neotragus moschatus. The sequence goes on from SJYA01001516.1 coordinate 238,379, forward strand.
GCTTCCTCTGCTCCGAGCTCTTTGGGAGAGCTTCCCATCTCCCCTGAGATGACTCCTGAGCTGGGCAGTTGCCAGATTCTGAAGCCCCCAGATTCTGAAGTCCCCAGATTCTGTCCTGGGTTTCCCCTTTGTCTAGCTCATCAGACTAATAACCATAGCTTACGTTTATTAAGGGAGGACTGTGACCCAAACATTTTACAATCATTACATTCCATAATCCTTATAATAACCTCAAGGTATAGATGTAATTATTATCTCTATTTACAGATGCAACTAAGTTTGTCCAAGGTCACTTAAGTAGAGGAACTGAGATCTGAACTCAGACCTGACACAAGGGTCTCTTGTAGTTTGTTGTTCAGTCCCTAAGTCGTGTCTGACTCTTTGGAACCCCGTGGACTACAGCACACCATGCTTCCCTGTCCTTCACTGTTTCCCAGAGTTTGCTCAAACTCATGTCCATTGAGTCAGTGATGCCATCCAGTCATCTCACCCTTTGTCATTCGCTTCTCCTCTTGCCCTCAATCTTTCCCAGCATCAGGGTCTTTTCCAGTGAGTCAGCTCTTCACATCAGGTGGCCAAACTATTGGAGCTTCAGCTTCAGCATCAGTCCTCCCAATGAATATTCAGGATTGATTTCCTTTAGGATTGACAGGTTTGATCTCCTTGCTGTACATGGGACTCTCAAGAGTNAATCTTTCCCAGCATCAGGGTCTTTTCCAGTGAGTCAGCTCTTCACATCAGGTGGCCAAACTATTGGAGCTTCAGCTTCAGCATCAGTCCTCCCAATGAATATTCAGGATTGATTTCCTTTAGGATTGACAGGTTTGATCTCCTTGCTGTACATGGGACTCTCAAGAGTCTTCACCAGCACCACAATTCTAAAACATCAATTCTTTGGTAGTCAGCCTTCTTGAGTGACTTTCTTGACTACTTTCCAGTAGTGACATAACTACTGGAAAAACAATAGCTTTGATTACATAGGTCTTTGTCGGCATAGTTATGTCTCTGCTTTTCGATACATTGTCTAGGTTTGTCATAGCTTTTCTTACAAGGAGTAAGCATCTTTTAATTTCACGGCTGCAGTCACTGTCCATAGTGATTTTGGAGCCCAAGAAAATAAAATCTGCCACTGGCCTCTTACTTTATGTGTTTGCTGCCCAACCACACTGGATGTTACTGATAGCAGCAACTATGTCTTATCCTTCGTTCTCTTTCCTGGGCTTACCTTTCTTTAGGCTTAATATAGTATTGATGAATGTTTACTAAATGTGTGAATTAGTACAGGAACAAGAGGACAGGAAGAAGGAAGAGTGACCCTGTCACTTCCCCTTAAAGCCTCTAAAAGCCCCCAGATCAGAAAACTTGACCATCTCCTTATGGGGATCTGCAGGCTGATCCCAACTGGTAAGATCCAACCAGGGCAGAAAGCAAGGAGAAGGAAGTATCTGCCTCCCTATGAACTCGACTTGCCTTACATGTGGTCCTGACACAAAAAGACTTTCATAGAACCATAGCCTGCCAGTGCAGAAAATCTAAATCTAAAATCTAGCTTCTCAGTTCACAGACTGAGGCCCAGAAAGAGGAAGTGACTTGTCCGAGGTCACACAGCAAGGTCACCTGATGACCAATCTACACACTGTAAGCCTCCCTGTGGGAAGGTGGGGGATAAACCGACGTAGGGGGCGCGGTTAAGGGGATTGGATATGGCGCTGCCATCTCTCCCCTGCAGGCATCCCTGGAGGGAGTGTCTGGGGGGGGCAGGCCCCATCCAAGGAAGCACCCACCCTCTCCTGGGGTTCTGAGTTCTATATTCCTCTGCCTAGGGAGGGAGGGGGTGGTGGAGCTCAAAGCACAGACCCAACAGATGGTTTCTATTTGCAGCCACTGCGCCTGGTCTGTGCCAGACTCCTGACCTATTTTGAGGAACTGAGGGCCCCTGGCTCAGGGATAGCCTCCCACTCGCACCCCTTAACCCATGATTTGGCAAGAGATCAGATGGGTGGTTCAGGGCCAGTGGAAATGGGGAGTGGAGGAGGAAAACCCTTGAAAATGAGGCTGGGGTGGAGGCCTGCAAGCTTGAACTCCAGAGCACAGATCCTCAAAGTCTGGTATCACCTGGGATGTCTGTGGAAGTTCAGGTTCCTGGGCCCCTCAGCAGGCTTGCAGGATTGTGCTCTCAGGGAGTGGGCCAGGGACTCTACGTTTGAATGAAGCTTCCAGGTGATTCCTGTTTTTGTAGTGTACTGTCTGTGGGCCAACAGCACTGGCATCATGTGGGAGCTGGTTAGAAATGCAGAATCCCAGGCCCCACCCAGGACTGAAGCAGAACCTGCAAAATCTGCATCCGTCAGAATCACCCCCGCAGGCTTGTTAAAACACAGATCACTGGGCCTCACCTGACTCAGGAAGTCTGGGGGTCTGGGAATATGCATTTCTAACAAGTTGCCTGGTGATGATGAAGCTACCTAGGTCCCTGAGCTGTAGTGCAAGGGGCACCATGCCCTTTGGGCATCTGCTTACAAATAGCTGTGAAAAGAAGAGAAGCAAAAAGCAAAGTAGAAAAGGAAAGACAGAAACATCTGAATGCAGAGTTCCAAAGAATAGCAAGAAGACATAAGAAAGCCTTCTTCAGTGATCAATGCAAAGAAATAGAGGAAAACAACAGAATGGNAGTATTTCATGGCTGCAGGTCCCAGTGGGCACTCAGTGTACACTTCGTGGTCTGATCTGTTTGCTTTACATGTAAAAGGAAGATGTGAGAAGCCTGTAAGCTGAGCCCACATGCCAGCTTTGCAGGTTGGAAAGAGCAGGCCTCTAAAATCAGACAGACCTATGTTTAAATCCAAGTACCACCACTTACTTAAATAAGCAGGGTGACAATACCCAGACTCGACATATTCTTTTCCCAATTTGGAACAGTTGGTTGTTCCATGCCTGGTACTAACTGTTGCTTCTTGTCCTACATATAGGTTTCTCAGGAGACAGGTAAGGTGGTCTGGTATTACCACCTTTTTAAGAATTTCCCATAGTTTGCTGTGATCCACACAGTCAAAGGCTTTCAGATAGTCAATGAAGCAGAAGTAGATGGATATATATATATTTTTTAAATTCCCTTGCTTTTTCTATAATCCAATGGATATTGGCAATTTGATCTCTGGTTCTTTTGCCTTTTCTAAATCCAGCTTGTACATCTTGCACAAATTGGGAAAGGAGTACATCAAGGTTGTATATTGTCAGCCTGCTTATTTAACTTGCAGAGTATACCATGCAGAATGCCAGGCTGGATGACTTACAAGTTGGAATCAAGACTGCCAGGAGAAATATCGGCAATCTCAGATATGCAGATGATGCTACTCTAATGGCGGAAAGTGAAGAGGAACTAAAGATGAAGGTGAAAAAGGAGAGTGAAAAAGCTGGTNTGCAGAGTATACCATGCAGAATGCCAGGCTGGATGACTTACAAGTTGGAATCAAGACTGCCAGGAGAAATATCGGCAATCTCAGATATGCAGATGATGCTACTCTAATGGCGGAAAGTGAAGAGGAACTAAAGATGAAGGTGAAAAAGGAGAGTGAAAAAGCTGGTTTAAAACTCAGCATTCAAAAGGCTAAGATCACCGCATCCAGTTCTATCACTTCATGGCAAATAGACAGGGAAAAAGTGGAAACAGTGACAGGCTTTATTTTCTTGAGCTGCAAAATCACTATGGACAGTGACTGCAGCCATGAAATTAAGAGATGATTGATCCTTGGAAGAAAAGCTATGACAAACCTAGACAGTGTATTAGAAAGGAGAGACATCACTTTGCCGACAAAGGCCTGTATAGTCAAAGCTATTGTTTTTCCAGTAGTCATGTATGGATGTAAGATTTGGACCATAAAGAAGGGTGAGCACCAAAGAACTGATGCTTTAGAACTGTGGTGCTGGTGAAGACTCTTGAGAGTCCCTTGGACAGCAAGGAGAGCGAATCAGTCAATCCTAAAGGAAATCAGTCCTGAATATTCACTGGAAGTACTGATGCTTAGGCTAAACCTCCAAAACTTTGGCTACCTGATGCAAAGAGCTGACTTATTGGAAAAGACCCTGATGCTGGGAAAGATTGAGGGCAAGAGGAGAAGGGGGTGGCAGAGGATGAGATGGTTAGATAACATCATTGACTCACTGGACTTGAGTTTTTGAGCAAACTCTGGGAGACAGTGAAGGACAGAGAAGCCTGGTGTGCTGTAGTCCATGCGGTTACAAACAGCTGGACATGACTCAACAACTTAACAACAATCACCACCACTTTCTAGGTATGTACCATACTTTGCACAAGTTCCTTAGCTTTTCGGAATTTGCATTCTCATCTGTAAAACTGGAGGAAAACAATGCCTACCTCTCTGGGCTGCTTCCATCCTCTTGGTCTCCCTCAGAGTGTCCTGCACATAGAGTCAACAGCCAATTGTTGGGTAAGTGACTAGATTTTCGGGGTTGGAGGGAGGGGGTCAAGCATAACTTTAGAACTGTTCCATGACTCTGCCATCTGGGTATTCCCTGAGAGCACTGGGACAAGTGCCTGGAAAAGGGTGTTGTGGCAGATGCTCCTGAGTGGCTACATGCCAGCCATCCCCATCCCTTTCCACCCACTTCACTACAGGAGGGATACTCACTGTTCTAACATCCCTCACACTTAGGAGATACCCTATCACCCAGTTCAGTGGGGGATTCTTGGGAAAGCTTTTTTTTTTTTTTTAAACTCATTAATCTAATGAGAGACATAAAAGCTCTTTCTTACCAAACTGGCTGATATACTGCTTCCAGGCTTTGTCAGCATTTGGGAATGTAATGCCTGGAGCTGTGGCACCCTTCATGGGCCCATGAGGCGATAAGCCCCTGATCAAAAGCTAACATGATAAAGAGGCAGACAAGAAGGATAGAAAAAACCTGGGTTCTTAATGACACTGAGTAAGTGATAGTCACTCGGTTGTGTCCAACTCTTTGTGACCCCAGGGACTACAGCCTGCCAGGCTCTTTTGTCCATGGAATTCTCCAGGAAAGAATACTGGAGTGGACTGCCATTTCCTTCTTCACTAATAACACTCAGTTCAGTTCAGTTGCTCAGTCGTGTCCGACTCTTTGCAACCCCATGAATCGCAGCACACCAGGCCTATCTGTCCATTACCAACTCCTAGAGTTTACTCAGACTCACGCCCATCGAGTCAGTGATACCATCCAGCCATCTCATCCTCTGTCGTCCCCTTCTTCTCCTGCCCCCAATCCCTCCCAGCATCAGAGTCTTTTCCAATGAGTCAACTCTTCGCACGAGGTGGCCAAAGTACTGGAGTTTCAGCTTTAGCATCAGTCCTTCCAAAGAAATCCCAGGGTTAATCTCCTTCAGATTGGACTGATTGGATATCCTTGGAGTCCAGGGGACTCTCAAGAGTCTTCTCCAACACCACAGTTCAAAAGCATCAATTCTTCGGCACTCAGCTTTCTTCACAGTCCAACTCTCACATCCATACATGACCACTGCTGAACCACAAAACCAACCCTAGACCTCCTCTCTCCAGACCTCTTGTTCAATAAACTGTGATTATGTCTAGAGCTTGGGTCATTCTCGATTGGCTGCTTTTGTTACTTATAGTCAAAAGCATCCCAACTGATAAAGATGTAGCAGAAGGGTGAGGGTAGCAGATGTCTCAGTGTTTGGTCATGGCCCTTGACCTGCCTCCATGAGGTCTCCACGTTTCAGATGCTCTGCCCCCACGACCAAGAACCTAGAGATTATGAAGAAGCCTCATCCATGCCTGGCAGACCCATCTTTGCCAGAGGGTGAAGGAAACCATGGCCCTCCATTCCCTTTCCAGGTTTTCTCTCCTCTCTCAGCGGAGTTTCTTGGGGTGGGCTGATACCTCTGCCTCTTGTGCAGGAAAAGTTGCACAACTCAGGGGGTAATAATGATGACCACTGGGGGGAAAAAAAGCAGCCATCAGACTCATACTGCCCGTTGCTACACAACCACCCACACAGCACCTTCCCATCCAGCAACACTGTTGAAGCTTGCCAGAAAATTTCCCCTACCATCCCCCTCCTCATTTTCTTTATTCCACTGAATGCTGTCATTACTACAGAAACCATGAGGAAGGAGGGTGGAGATGAAAATGAGACCATGTATGTAAAACATCTGGCACAGTGCCCAGAGGGGTAATGAGCAAAACCGCCAGCACCCGTCTTTCCCTTTCAACGGAACGGCAGCGCGGCGACAAAACATGGCCGTCGGGGATGCCTCTGGCAGGGCACCCCACTGTCCTTCTCGGTTTTTTCAAGGAATTTGTTTGCTTATGTATTTTACTTTTGGTTGCGCTGGGTCTTCGTTGCTGCGCGGGCTTCTCTCTAGCTGTGGCGAGCATGGGGCCACACTCTAGTTGTGGTGCGTGGGCTTCTCATCATGGTGGCTACACTTGATGTGCGGCACGGGCTCTGGGGCGCAGGGGCTCAGAAGTTGCAGCTCCCAGGCTCTAAAGCACAGGCTCAACAGTTGTGATTCACGGGCCCAGCTGCTCCATGGCATGTGGGATCTTCCCAGATCAGGGATTGAACCCACGTCTCCTGCACTGGCAGGTGGATTCCCATCCGCTGTGCCACCAGGGAAGTCTGGGTTCTTGGTTTTTGCAGTGCTTTCTCTTTTCTCTCATAGTATTCACACATACATCACCCAAGCTCCTTGACTCCCCAGTGAGTTGGGGTCACAGTCACAGGGTCAGGGTTCTCAATTAGCCTTTTCTTCAGCCCCATCCCAAAGCACTGGATCTGGTCCCCACTGAGGCTGCTCCTAGCGCTGACCATTCTATGGGCCCCCATCCGCTTCATGAGTCCGTGAAGTTGCTGGGTGCTCAGCGTTTTCTCAAACGTCACCGCATCTCAGTCCTGGCCCAAGGTTGGGTTCTTTGCTTCAGGCCTCCCTGGTCACTATGGAAATCAAAGCTGAGGTTCCCTGAGTGCCAGCCTACTGGCAGCATCTGGCCTCTGCAGCCTCACCTCTGCAGATAGTCTCTTTATTGACCCCATTATGGGAGTCAGACCACCCCAGTCTGTATGGTGCTTTGACAAGAACAGACAAAGGGGCTCTTCCTCTCGGCAGGTGCAGCTCCAGGCCAGAGCCCATTGCTCCATGGGTAGAACTCAGGCTGGATTGCAGCCCCAACTGCTTCTCGGCCAGGTGCCCTTGTGCAGGGCACAGCTCACACAACTCTCCATGGTGGCCATGAATGGAGCTTTTCCAATTAACCTCCTGTGTTTCTGACCTAAATGCTATTCTCGAAACTGATAACTCTAGAACTTTTGACGTGGAGCATTGACAGAACACCAAGACCTGCCTAGTACCCCCCAGCACCATCCCAAGGCTAACTCGGCGCTCCCTGGAGGGCTCACCTCCTGAGCGCCTCTCTGCTAACACAAGTTGAAATAAGAGCACCTCTGCCACCTGGTTCCAATTCATTCCTCCCTGTCCCACCTGGAGGAGAATCACACAGCTGTCCCTGAAGACACAGAGGTCCCTTCCTCCTGTGTTAGCATCCCACCCCGGTTAGAAGTCTTCGTCTACCATTAACCAGCTACTGTCATGGGCCAATTGCTTTACTTCTCAGGGCTCTGTTTGCAGGGCAAGTGGAGATAACAGTGGTGCTTCCTCATGGATTAGATATGAGCATTAAGTGAGAAAATGCACGTAAATTGCTGACGATATTATCTGGCACATACTATGCAAGTCCATACATGCAGCTACTGAAAAATCCTTTGACTCAGCAGTTCTTACTTCTTTGTCTGTGACATGGGTAAAGTGATATGTTGCAAGTCCTAATGTTTTTGACAATATGTAGGATCCACTGTGCGTTAGGTACTGTAGTTATAATTTCACAATATCGACTTACGTCACTCTCACAGCACTCCAATGAGGCAAGTGCTATATCTTCTTGCAGGAGAGGAAACGGAGGCACAGTCGCTTGCCCAAGGTCACTCTGGGAAGCGGTAGAACAGGGATTCAAACCGAGGCCTTCCAGCTCCACTGGGTGTGTGCTTAACAAGTAAGCTGTGGGGCCTCGGTGGCTATTGTGAGAACTAAATGAGTTAATGCACGCGAAGTGCTTGGCACGGAGAAGCCACTCAATATACGGTCATTATGCTAATGAGGCATTACTCTTGAATGTTCATCATCATTATTACTAATATATGCAAAGTGCCCACCAAAATCAAGCTGCCTTTTCATCTTTCTCCCTCCCTCCAGCACTGACGCTGCTGTGTTTTGGTGGTGGGTGGGATTCCTGGCACTCTTTGTAGAGGGTTCCTGCTGGGTTTCCAGTTTGGGGGCAGGGAGAGATTTGGGGTACAAAGGAGAGGGTGAATAAACTCCCTCGGCATAGAGCCTCATCAAGCTAGTGATACCTCAGACACACAGCAAATCAAGTTGGTCCAACGGGGGGACACTAGGAGGTAGAGGTAAGGAGGGGGAGCCTGGGGGTCTGTGGGATGTGGAAGCAGATGGAGGGAGACCAAGCTGCCCCTGCAAGATCCAACTCAGCAAATGGTAACTGAGACACCATCTCTGAGGGCCAGTGCAAACGCCCCTCCCTCCAGGAAGCCTTTCCAGATCTCCCAGTTGAATCAACGTCTTCCTTCCCTCTGCTCCAATAATACTTTTTCCTTTTTTAACTGTACCATGTGGCACTTGGGATCTTAGTTCCCTGACCAGGGAATGAATTCATGCCCCCTGCATTGGGAGGGTGTAGTTTTAATCACTGGACCACCAGGGAAGTCCCTCCTCCTACAATGCTTTGTATTTCTAGCCCAGCCCCACCCATATAATGCCTACTTTGTCTTAGATTCCCAGCACAAAGAGGCCAAATGTCTCCGACTATAGGCTTCTGGAGAGCAGGGACCAGTTCTGTAGTACCTGTATCTCCCGCAGGGCCTTTCGTACAGCAGGGGTTTAATGAGGGCTTGTTAACCGAATGGTGAATGAATAAGACACACCTCCAGCCGCTTGGGGCCTCTCTTCTGCGGACTCATCACCGCAGAGCAGCTGTGTGGTTGGGGAGACTCTGAGTTGGCCTGAGAGGTGAACACCATGAGGGCCCAGTGAATGTGCGGGGACGTGGGTGATGACGGCCTCAGTTTCCACCAACAACAAAGGTTGGGCCTCACCAGGAGGAGGGCAGTGTCCCCCAGGTCACCCTTCCTTCCCTGCCTTGGCTCTGGCCAGTGCCGTCACCCGAGTCACCCCTTCAGGCTGGGGGGGTCTGTCCAGGCCCCCCTCCCTCCTGCACACTTCCTGCTCACATCATCCCATCCCACCCAAAGACAAGGACCAGACCAGACCAGCCCCTCTCACCAAACCATCAATCGGGGTCTCCCCTCCCATGAACTGTGCTGCAGCCAGAATCACCTCGTCCCGGGCACGTGGTTACTTTCTCTTCCCAACCCCAAAATGGCCCAAGGGGACTCCTGTCCTCTTCTCTCTGTGTCCTGGGGCCACCAGTCCCACCTCTGCCACACAGCTCCAGTGCCCTCCCCACCAACATGTTCTTCCTTGCTAGGAGCCTTCCACACTTTGGGTCCCTTCACAGGGATTCCAGGCACATAGAGTAAGGTGTCCTACCCTGAAGTATTGCTTTTCCTGTGTTCAGATCTTGCCTCTAAATTTCCTGAGGATTAGAATGGTGCCTTAGTCATCTCCAAATCTCCCTTATGAAACCCACACAGAACAAAAACAATAATGAATTCACAAAATAAAAGCAAAACAAATAAGCAAGCAAAAATAAAAATTAATAATAAGTAATGGAACAAATAACATTCAGGCACTGTTAGAAGCAATTTACGTGTATTAACTAAGTCCTGATTATCTTTCCTGGGCTGACATTATGGTACCCATTGTGTAGATGCAGGAATGGAGGCAGAGAGAAGGTAAGTAGCTTGCTAAGCAGGCATGAAATTAAAAGATGCTTGCTCCTTGGAAGAAAAGTTATGACCAACTTAGATAGCTTATTAAAAAGCAGAGATGTTACTTTGCCAACAAAGGTCCGTCTAGTCAAAGCTATGGTTTTTCCCAGTAGTCATGTATGGATATGAGAGCTGGACTATAAAGAAAGCTGAGCACTGAAGAATTGATGCTTTGAACTGTGGTGTTGGAGAAGACTCTTGAGAGTCCCTTGGCCTGCAAGGAGACCCAACCAGTGGATCCTAAAGGAAATCAGTCCTGAGTATTCATTGGAAGGACTGATGCTGAGGCTGAAACTCCAATACTTTGGCCACCTGATGCAAAGAACTAACTCCTTTGAAAAGACCCTGATGCTGGGAAAGATTGAAGGTAGGAGGAGAAAGGGATGACAGAGGATGAGATGGTTAGATAACATCATTGACTCAATGGACATGAGTTTGAGTAAGCTCTGGGAGTTGGTAATGGACAGGGAGGCCTGGTTTGCTGCAGTCCATTGGGTCTCAAAGAGTTGGACACAACTGAGCAACTGAACTGAACTGAAGGTCCCACAGTCAACAGTGATGGGACTGGAGGTTGGACCCAGGAGTCTGGTTCCAGGGCTGATGCTCAGAGCCCTCATGGCTCTCATCAGTAATTGCTAAGGGGCTCAATGATTCGGTCCTCTTAGCTGATCTGTAACTTCCCCAGCAAGATTGGCAGCTGAGGGGCTACGGCTATGGCCCCAGCCTCTGGTCATACCTCCAGGCCACTATTTCTAAAGCAGTAGTTCTCAGCTCTTGCAGCACCTTAAATTCACCTGGGAAGGTCTCTTTTCATAAGTACTGATGCCTGGGCCATCCCAGCCAGGGAGACAGAAGGTTGATGAGGGGGTCTGGGCAACTGTATTTTTAAGAGCCCCGCTCAGTGACATCTAAGAGCCGCTGCTCTAAAAGTGGTGATTGCCATGGGGACCCTGGCTCGATCTTGCCATCTCGTCCCCTCGCTCAAAAGCTGGCAGGCCTGCATCTGTTACCATCCAGGCTGCTGTTTTCTTTCTGTTCATATCACTCCTCCCCAGAGGGCCCAGGGGAGGCGAAAGAACAAAACTCAGCCTCATCATGGCACCAGGTTCCCCTGCATGCACCCACAGAAGGCTTTGAGATGGAAAGAATCTGGAGTGGTCTCAAGAGCTTTTTTCACTTTCTCTCTGTCCTTAAGGCATAATGACATAATTCAACCCCTCTAGGGACTGGTGCTATTTTTCCATTATTTACATGTTTGTGCCATTCGGTCTTCATTCTTCCTAGGAACTGGCTTTGAGGATATCACTTGTAGGGGCCCTTGTGTTCCTTTGATCTGCCGAGCATATCGGGCAGAGGGCTCCAGAGCCCTGGACCCCCCAGGGGAAGGGCTGAGCTGCCAGAAATGAGGCCACAGTTTGTCCTCCAAAGGGTGCAGCCAGACTTCCAGGACAATGGCCACTGAAGCCTTTGATAGAGTGTGCTCTAAGAATAAAACAATCCAGGGGCAGTGCCAACTTCCTGGTTTGAAAATATAGCATCTAAGGGTCAAGTCCATGAAAAGAATGGATTGTGAATTAACTCCTGTGCCCAAAGCACCTGCCCAGACCCGCTGACCTGCCACGCTTTGCAGGGTCCAGCCTGTTCCACACCACACCTCCCCACCCGTGCTGATTCTTCCAATGGCCTGGCCCTCCTGGTGGCAAACTCTTACTCATTCAAGGTCACCTCACCTGGGGAGCCTTTCACTTAGTCTCAGGGACTAGGTACAGTATTGTCTTCTCAAAACACCTTTTCACATGGCTCATGGAGCCCTTACCCAGCGTGCAGTGTCTACACTTGTGGGTCTACAGCTCTGGTTTATCCCACTAGTATAAGACCTCGGGGCAAGAGTCCTTCCTCTCTGCATCCCTAGCACTTAGCACAGCACTAGCTATGGGCCACAAGACAAGATCCACAGACTCAATCTGGCCCGCAGATGTGGGGCTCGAGGGCCAGTGCCATAAATCAAATGTTTTGAATTGGTTGCCAACATTTAGAAAATCAGGATATTTCTCATAAAGATTCAGATTTCTTGATTCTTTTGAAACACCAGAAATCAGAAGATGTGTCCCCTCTTGGCCCATATTTACATCACTGCCTTTTCAGGAAGTAAGGGGGTTGTCCCAGTCCTGCTCAAGTCACCTCCCTAATCATGGTTCTTGTCTGTATTTTGTAGACACTTGAACTCTGAGCCCTGGAAGAGGCATGCTGGAGGTAATTACAAAAATATTGCAGAAGAATGAACTACTTTGACTTTTGAAGCAGCCAGTTCAGAAAGATGTATATGTGATTCAAAGAAACAGCATGTCTTGCTAGATAGGATTTCTGGACAACAGCTGGGGATAATTAAACTACCCCAGGAGGATCCTTGGGACCTTGGACCCAAGGAGATCAAACCAGTCCATCCTAAAGGAAATCAACACTGAATATTCACTGGAAAGACGGATGCTGAAGTTCCAATACTTTGGCCACCTAATGCGAAGAACTGACTCATTGGAAAAGATCCTGATGCTGGGAAATATTGAAGGCAGGGGGAGAAGGGGATGATAGAAGAGGAGATGGTTAGATGGCATCACAGACTCGATGGATATGAGTTGGAGCAAACTCCAGGAGATAGTGAAGGATAGGGAAGCCTAGCGTGCTGCAGCCCATGGGGCTGCAAAGAGTCAGACACAGCTTAGTGACCGAACAACAAAAAGGAGGATACACTGTGGCACCTCCATACTATGGACCACTGCTGCTGCTGCTGCTGCTGCTAGGTCACTTCAGTCATGTCCGACTCTGTGTGACCCAGAGACGGCAGCCCACCAGGTTCCCCTATCCCTGGGATTCTCCAGGCAAGAACACTGGAGTGGGTTGCCATTTCCTTCTCCAATGCATGAAAGTGAAAAGTGAAAGTGAAGTTGCTCAATCGTGTCCAACTCCTAGCGACCCCATGGACTGCAGCCTAGCAGGCTCCTCCATCCATGGGATTTTCCAGGCAAGAGTGCTGGAGCGGGGTGCCATGTGGACCACTACTTAGCAATAAAAAGAAGCAAGCTACTGACACACCCAAAGCCATGGATGAAGGTGTGAAACAAGCCAGACACAGGCTTCCTGAGTGACTCCATTTACAGGCAGACCTTGTTTTACTGCGTTTCGCAGGTGCTGCAGTTTTTACAGATTGAACGTCTGTGGCAACCCTGCAGCCAGTAAGTCTGTTGGGACCAGTTTTCCAACAGCGTTTGTTTACTTCATGTTTCTGTGTCCTGTTTTGGGAATGCTCACAGTATTTCAAATTTTTCATTATTATTATATTTGGTGATCTGCGATCAGTAATCTTTGATGTTACTATTGCAAATTTTTCGTTTTATATATTTCTTTTTTTGAAACATTAGCTATTTTTTATTTCTGGCTGTGCTGGGTCTTTGTTGCTGGGCATGGGCTTCCTCTAGTTGCAGTGAGCAGGGGCTACTCTCCAGCTTCGGTGTGAGGGCTTCTCATTGTGGTGGCTTCCCCTGATGTGGAGCACAGGCTCTAAGGCACAAGCGAGGGCCTCAGCAGCTGCGGTGCATGGGCTTAGTTGCCCTGAGGCATGTGGGTTCTTCCCGGACCAGGGATCGAACCTGTGCCCTCTGCATGGCAGGTGGATTCTTAATCATTAGACCATCAGAGAAGTCTCTGTATTTTTCAATCAAGGTATGTACACAAAGAGTCGGACATGACTAAAGTGACTTAGCACGCATGGACATTTTTTTTTAGACATAATGCCATTACACAGTATTAAGTGCATATAGGCTACATTACAGTATAGACATAATTTTTTAAGCACCTCCAAATTTTTGTGACTTGCTTGTGATATTTATTACAGTGGCCTAGAACAGCAGTATCTCCAAGGTATGCAGGTATATGATACTCTGGAAAAGAAAAAGTTATAAAGACAGGAAACAGATGAGTGGCAAGGCCTGGCGCTGGGAGAAGTTGACTGCAAAGGGGCAGAAGGGAACTTTGGGGGGTGGTGACAGCAACGTGCCTTATGATCATGACAGTGGTTACATACTGCACGCAGCTGCGGGAACACACAGACTGTACACTAGACAGGACGACTCTTACTGCATGCAAATTATACCTCAACAAGCCTGGCCTTTTTCTTTTTCCTTTTGAGCCAACTTTATTTTGATATCATGCATAGACAATACAATGCAACCATTTTAAGCATACAGTTTGATGAGTGCTCCCCACAAATAAGAAACCAAACAATTCCACCATCCCAAAGAGTCCCCTGATAGGCACCTTTGCAGTCAGTCCCCGCTCCACCTGCTGTTCTGGCCCACGACAACCACTGGTCTGACTTTTGCTACTAATGGATTAGCTTTGCCTTTTCTAGAATTTCACATAGATGGAATAGAGTATTGACTTTGATATTTGGCTTTTTTTCCATGCAACACCAAGTTCTTTTGAGATTCATCCCTGTTGCTGCCTGGATTAGGTTGCTCCTTTCTACTGCCAGGCAGAGCCCCAGTGAGAGGTCAGTGTCCATCCACCTGGTGCTGCAGACAGTAGGTTGTTTCCCATTTGAGGCTGTTGCAAATAAAGCTGCTGGGAACACGCCCATACCATTCTTTGTGTGGACAAACGTTTGGAGTCAGCACCTAGGAATAGAATTCCTAGGTCTTAGAATTAGAAGCCTGGCCTTAAAAACAAATTACTGAAAGAAATTTTTGTCCTGGCCTCAATGCAGAAAGTTGCATAAAAGAAAGCTTCCAGTTGAGAGATCCTAGACCCTGTTTGGTGGACCAAGCAGACCTGGGCCCCTTTGCCCATGCAGTGATGTGCTCTGTACGCCCGCTGTCAGGAGCCTTAGTGTAGCCAGGAGAAAGGGTCCCTGGGGATGCTGCCACTTGTCCTGCGACGTCCCTGCTCTGGACGGGTGAGACTTTCAGCCACTAGCAATGGAGCTGAAAACAGAGACTCTCAGCCCCACCTAAGAGCCACTGAATTAGAATCTCTGAAGTCAGAGCCCAGGAACCTGCTGGTCTGATGTTTAGAAAGCCCCTTGGGTGAGTCCAATGTATAATATTTGAGATACATCATATATCGGTTTTAGGTCCTATAGACAGTAGTTCCCAATACGAGTTCCAGGCTGGAGAAAATAGTGAATAGTGTCTTTCAAAGACACTGATGCTCTGAGCATCATCATTAATATGTTTGCTAGTAATTGTGGTCACTGTTGGGTCTAAAAGCTAGCCTCCAGGGTGCTTCCAGCTTACAGAGCACCCTGACATGGATGCCCTTGTCTAAGTCGGGCAGCTGGCTCGCTTGATTTATCCCCATTTTTTGGAGGAGAAAACAGAGAGAGAAGCTAAGTCGCTTGCCCACATGGGGCAGGAGAAGAACCTGTGACCCTAGTGCTTTGAGTCCACTTCATCCTGTCCCTAAGGCTCAGAATCCTCCTTCCCACTGGAGGATGAACCCAGAAGGGTTGGGCAAAGAGGGAGTAATCGGAAGGGGTTTCCTCTCAATCCAGCTGTCAACATCCTTGTTTGCATTCCCGGTGCCCAGGCTCAGAACAGCAGCTGAGATCACGGCAATGGCAATGAGGGGGTGGGCTGCTCAAGGTGTCAGCCTCTGATCTCATTCCAGGCAAGTGGTGCAAACCAGGATTACCCAGGAGTTGTGACCCAGCATGCAGTGATCACACCCACTGCTGCCTGCCTGTGTCTGCTGCTCCTGGGATCCTTAGGTGCCCGGGTGTCTGGATGGAGAAGCCATCAGGATCTCCAGAGCAAAGGGAGCTGAGGGCCACCCTTGGCCTCTTGCACCAGGATGCCCACAATCTCTCCTGGACATTGTCCAAGAGGGACTCACCCACTTCTGTGGCTGTAGGAGGTGAAAGGGTGGCACCGAGTAGGCAGGATAAACAAGGCTGTGGGCAGGAGAGGCTGGAGGTTACTGGTGGCAGCCTGTACATGGCAGATATAGCCCAGATTCCCATGTGGCCTGCCAACAGTGCTGCCAGGGGCCCAAGGTCTCAGTCCAGCTGCTCAGTTCTTGCCCCAACCCTGACACTCTGGCAAGTCTCAGGACCTCACTTCTAGAGGCACAGAGTGAAGGTGAAAAGGACTGAGCCATATCCTCGCTGTATGACCCTAAGCAAGCAACCTCAATTCTCTGAACCTCAGCTTTCTCATCTGTAAAGTGGGGATGATATTTATGGTGCTTACCTTACAGAGTTGATGTGAAGACCAGATTCAATAAAATATACAAAGCACCTCACACATTCTAGGCCTCTATCATTTCAGCTGGCACCACCACCACCACCCTGTTTTCCAGTTTGCAAAATGGGATTAATTCTAATCCCTGCCCTAAGAACCTCAGAAGGGTATTGTGAGATAAGGTAAAACTGTAAATTCCATGAAGACAGAGCCTGAGTTTGCTTTCTCCTCCAATGCATCCCTAGGATTTAGAACAATGCCTGGTGTTAATAATATTTGCAAGAGTCAGATACAGCTTAGTGACTGAACCACTGGTAATTTTAGGTGCTTAGCAAATATGAGTGAATGAATGAGCGAGTGAATGAAGCCTGGGGATGTTTCTTGTGACTCTGAAGGAACTCTACATGGGTGAGCTGCTTTTGTTTCTAATGAGTAGTCAGTGATGCCCAATGACAGGGCAGGTCCTGTTTGGAAGTGCTGAGTTCCCCATCACTGGAGGCAATTAAAGAAACTGGAAGGTCACTTGACTCACGTGTCAGATATGGGACTCACACACCATGTGGGTGACACCTCATGAGTCCTTTCTAACTTACACTTACACAGCCCATCCATATCCTTCAGCCACCGACTGCCTTCTCTTGTCAATTCACACTTCAGTGAATGAAAGACCAGCCCTGGGACCACAGACTCTACTCAAACCATGCTCACGTCCACACACACCGCACTTGACACACCCAGCCACTCCCTGAGCAGTTGCCACCATCACCACTGACGACGGCAGCAGCTGACGTGCCGAATGCTCACTCAAAACCAGGCTTTGGCAAGGTCCTCCTCAGACTCGGTCTCATGCAATTCTCACTCCTAAGAGGAAGGGCTCCGTATCCCCATTCTAGAGGTCACATGGGTTGGTGGGAGCTGTCTTGCTCAAAAGCCTGTCCTCTTGAGTCACCCTGCCTTCCTAACACAAATCAGCAACCAAACTAAAGTGAACTCAACCGGTTCTCATCAGGCTGCTTCCAGCCCAGCCGATATCCCAGCCTTGATGGCAGAGTCAACTGAGCTGCAACCTGCCCACTGGGAAAGTCGGATCGTGCAGCCAAAGGCACAGTCTCACCTCAAGTGCTGGTCTCCAGGCTCACGTGTGGAGCCCCCGTGAGCAGTGGACTCCCGTGTGGAGCCCCCGTGAGCAGTGGACTCCCACTGGGGCAGGAGCAACACAGCTTGTGAACGGTTCCAACCCACCTCTGTAACTCGTCCCTGCTCCTGCCTCCCTCACTCATATGACCCAGCCAAACCAGACACTCCCTCGGCACCTCTGGGCCTCTGCTCAGGCCTGGCCTCTTATCAGGAACGCCTTCTCCTCTCCTCCTGGCAACCCCCACTCTCCTGCTCGGCTAAGCCTCTCTGATCACTCCCTCCTCCTCGCACCCTCTATGACACTTGGTCCAGTCTTCCATGTCAGCACTGACTGCAGTGTTCTCTGCCTTGTGGTTTATGTGTCTGCCACCCTGGCCAGACCGTGAGTCCCTGGGGTCGGGACAGTGTCTGGTTCAATGTGCAAGTCCCTCTGAGCTCAGGGCCTGGCATGGCAAAGTTGCCCAGTCAACGCTGTGGTCTCGTTACTCATGGCCGGGAAGGTCCCCACACAGGGCACAGGCAGGGTCTGCAATCATTATAGAGCAGAGAATGCTCACGGCTGATGTCATCCATCCACACAGAGCCGAGGAACAAGCCCTGCTAGCAGGCAGGCGAGGAGAACATCTGGGGCTCCTTTGGAAAGCAATAGATTCCGGGAAGTGGACCGTGCAGAATCAGGACGTACTGTTCACGCTGCTCCCAAATGCAGCCCGGCTCACAGACAGCCTTGATTTCACCCGGCCAACTTTCTACCATTTGTTGGGGGGATTTCATCACAGAAACTGGCTCCCAGCCCGACCCTGCCTGACACACACAGGGGCCAGTCTGGCAGTGCTCAAACCCTGCTCAGGCCCATCCCGTTCTGGGCCTCAGTCTGCTCATCCGCAAAGCAGAAGAAACAATGACCCCTGCCATGTCTGCCTCATACAGCCAGGGAAAAAGGGGATGGTGAGTAAAAGACAGAAGGGACTTTGGAAATATACAGATGATTCAAAGCCAGAGGCAGGGCCAAATGAGGTTGGAGGAGGAAGACTCACTTCACTCCTGTGGTTTCATACATCCCACAGGGCCCACAGGCAAGGTCCTTTCTGGGCCACGACTTTGTTACTTGTCAGAAATGAATCACTGTTTTCCAAACTTCATAATTTGCGTACCCCTGTCAACACATCTTCACTATCTCTACAAGTCACCTGAAACATATTCATTTTTAAAGTTTTTATAGATTGACTTTCTCAAATTTAAATATCTAATTCAGCCGCATCCTAAGCAATTTTATCCATGACCAAACTGGGTTGATCTGTTAGCTGCCTTTGTTTATAATATACATGAAATAAATACATGACAATTAAACCAAACAATGTTCATTCAGGCCCCACTGAATGGTGGCCTGGTGTACAAGGCCCCCTCTTGTACACCACTGGTGTTCCACCTCCATTCTTGAGGAAACAGAGGGACTTCCCTGGTGGTCCAGCGGTTAAGACGTCACCTTCCAATGCAGGGGGTGTGGGTTTGATCCCTAGTTGGGGAACGAAGATCCCACATGCCTTGTGGTCAAAAAACCAAAATATAGAAAATAGAAGTAATACTGTAACAAATTCAATAAGAATTTTTAAATGGTTTACAAAAAAAAAAAATGCAAAGAAAGGATCCTTCAGGCTTCTTCCAGCTCCAATTGCCCAAGGTTTACATCTATGTGACTCACCCACCTGGCACCCAGTCCTGGGACAGAAGCCATAGGAGGTGGTAATTCCCACTTTCTAGGAGGGTCCAATCTTGTTTGTGAAAAACTGTTTTCCAGTTGCTTCAGTGCGCTTCCCTGTATTTTATTTGAAGCTTGCACTAAGGCATTATGGGGGCTACCCAGGTGGCACAGTAGTAAAGAATCTACCGTCACTGCAGGAGATGTGGGTTTGATCTCTGGTTCTGGGTCGGGAAGATCGTCTGGAGGAGGAAATGGCAACCCACTCCAGTATTCTTGCCTGGAAAATTCCCATGGCCAGAGGAGCCTGGTGAGCTATGCAAACAGTTGGACATGACTGAGCATGCACTCACACCCGCACTTTCTAAGGCATTATCATCAAAGTGTTAGTGGCTCAGTCGTGTCAATTAGTCGTTGCCAATTCCTACTCCATTGCCATTTCCTACTCTAAGGCATTATACCTAAATATGTATATTATAGTGGGATAAAAAATTAAGCAGGTGACAAAAATCAGATCATAGGAAAGTCAGGGTAGGAGAACTAAGGCAAGGCAAAAGGAATACATAAAAGGCCACTGGTTAGAGCACTGAGCTTCCTAGCAGCCAAGTAAAAAGGGAAACATGACTCATCCTCCTTTCATGCTCACCAGCATGGTATGTATATACAAGCAAGGCCCTCAATTGCATCCCTGAGATAAACATGATGTGCTGGTCTCTGAGGCTGCTGGCCGGGGCAGAAAGGTGCTGCTCCCTTCTCCTGACAGCTGCCCTTGCCTCTCCTTGAGCCCATCTCCTGTGCTGATGCCACTGCGACAGCCCCCCTCCCCAAATAAAGCTTTGACCAGATCACTTCCCTTTCTCAAAAATGTACAATGCTTTCGTGTTACCTCCAGAATGAAATTTGAAAATTTCAGGGTTGCATTCATGCATCACCATGAACTAGCCCCAAAGTATCTTGGGTCAAATCTCTAGGAGCCTCATATATGGATCTCAGTGAAACTGCCTGAGTTCAAATCTTGGCTCTACCACCTAAGAGCTATGTGACCCTGGGCAAGATACATAGCTTCCCCAAAACCTCAATTTCCTCATCTGTACCATGAAGGCATAAAGAGCTCTGTCTCACGGGGACATTCTGAGAGGTGAACATGATGACCCTGGAAAGGCGCTGCTCACATTCCATTAGCTCCTCTTTGCTCTTCCATGGGGCCCTCTCGTATCTCCACAGCTTGGGCTGTGGCTTCAGTCTGGATGACCACCCTCTTTCTCTGTTGGCGGAAATCCTATCCTCCATCCAGATGCAGTTCAAGTGCCACTTGAACCAGGGGCTTCCCCTGACTCTCCCAGTCAGAAGAACCCACTCCTGTTCTGCTTCCCCACAGCACATCATTTAAATGCAACATGGCCTGGGCATCATGCTCACTTCTCACCCTGCAGGGTCACCTCCTACTAGGAGCTTATGAAACCCAAGTGGTAGGTTGTTACTGGCAAAAAAGGAAAGAAAATATCAGTGTGTATATATAATGTGTGCGTGTGTGTGTGTGTGTGCTGCTGCTGCTGCTGCTAAGTCACTTCAGTCGTGTCCGACTCAATGCGACCGCAGAGACGGCAGCCCACGAGGCTCCCCCGTCCCTGGGGTTCTCCAGGCAAGAACACGAGTGGGTTGCCATTTCCTTCTCCAGTGCATGAAAATGAAAAGTGAAAGTGAAGTCGCTCAGTCGTGTCCGACTCTTAGCGACCCCATGGACTGCAGCCTACCAGGCTCCTCCAACCATGGCAAGAGTACTAGAGTGGGGTGCCATTGCCTTCTCCAGTGTGTGTGTGAATTTGATCATAAAACAAAATGATTTTCTTGCTAGGAGTGACAGCCAAAAAAACATCTGAAAGCCACGGCACCGTCTGCGGGTTCCTGGAGGGCAGGGACCAAGTCAGGTGCACCTCTGGGTCACCAGCAGTTTGCACAGAGCCTGGCACATAGTAGGCACTGAGTAAACACTGACTGAACTGAACTGAAAATCTAGTGATCCAGAACAATGTGTTCACTAGGGCATTCCAGGTGCCTGAGGTTCAACCATAAACCCCAAGTTCAGCCACAACTTCTGAGAGCCCCATTCAGACACAGGGTCAAGCCAGCAGGATTCAAGGTACCCAGTGGGGATTCAAAATGAGGATGTTGGGGGACTTTCCTGGTGATCCTGGAGTTGAGAATTCATGTTGCAATGCGGGGGATGTGAGTTTGATCCCTGGTCAAGGAACTGCGATTCCACGTGCTGTGGTGCCATTGCAGAGCCCATGAGCTGCGACTGGAGTCTCCACACCACAATGAAAGATCCCACATGCTTTCAACTAGGATCTGACACAATCAAATAAGAAATAAAATGAAATAAAATCGAGGATGCTGGGAAAAGGACAATGTGGCTTAGTCCATGCTTATTTAGGACCCGCTCACAGGACTGTCTTCTCTAACAAGAAGTGACGACGGCAGCAGTGCCCACCCCACAGGGAGAGAACGCAGTGAGAGAAGTCCCAGACTTGACCTGCTCCTGCTCTTCACGTCGAGTCTGCTGAGAGAGAACACACACGAGCATGTGTTTCTTCTCACACACGCATGCACATACTCACAGGCACACACACACAGTCACAGACATGCACGGACACCGCTCTCCACTTCACAGGTGGGAACGTGGAGGCCCAGTGAGGGCAAGCGACTTGCTCGAGGTCACGCAACAGACTAGGGGCAGAGCTGGGATCAGACAAGTCCCTTGGCTCCTAGACCAAGGATGAAGAGAGGACAAATGATGTATTAAATAGAACGAGGTTCAGAAAAACACAGAAGATCCCTTTCAAGGCTGAGAGGCGGTGTCAGGCCCAGCCTCACGGTCTGCAGGGGCTGACATGCTCCTCTCCCTCCGCACTGCCTCTGGGTCCCAGCCCATCCCAGCCGCCAGTCCCCTACGGCCGCCTTGCCAGGACGGCCGCCTTGCCAGGACAGCGCCCTGTCCCCTCAGGAGAGGGAACCAATGTCTTTGGAAAGCTGTAACTCAGGCCCAACAATTCCTGGGCCATTTTCTTAACCTCTCAGAGCTGTAGCTCCTCATCTGGGAAGCACAGTTACTGCCCCACTTTCACGGTTTTGGGAGAATTAAACAAGACAAGTTAAGGGCCTGGTATGCGCGTGTAAACTTGAGTTCCTCCCATTCCTCCCTCCTCCTCGGAACCTGTTATTCCATCCTCAGAGATTTCTTCCAAATAAGAGCAATACACCTCTGGTCACATCTTCATCTGCGCTAACACCTTCAGTGTCCTTCACTAAGAGGAGAAAGTCCAGGCTCCCCGCAAGACCCTCAAAATCCTTCATGGGTTGGATTCTGCTTCTTTCTTTTTTTTTTCCTTTTTTTTTGACATGATCCAAGGAGAGTTTTTATTTTATTTATTTATTTTTTAATTTTTATTTTTTTTCATCTCAGGTGTACATGAGTTCCCAACCTTGAACCACCCCCCCCACCTCCCACTCCACATCAACTCTCTGGATCATCCCCGTGCACCAGTCCCAAGCATCCTGGATTCTGTTTCTTTACCTCGTTAGCTCTTTGTCCATCAACAGAGCCATCATTTTTATCCAGCCTGTCACCTGTGATCTCAGGGTTTGCTGAGAATGAATACATGCACACACCTAAGCACGCATGCACACACACACGCGCGCGCACACGCACACACACACAGAGCATTCTTTCCTCACACTTGCCTTCTCCGCACCACCCTTTCAAACACCCAATTCCAAAAGCCTTCTCAGACCCACGCTATTGGAATTAGTCTGCCTGTGTGAGCTGCGCTCCAAAACCCAGTGCACTTCAGCACTCCGTGCAGTCCCTCCTTGCGTGTCTTTCCCCTGAGACCACGAGCACCCAGGAGGGAAGACCCTGACCGTGGGCCACTGGGCCCAGACGCCCCAGGGCTCTCATGCACAATGGTGCTATGGGTCTCCTGGTGCGTGTCAGCATCCATGTGCCAACGCCTGCACGCAAGGCCTGTCAGAATCACTCGGGCTGTGGCCTGGAAGATTCTCATAACTGCTTATGGCTTCCAGCAGGCATTTGATCCAAGATCCAGGGCAGCCGCCAGCTTTTAAGGGAGTGTGGCATGGCACAAAGGTCAGCGGGCCAGGCAGCAAGAGACCCTGGTGGGGGCTGGTGACCTTGAGCAAAGACTTCTCTTCTGTGGGACTCACAATACAATTCTGAAACCTATAAATAACACAGAAAAAAGGCTAAATGCCTGTCTGATCAGGAACTAGGACAACGGAGAGCTTTTTCAGGCTACACACATCCTGCCCAAGATTCTAAACCCTCCTCTCCCTAAAAAATGTGTATCAGAAACTGGGTGGGGGGCGGGGGGTAGAGAAGAGGCATAAATATTCTTTTGAAAGAATTCTGATTAGTCACGTTCCCAACAGCAATCATGTGGGGCCCATGACCATCCTGTCTGGTACCAAAGCGCAAGCTCCAGGGTCAGTCCCTGGCCCGTAGGTTCTACACCAGAGCGTGATGCTTGACCAGTCCGAGGCAGGACACGATGCGCTCCAGGCAGGGTGCAGGGCAGTGAGAGACGGGTTCTTCCAGCACAGAGGGGAGGAAAGGGTTTGCTGCCTGGGCTGCTGGGTGCGGGGAGGCAGTGAGCCCACATATCAACCAGTCGCGTGTCTGATCTGCAGACAGGAGCACCTGGGAAGGAAGGCTGTGCATCTTCCCTCTTCTGCCGCTCCGAGCCCGACCACGGCCTCTGACTCAGGAACGGACCCATTATGGCTCAAAAAAACCTTTTCTCATTCCACAGACATTTACTGTGTGGCTGCCAGGTCCTCAGGTTAGAGGCTTCAGAAGAGCAAGACCCCCCTGCACTCACTCCCAAGAGGTTCCCCGTCCAGGGGGAATGACTGATTTTCTGTCCACTCAGGTTAGGAAGGTCCATGTCAGTCCCGTCCCTTGGGTGCCCGGCCGCATCACAGGTGCCTCAGGGAATTACTGGCTGGCTGGAGCCAGAGTGAGCCAGAGAGCCTCTCTTAATGACCAAAAAGTGAGTTCTGAACAGGCCTGGGAGCCCTGGGAGCTAGAGGGAGGGGGACTGTTCCCCTGACTGCCCTGAACTCGCAGTGGGCTATCGTTCCCCTCCCAACTCGGTCAGGAAGGCCTGCCTGGCACCCACAACGCTCACCCCTCTGCTCTCAGAGGCCCTGCTGCAGAGCTCACCTCCTGCACCCAGCACCCCCACCATCCCCTCCTCCGGCCATCCAGTGCCTGGTAAACAGGACTCTGTGGGGGGCCAAGCCCACACCCCACCCGGCTCCCACACACAGAAGCTTTGTCTGAGCGGCTGATGCATAATACATGGGCACAGGCCTGGACCAGCCGCAGGCCCATCTTGGACAACAGGCCCGTCACTAAGAGGTTGTGAGGGGCGCAGCCAGGACACAATGTGCTTCAGTCAGAGCTGAGGGCAGCGGATAAAGGCCCACTGGGGCCCTGGGACCGGCCCCTCCCCCAGCGCTCAGGGTAGGGATGGAGAAGAAGGCTGCCCTCAGAGGGCCCCAGGGGTGGGGGTGGCTGTCCTGAAATCCTCCCAGCCACTTTCCAGGGCAGCCGCATCCTCGGCTCTGGGACTGGGCTGTTTCTCCCCGTGGCCCGTGGAGAGCCATCTAGGACCCCTCCTTGTCTTGGTCGCCATGCTCCTGTTTTAAGTGGGTTTCTCCAGCAGGCATTGCCACTGTCAGGGTATAGTGTGCTCCTTCAGGTCTTGGGTTTCTGGATCTTGGCTGCTCCCACGCCCAAGCATCAGTGGGAAACAACCGGGGATAAGAGAGAGGATAAGAGGGAGGCATCATGAATCACCCGCTACTTCCTAAAAAAGGCCTTGCGCAATTTTATGTGACGGAACAGCACCCTTCCTCTTGCAGGTATTTAAGTAGGATAAATCCACCTGCAGTTATCTCTATCTAAGCAGAACTGGGGAACTATATGTATATCTGCCTTAGCAATAAAGATCCAGAAGATTCCCTTTTGAACCACCATGCAAACACATTAAGGATGTGTTCAGAGGGTCTCACTAGCACAGAGATGCTTATTCTAAGGCCCACTCCTACAAATTCTGATCCAGGAGGTCGAGATGAGAGCCCAGGAATCTGCATTTGAAGAGGCACCTAAGAGACTCCGTGTAGGTGGGCCACAGATGACACTTTTTTAAAAAATGTTTTATTTTTGGTCGCACAGGGTCTTCATCACTGTGGCTGGGCTCTCTCTAGCAGAAGCAAGTGGGGGCTACTCTTCATCGTGTTGCACGGGCTTCTCACCACAGTGGCTTCTCTCGTTGCAGAGCACAGGTTCTAGGCACGCCAGCCTCAGCAGTTGCAGCTCACAGGCTCTAGGGCGTGGGCCCAGTGGTGGTGGCACATGGACCTAGCTGCTCTGGGGCAAGTGGAATCTTCCCAGACCAGGGACTGAATCTGTGTCCCTTGCACTGGCAGGTGGACTCTTATCCACTGCACCATCGGGGAGGTCCCAGATGACACTTAAAGATGAACGGGTTCATTAAAAATTATAGGTTTCAGATATGCAAATAAGCACTACCCAGGGCTGGCTCACTAAACAACCCACAACAAACTAAACCAATAGCAACAGAGTTAAACTCACAGCAATTTTCAATATAAAAGTAGAAACATCAGCAACTGGACAGTGGTAGCAGCTCAAGATGACCCCAGGGGTAAAGTGTGCTTACTGAGAATTTCTGGATTTCCAGCACACAGTAGGAACCTTGCTAAAAACTGCAACGGCACCAGCCATGCTTGTAAATTTTAAGGCCTCAGTAAACTCCACGGATGTACTGATTTGGATTTCACAAATACCAAATATGGCTTAATAGCCCTTGTTGATACAGGAAGATACCCATAAGCAGCTTTCGGTTGCATTAAAGCGAAAACCAGTGGAATTGTGCTCCACTGGTTTGTAACTCCAAATCTGTTCTCAGCCCTTCAGAGAGAGATTAGCCCCTTTATGTTCACTTTTGGTCTCTGTCAACACGCTCACGTAATTGCATCAGGAGCCTCTAAGACGTTCATTAATTTCACCTCCTTCTGGGAGTCTACTCGAATAAACAATGAGCCGCGTGGACATACTTCACATATCCGGAAGTTTCTGAAAAGCAGAGAGTTGCACCCACCTAATTATTCAACGATAAGAGGCTGATGACATTGAGTATGTCTAAAAAGTATGCTTTTGAAGCATATACCATATTTTATCACTCTAATTCAATTGATTGTGGGGCTGACCATTCATTTCTGTTCTTCTGAGAAAGAAAAACATGTAGTGATAAACTATGACAGGCTATCTATTGAAAATATATCCCGATTTCAGAGATCACAAAATGTATAATATTATAATCAATGAAATATAGTATAGATAACACCATGGGGAAATATTACAATAATAAATGTCAAATGGTAGGCTATATTTAAATACACTCATAGGAAAAAAAGAAAGGGAAAGCAGAAGAATACAAAGAACGGTCCAGGATGAATACATATCATCTTTATCGTCTGAAAAAGGTATCATTTAAAAAAATAATTATAAGAATGAATTTGCACTGGAATGTCAATATCATGGTGAGCACACACACAGTCATAGCCAGTCTCAGGGCTGGGCACTGTCCCTCTCTCTGAAGAACCACAGCTGGCTTAGCTTCGTAGTTGCTCGGTACAATTTTTTGCTAACAGAAGCTTTAAAGAGCCTCTTTCATTT
This sequence comes from Neotragus moschatus, assembly GCA_006410615.1. Lineage (NCBI taxonomy): Eukaryota > Metazoa > Chordata > Mammalia > Artiodactyla > Bovidae > Neotragus > Neotragus moschatus. The sequence goes on from SJYA01001516.1 coordinate 265,203, forward strand.
TCCCTCTTGGGTTATTTCCTTGGCCACTTGCAGGGTGTGGCATGGAACATGTTACTTGGCAGCCCTGTGAGTTGAAGCCAAGGGACAGGCTGGTGTCTGAGGTCCATTTTCACTCTCATCCTATTTCTCTAATGAGAACATTCTTGACTGGCCTGAGGCCTTGCTGGCCTCCCAAACCCACCTCACAAAGGCTGAAATTCTTCGGCTGGAGAGCAGAGTATCACACTCTGCAAGGTGATAAGTCATTTCAATAACTGAAGTGAAAACTTCAGTTCCTGGAGAGATGGGAGCCTGGGAGAGACATAGCCTCAGGTACTGAAGATGGGTCTAGGATCTAGGCTGAGCACAGGTGTCTACAAACAGAACTTAAAGGCACAAGGTGCTTGGGGAGATGAAAGGGAGGGATGGAAGAGTAGGAGGAGGTGAATGAGGGAAAGTGCAGAAGGACCCATGACACCAAAGGCAAGGGCACGAAAAAGGAGTCCTGGGGCCTGGCAGACAGTCTTCTCCAAGGAAAACGGCAAGCTAGAGTTTCTGCCTGCCTCCCTGCAGAGCGAGGCAAAATGCTGGATCTCTACCATCTCTGGGGGATTCCCTGGTAGCTCAGCTGGTAAAGAATCCCCCTGCAATGCAGGGGGATCCTTGTTGGATTCCTGGATTGGAAAAATCCCCTCAAGAAGGGGTAGGCTACCCACTCTAGTATTCTTGGGCTTCCCTGGTGGCTCAGATGGTAAAGAATCTGTCTGCAATGTGAGATACCTGGGTTCGATCTCTGGGTTGGGAAGACCCCCTGGAGAAGAGAACGGCTACCCAGAGTACTGTCACCTAAGGAATTCCATGGACAGAGGAACCTGGCAGGCTACAGTCCGTGGGGTCTCAAAGAGTCGGACTGAGCGACTTTCACTGCCATCTCTGGATGCCATGCAAACTCCCTAGTTTGATCGCAGGAAATCAAAATCTAGGAATTTTGATTGTAGGAAAAAGGGAGGAAATGGAGGTGAGCAGAATGGTGTGAAGATCCTGAATTCTCACAAAGGGTCCACATCCCCATCAGGATGTCCCTTGCTTGTGTCCATGCCCAGCAGCCCCAAGGGACCAGCCAGCATGTCAGGATCAGTCACAACGTTGAACTGGGACCTGGAGACTAAGGTTTGAATTGTGAGTCTTTCAAGTGACCCTTAGTACATCATGTGCCCTTCGGGACTCGTTTCAGGAATAGCAAAACCGATCGCATGAATCAACCGATCCTTAAGGTCCCTTCTGATTTGGACAGCTTCAGGTTCCAAAACAGACGTGACTCAGGCAAGTCATTGATTAAAAGATTTAATTTCTTTTTTATCTAAGGTGTGATGATTTGCTGTACTTAACATGATGATTTGGTATACATATACATGGTGAAATGAATACTATGCTCAAGCTAGCTAATTCAGTCATCTCCTCACATAGTTTCATTGTGTGTGAGTGTGCGGTGACAGCACCTGACATCCACTTACTCTTAGCAAACATCCAGTATTCAGTGCAGCATTACTAACTACGGTCACCACGCTGTGCACTGGATCTCTAGACTCATCCATTCTGTTAACCGCAACTCTGCATCCTTTGACAAACCTCTCTCCATTTTCCCTACCTTCCTGCCCCTGGTAACCACCGTTTTGAGCTTTGCTTATATGTATTTATTCAGATTTTTAAGATTCCATGTATAAGTGAGATTACAGTTTTTCTTTCTGTGTCTGACTTACTTCACTGAGCATAATATCCTCCAGTTGTTGGAAAACGGCAAGAGAGTTAAAAAAATTTTTTTAATTAAAACATTTTATTTATTTTTTGGCCATGCAGGATCTTAGTTCCCCAACCAGGGATCAAACTCACACTTAGGCTGTTTTCTGTATCTCGCCTATTGTAAATAATGCTTCAGTGAACACAGGGGTACAGACGGCTCTTTGAGAATCTGAAGAGGATTCCGACTATACACTCAGAAGAGGAATAGCTGGATCATATGGTAGTTCTACTTTTAAATATTCGAGGAACCTCCAAACTGTTTCCATAATGGCTGTGCCAACGTACATTCCCACCAACAGTGTACCAGGGTTTCCTTTTCTCCACTTCTGCGCCCACCTTTTGTTATTTTTTAAATAACAGCCATCCTAACAGGTCTGAGGAGGTATCTCACTGTGGTTTTGACTTTCCCCAATGATTAGTGACATTGAGCACCTTTTCATACGCCTGTTGGCCATTTGAATGTCTTCTCTGGAAAAATGTCTGCTCAGATCCTTTCCCCTTTGTTTTCTGTTTCTGCTCTTTGTTTACCCTTCGTTTCAGAAAACAACTGTTTTCTGTTGTTATTCATTTGGTTTCTGTTTCATGCTATTGAGTTGTACGAGTTCCTTTTAGACTTTGGATAGTAGCTCCTTATTGGATACATGGTTTGAAAATATGTTCTCTCAGTCCCCAGGTTGCCTTTTCTTTTTGCTGATGGTTTCCTTTGCTGTGCAGAACTCTTCAGTCTGATACAGTCCCACTTGTTTATTTTTGGTTTTGGTGCCTGTGCTTTTGGTGTCATATCCAAAAACTCATTGCCAAGGCCAACATCAAGGAGATTTCCCCCTACGGTTTCTTCTAGAAGGTTTATGTTTCATGTCTTACATTTAAGTCTTTACTTCACTTTGAGATGATTTTTGTGTATGCTGTCAGATAAAGATCTCATTTCATTCTTTTGTATGTGGATATCTGGTTTTCCCAACACCATTTACTGAAGAGGCAATTCTTTCCCCAGTGTGTTTTCTTGGCACTTTTGTAGAAAATTAGTTAACGGTGTACGCTCAGGTTTATTTCTGAGCATCAGTCACTCATTTTGATCATCCAAAAATTTCTGAACATATTATCTGTGCAAGGCACAGCATAAGGGCTACAGATGCTACAAAGCAGAATGAGAGGCCACATTCACGGAACATTTCATACTTGTCAGGCACCCATTCTACAGATAGTAAAACTGAGGCTTAGACTTGTTGGGTCATCTGCCCAAGGTCACAGAATGATAAATAGTTAAATTGAGAGCCTAATCCAAGTTAACCCATTCTGCCTCATCTTCCTGCTAAGAAATAGAGCTCCACTTTTGCCTTCAAAGAACTCACAGTCCAGTGAGTGTCTGAGTTAAGCAACCACAGCAATACTTAGTGGGAGACAGAACAATGCCTGATTGACCCAACGGAGAGATGAAGGGGAGTTGAGGAAAAGCTGGCATGGAGTCTGCCTGAGGCTTGACTCAGATTCCAGATTCGCAGTGTGGAACCAGGGGCAAGGGAGGGAGTGGCATTGGCATTTCGGGAAGAGGAAACAGCACAAGGGGAGGATGCAGGGGACAAGCTCGTGGGCCATCAGGAAAGGGCAAGGAGTCTGTTGCTGCTGGAACAAGGGAGCCTGGAAACTAGCCTGGGAAGATGGGCGGGGCCAGGCGGCAGCGAGTTTTGGATGTCAAGTTAAGGATGGCAGTTGAAGGGGTGTGCCTGGACCTATGCCAGGCCTATGGTCAGGAGGAAAACCCAGAACTTCTGAGCAGGGAGTGGCTGGCTCATCGCTTGCTTCTTAAACCACTAGAGGCTCCAAAGACTCCATCTACCCTGTAGAGCCTAGGCTCCTCCTAGGGCTTCGAGACTGCAAACTCCCTGAGGACAGGGCCCATTTCTGACAGGTCTTCAGTGCCTGCCCTGTGAGAGGTGTTCCATAAATTCTCACCTAGCTCATTTTGAATAACAAGTGGAATTATCACCACATCATTTTTCTCAGTGTCTGAGTCTCTGGGCAGGTTTCCAACAAGAAAACTAAGGGTGGAGGGGAGAAGCTGGTTACACAATTCCAGGGCCCCCCGTGGATGGGCTCGCTGGAGAAGCTGGTTACACAATTCCAGGGCCCCGGGGATGGGCTCGCTGGCCAGTCTAGATGACTCATGCGGAAAGGGACCTCTTCACCCTCCCCCGCCCCATTCCAGTCTGCCTGCCATCATTGCCAGTGACGAGGCCCCAAAGGCCCATCCACAGGCGTGTGGGGAAAATTAGGTCTCCGGTCCCATGTCCTTGCTGGCTGACCCCAGCTCACCCTGGGCGGCCAGCACAGCAGTCTGCCATCAGCAGCTTTTATGCCTTAGATTAAGTCACAGGAGGCACTGGAGGAAAAACACAGCAAGGGGGCAAAGGACCAGGAGAACAGGCCTGGCACTGGGAGGAGCTGGGAGGCCATCAGCAAAGAGAAGAGGGAGACCCCAGTGACCTTCTCCACTCAGGAAACCTTCCACCAAAGACAACTCTGCAGACACCCATGGGAGGCAAGGCCCAGCCCCAGGGTTCAGAGACCCCCTTTCTTTCTCTCCTCCACAGACTCCCCTCTGGTTCAGCCTCTCATCACCTCCTGCCTAGATACTTGGTATGGACGACAAACTGACTCCCTGAACTGGTACTCACATAGCCTCACCTCTTCTTAAATGTGGACCCCAGTGGGAATTCCCTGGTGGTCCATTGGTTAAGATTCCATACTTTCACTGCCAAGGGTATGGGTTCAAACCCTGGCTGGAGAATTAAGATCCCATAAGTCGAATGGCATGGCTCCCCAAAAAAGAAAAACCAACCAATAAAACCAACAAAAATAAAATAATATGGACCCTGCCAGGAAAAAGAAGAAAGATCACTCCTAATGGCTGGATGTGACCCAGTCCACCAGATCCTCTTTCCCCCCTCCCCCAAGGGCTCTAGACGGGGAGCACCTGAGGACAAGGGCAGGTTCTCTCTCTTTCTCTTTAAATATATATATATATATATATTTTTTTTTTTTTACTTATTTGGCTGTCTCGGGTCTTAGCTGTGGCACGCCGGATCACTGCTGCACCATGTGGGATCTTTTGTTGCAGCTCACAGGCTCTCTAGCTGTGGCCCACTTGGTTCAGTACTTGCAGTGGGGGAGCACACAGGCTTAGCTGCCCCATGGCATGTGGGGTCTTAGTTCCCAACCAGGGACTGAACTTGAGTTCCCCATGATGCAAAGCAGATTCTTAACCACTGGACCACCAGGTTCCTTTGACAGAGCAAATACGCCCCTGCAGGGCAGCTGCATTTCTGGTCCCAACAAGGCCCCACACTCAAGTCACACTTGTTATCATGAGTTCCATGTCCTGTCTGCTGGGCCAAATCCCAGCCATCCCCAAGGCCCAGTCCACACGTGCTTCTCCTTGAGCCCGCCCTGCTTCCCCGGTGCCCTGTGCTCTGACCGGGGGGCCCTAGGGACCTCCCAATGCATTGGCTGCCATCGAAGGTCAGCTTCCTCTCGCTGCCCGTGGAACACAGGGTCTGAGTCTGAGTTCTCTCTGTGTGTGTCTGACATCGAATAGAAGTTTTAGTAAATACATGTTGGGTTTCAGTGGATACTTGTTGGAATACTTGCTGAGTGGACGGATGGAGAGCTGGAACAGTGGACACCGCGGGAAGCAGATGACAAAGATGATGACAATGATAAAGAATTCCAAGTCCCCTCATGGAGCTCCATCACTCTGCTGGTGGGAAGCCTGAGAAAGGGCATTTAGGAGCCCAGCTGAGGAGGGGCAGGGAACAAAGCCCTGAGGCTCCAACCATTCAGGATTCAAGAATCCTGGTTCCAGGGGGTGGTCCCTCCTTTGGAGAGGAGGGGCTGGGAAGAAGAGGCGAGGGCATTCCCTGACCCATGGTTCTCACATCATCCTGCGAGAAATCCCTGCAGTGCACAGGGAGCCAAATTCTGAAAAACAGAAATGCACCCCCAGAAATGCACACACACAGCAGCACACACAAAGCGGGGGAGAGCTGGGCCCCCTGCCAGTCAGCAGGTGAGCCTGGCCAGGGCAGTTGTCCTGCAGGCCTCATTCTTCCAGGGAACCTGAGGGGAGGGGAGGGAGCACCTGCCTCGCTGGCTCTTTTCCCAGAGGCCTGTTCACTGTGACCACCGCCCTCTGGTCTGGCCGTGGGCAGCCAGCCACAGGAGGCCAAACATTGATCACTTTACTGTGGGCACTGCTCAGCCTCTGATTTCCAACCCTAGGCCTGCTGTGCCCCTGCTGAGGCCACCAGGTCTAATTTCAGTTGTCTCAGTAGAAGGGAAAGGAAACACTTGCCCAGGATAAGCGTGGTAAATCCCCTCCCGAGGGTGGCAGCTCACAGTCTACAAACCCTGTTTTGAGGCTGCAGTCTAGTAGCTGCAGCTGAGCTGAAGGGTGGTAGTCAGGCACACAAGAGTCCTCCCTCCAAAGCCCCTGCTTTATGGGGTCCTATGTCTGAGAGCGCTGGATTTTGACCGAAATAGGATACATGCCCTGAGGTCTTGGGGAAGATGGGGACATGGATGGCAACTGTTCCTCTAGACCTAGTCTCACCCACCTTAAACAGGGGCTGGAAGTGACTAATCCAGAGAAGCGTTTTGTGAAAAGGACTTAGTGGTGGTCCCATGTCCCCTCCCCTTGAATCTGGTATGGAAGTGACACTACATGACTTCTGAGGCTAGATCCTAAGAGGTCATGACCTTCTGCCTTACTTGCTGGAACACTTGCTCCTGGAGTCCTGAGTCATCATAGGAGAAATATGGCTACTCAGGCTGCCATGCAAGGAAGGCCAAGCCACATGGAGATGTCCTATGTAAATGCTTTCATCCACAGTTCCTGCTGGGCCCAGCCTTTAAATCACCCCAGTCCAGGCACCAGATCTAAGAATTAAGAAACCTCCAGATGATTCCAGCCCCAGGCCCAGGTGTTCAAGTCACCCCGAGTCATTTGTGGTTTCCTAGTTGAGACCCTAGACACTATAGAACACAGATGCACTGTCCTCTCCGTGCCCTGTCTGGATGCTGACCAACAGAATCCATGCAGCCCCCTTGCTAAACCTTCCACCTACTCTAAAAGCCCAATGTGTGTCTCTACCGAGGAACTTGGGAGCTCCAGGATGCTTGCAACAGGCTCCTTTTTGTAGCACCCTCTATCATGGGACTCCCTTTCCACAGCTCTGAATCAATCCACAGTGAGTGGAGGATGTACTGAGCACCTATAAAGAATCCTTCTCATGCCCATAGCTCCTGGAAGCATCTTCCATACCTACCCCCTGTGCTCAAGAAAACTGTTCTCTATCTGGAGCCATCAGAGACTGACCAGACATATTGGAGAAACCGGAACCCCATGTTCAGTTATGCTCTGGATTTTTCCTCTCTGTTTCACTTTCAAATACTCTGACCCACTATATCCATGAGCTATCAAAGGATTTCAGCCCTTTCAGTATGTCTATATCCAAAGTTGCAGTTTCTACATGGCCTCTTCCACTCAGAAGCAGCTCAAAAATCCTGCAGACCATGTGCCAGAATTTGGGGTGTGGAAACGTTTAAGAAAAGCCACTGACCAACAACTGCTTTGTTCAGTTCAACAGAACGTGCTGACAGCCTTCAAGGCCCTGTGCTGGGCACTGTGGGGCCCGTCTACACAGTTCTAGATACAGGAATCCCGGAGCTGGAAGGGCCTCGTCCACACTCCCCAGTGCAGAACCCAAAGCCTCCTCACTCTTGCTCTCTGAAGGGCAGCTGGGACAAGTGACCACTCCCTTCTCCTTGATCCTCCCTTGGCCACACCTCCTCAGTCACTTGAAGCCTTTTCCCCTCCTCAGTCTCAGCCATGGAGAGCCTGGGGCTCAAACTTGTCACTGCTCTTTTATTTCTACCCAGCCCCCACCCTCCATGGGAATGACTCAGGGAACTTGGAATAAATGCTGATGGGCTACCACCACTGACTCACTGACCTGCAGGGACGTGCAAGGGACTCTAATGGTACTCACAGGTATGACCTGCTGCCTCTACTCTTCCCCTCCTGAGGTCATCCAAACTCAGGGATTTAAGTACCATCTGTAGGACTTCACTGGTGGTCCAATGGTTAAGAATTCATTTGCCAATGCAGGGGACTTGGGTTCAATCCCTAGTCCAGGAAGACCCCACATGCCACGGGGCAACTAAGGCTGTGCACCACAACTACTGAGCCCACCCGCTGCAACTCCTGAAGCCCATGTGCCCTAGAGCCTGCGCTCCGCAACAAGCGAGGCCACTGCAACGAGAAGCCTGAGCGCTGCCCCGACAGCGTAGCCCAGGCTCACTGCCACCAGAGAAAGCCCGCGTGCAGCAACAAAGACCCAACACAGCTGAAAATAAATCAATATCATCTACATCGATGGCTCTGAAATTTCCACTTGACATCTTTCCTAAGCTTCGGACTCTTCCCTTTAGAGTCTCAAAGACACCTCTGACCTTATACATTGGGAACCAACTACTGATTTCTCCCCACCCCAGGCTGCTCGGCCACCAGTGACCCCCAGTCAATGGAACTTTCATTCCACAAGCCTAAGAGCCTTCAGTGAATCCCTCCTCTCTCAGCCCACCTGGAGGTCCTGTCAATTCTCTCTTCTCTTTTCAATCTCAGGGTACCCGCATTTTCCAAAGAACCTTTACACAGTTATAGCCCTGGAGTGCATAAAACTTTGTATCCAGCCTTCTTCACTTAGTAGAAACAACTTCCCACATGCAGAGCATCAGGTATTACAGTTTTTAATGGCTGCAGGATGCTCCATCAAATAAATGCTGCTTAATTTACTTAGCCAGTCTCATATTATAAAGCCTTTACTTTGCTCCCGAAGTTTGGTTATAAATAATGCTGCGATGAGCATCTTGACGCACAGAGCCTGTCCCCGACTCTGGATTATTTCCTTTGGACAGATTCCCAGAAGTGGGATTACTAGGTCACAGGATATGGACATTTTTATGGCTTGTGAAGCACATTGCCAAATTGCTCTCCAAAAGGGTGACAATACTTTTATGCGTCTTTGATGATGGCATATACAGATCAGAATATGCCACCAAAGACCCAGGACAGTCCTGGCAGCTAGGAGTCTGGAGTTCTTCTTTTTTAAAGACTTCTTTAAAAGTTGCTTAATTTTTTCCTAATTATCAAAGTAATAAACACACAGTGCATGGGTGCTGAGTCAATTCAGTTGTGTCTGACTCTCTGCAGCTCCTTGGATTGTAGCCCACCAGGTTCCAGTGTCCACGGGATTCTCCAGGCAATAATTCTGGAGTGGGTTGCTATGCCCTCCTCCAGAGGAGCTTCCCAACTCAAGGATCGAACCCATTTCTCTTATGTCTCCTGCATTAGCAGGCAGGTTCTTTACCACTAGCCCCAGCTGGGAAGCCCATAATACCTANGATTGTAGCCCACCAGGTTCCAGTGTCCACGGGATTCTCCAGGCAATAATTCTGGAGTGGGTTGCTATGCCCTCCTCCAGAGGAGCTTCCCAACTCAAGGATCGAACCCATTTCTCTTATGTCTCCTGCATTAGCAGGCAGGTTCTTTACCACTAGCCCCAGCTGGGAAGCCCATAATACCTAGTTCAGTTCAGTTCAGTTGCTCAGTCGTGTCTGACTCTTTGCGATCCCATGAATCGCAGCATGCCAGGCCTCCCTGTCCATCACTAACTCCCAGAGTTCACTCAGACTCACGCCCATCGAGTCAGTGATGCCATCCAGCCATCTCATCCTCTGTTGTCCCCGTCTCCTCCTGCCCCCAATCCCTCCCAGCATCAGAGTCTTTTCCAATGAGTCAACTCTTCGCATGAGGTACAGAAAGGCAAACACAGAAATGTATAATCAGATAAAAGTACCTCTAATTCCACCTTTCCAAAGGGTCTCAGAAGATGTGACTTTTGTCTGTAGGACTGCTAGGATGATGAATTTGGGCTGAATTTACACATAAGTGAGATGGCTGCTCTTTTTTAATTAATGAGTTAAACTACAAACTTGGCTGCACTGGGCCTTTGTTGCTATGCAGGTTTTCTCCAGGTGCAGTGAGTGGGGGCTACTCTCTAGTTGTGGTGTGTGGGCATCTCATGGCAGTGACTTCTCTTGTTGCAGAGCACGGGTTCTAGGGCATGAGGGCTCAGAAGTTGCAGCACGTGGGATCTTCCGGGACCAGGGATTGAACTCGTGTCCCCTGCACTGACAGGTGAATTCTTACCCAATGAAGCGCCAGGGATGTCCGATGTGGTGGTTTTAAATCATGGCTTTAAAAAGAGAGGGCCCTGGCCTTTCTGGAGTAGTCCACTGGGAAGGGCATTAACACATTCTTGCACCACTTTTTAAACAATAATAACAAAAAATTAGTTTCTTTTCCTTCCCTGCTTAGGGCAGGCTAGGGATACCCTCAGTGAGGGCATGTCTTTGCCCTCCAGTGACAGAGTCCATTTCCTGAGTCACAGCCAGAGTCATTCAGACATAAGCTTGGTCCTTTCCAGGTGGGGAAGATGGCTCTGGGG
>SJYA01001516.1:276011-390188 GCA_006410615.1 Neotragus moschatus
ATTTTTTTTTTTTTTTTTTTTTTTTGGTGTGGGCCATTTTAAAAGTCTTTATTGAATTTGTTACAATATTGTTTCTGTTTTACGTCTTGGTTTTTAAGGCCTCAAAGCATGTGGGATCTTACTTAGCTCCTCCACCAGGTATCAAACCCGAACCCCCTGACTGCAGGGCAAAGTCTTAACCACTGAACCCCTAGGCAAGTTCCAACAGTAGCTACTAGGGAAGTTCCTACTTCCCCTAGGGAAGTAACTACTATTATTATCATCCTTTACAGATAAGACACTGGGGGATGAGAATGTCTTCAGGACCCCAGCAGTCTGATTCCATAGTCTGGGCTGTTACTCCACATCTCCTGGTGCACGTGTTCCAGGATAAGTCTCCCGAGGAGACCAGCTGCCCCTAGAATTCCCTGAGGGAGAAGTCCTCCCCCTGCCCTGTTCAGCTTGACCGCCCACCTCAGACACAGCGTCCCCACCGGTATCAGTGCGCTAAGGCTACCCCAAGAGAAGACCAGATGGTTCAGCAACCTCCTAGTTCTGGAGGCTGGAAGTTCAGGATCAAGGTGCCAGTGGGGTTGGTTTCTGGCGAGAGCCCTCTTCCTGGCTGGCAGACGGCCGCCTTCCCACTGCTTGCCACACACTCGGTGTCTCCACCACTTCCTATAAGGGCGTCGGTCCTAAGGATAAGGATCCCGCCCTTACTACCTGTTGTTGTTCAGTCACTAAGTTGAGTCTGACTCTTTGCGACCCTATGAACTGGAGCACACCAGACTTATTACCTGCTTTAACCCTTATAACCTCCTTCAAGGCACTATCTCCAAATTCGGTTATGGCTTTAACATGCATTGCGGGGAGCAGCACAATCAGTTCATAATACCTCACTGTCTTGAGAAGCACAGACTCCCGACGTCTTCCAGATGACCCTGCACTACCCGGCAGCTCATCCTCCATGCCGGCTCTGCCGCCGTCACATCTCACGTTAGCACTGTCAGTGAGCAAGCTTTTGCTGACTAGCTTACGATTATTCAGAGGTTGCAGGCAACCTTTACGCATCTGTGCCCACCACCCCATTCATTCATCCAACTCATGCACTCACTCTGTCGTCCACCAACTAGTTTAGGAATCACGCACTAGGGGCCAGGCCCTGTGTTAGCCCTGGGATTTCAATGGTGCACAGGGTGCAGAGACAACTCTGCATTCTAATAAGGCCAACCTTCCCACCTCTCTCTCCCATTGTACTCCCTAACCCCAGGCCGTCTGACAGCTCTCACCTCCTGTCCCAAACCCAGCCTGGGCAGGGGTTCCTTAACACCTTCCTGCTCAGAGGAAACAGATGGTGTTAATCCAATGGGACAGCCGGCTGTTTCTAGGCAAGGGATCGCAAAGCTGTGTGTTACCTCCCAGAAAATAAAATTATGCATATTCCAACAAGGAAAATAAATGCGTGCTTGTAAGACTTGTACAAGCAGTCCCTTTTGCCCACAAAACAGGTCTGCTTCCATGAAGTATTTCTATTGGAAAACAGAAAGGAACTGCTTCTTGATGTTCTCAGAGAGGGAGAAGGTGGGCTTTGCTTACCTCACCCAATCTCCCTTCACTGAAGTAGAGAACCATGAAACTCAGCCACCACCGTTCCCCCAGGAGGGGCAAAGGAGGGGAAACCTCAGCAGACACAACAGTGGGACCCCCACCAACCGGGGCTGAGAGCCCCGGGAACTGCGGGGTGACAGCTGGATCCTATTTAACTTGGTCCATGAGATATTGTTATTGTTAAATCTCTAAGTCATGTCCAGCTCTTTGTGACCCCATGGACTGTAGCCCGCCACGCTCCCCTGTCCACGGGACTCTCCAGGCAAGAATACGGGAGTGGGTTGCCATTTCCTTCTCCAGGGGATCTGGCCGACCACGGATAGAACCTGCATCTCCCGAATTGGCAGGCAGATTCTTTACCACTGAGCCCCCTGAGAAGCCTCATGAGAGGGACAGGCAGGGATTAAAGACATATTACAAAGGGCAGCGGGGGCCCTTTCACTCTTCTTTTCCTTAGTGGCCTGAAATTCCTATAACAAGGCAAATAAAACATCTAGGTACAATGGATAAACAGCACAGGGAACTATATTCTATATCTGTAGTAATCTATAATGGAAAACAGGCTTCCTCGGTGGCTCAGTCAGTAGGGTCCACCTGCAATGCAGGAGATCTGGCTTTGATCTCTGGGTTGGGAAGATCCCCTGGAGAAGGAATTGGCAATCAACTCCAGTATTTTACCTGGGAAATCCCAAGGACAGAGGAGCCTGGAGGGTTATAATCCATGGGGTCGCAAGAACTGGACAGGACTTAGCAGCCACACCACCACCATAATGGAAAAGAATCTGAAAAAGAATAGATATTTATGTATAATGGAATCACTCTGCTGAACACTGGAAACACTGTAAATCAACCATACACCAATACATCAATTAAAAAGAGAAACCATCCGAATACAACGCATGTGTGTGCCTGGGGTCAGACCCTAATTTGGGCCAAATATCCCAATTACTCCAACACTCTCTTTCCCTTCCACAGCACCAAGTGGCCTTAAATGGAAAAAAAAAAAAAAACCTGAAACTATTTTAATTTTTTAATCACACACACAAAAATGCTTGCCAGAGTGGCCTTTGCAAAATCTAAACCTGATATCATTTCCTTGCACAGGGTGCACTCACTCCCTGCCCTCAAACCAAGGCCATGGTCCTTGCAAGTTGGATGCTGATGGCCTCCTCGGCTTTGGCCCCACCGTGACACACTTATGGCCTCACCGTGCTCAGTTTCTTTCTGTTCCGCAAAGCCTTTGCCTCTCTCTTCCGGGCCTTTGCACAGGCCATGCCGCTGTTAACTTTGGTCATTCCTCCTGTCTGCTTGGCCAAGTCCTCCTCCTCCTGGCCTCTGCTTCAGTGCCCTCGAAGTCCCTGGGCTGCATTAGTTGCTCCCCCCCGGGTGCCTAACCCCCCAACCCATGTGCTACCTGCATCCTGTAATAGCTGCCCCACCCCCACATCACCCTGGGCTGTAAGCTTCACGCAGACCTGGGCCTCTACCACACTCACCACTTCATCCTCAGGACCTTCTCAAAGGCAGCACCCAGGCAGAGCTCAGGGGGTGATGCCTGAATGAAAGGGTCCAGTGAGAGGCAGGTCCCTCAGCCCCTCGGTGCCCACCCAGTCACAGAAGCCAGGGCCTGTATCTCGTCCGTTTCTGCAGGTCCAGGGCCTGCCACAGGGACTGGCACACAGCAGATGCTCAAGAATGTTTGCTGCACTAAAGGGAGTGGATACGGAGGAGCGAAGAGAAAACCCAGCCTTCTGGATAGATGCTCAGATCTCTTCTTCTGTCTGCCAGCTGTCCACACACCCACATACCTGCACACCACCCCCGTCTCCTCAACAGAGACCCACACACATCACGGGTGCCACTGCCTTACAGGCTGGCTGGGAGGTGTCCTGTCCCTTTTAATTAAAAGTCAGACTGGCAGCCTCCTCCCTACTCATTCCTCTCTCTCCAGGTCATTTCTGAAGACTGAGAATCAGCAGGACAGCTGAGGAGGAGGTGGGGTGGATGTGGAGAAACTGCCGGGTCTGTATCTCTGCCTCCCAACCCTCCTCCCACATAAAACAACTTTCCTGTGGGTGACCAGGCCCAGAGATGGCAGTGCCAGGGCCTGGGGGCTGAGGGCCGGGCCAGGGCTGTCCCTTCTTACTCTTTTCATTTCCTCAAGTCTTCTTTCCTTTTCCACTCCTTCTCCCACAGGCCCAGTTTTAGGGGATTCCCCCTCCTTCCTCCTCAGGTGGGGAAGGCAAAGTGCCTGGCCTGGGGCCACTACCTACAGTTATAGAGGCAGGAGGGTCTCCGAAGGTCCTGGGAGCCACATCAAGAGAGAAGCTCCCCGATCTGAGCCTGGGGTGGGATTGAAGGCAGACAAAGGCTGCTAGCAAAGACCCCTTTCTCCTTCAAGCTGCTCTTCCTCCAAAGAGGAAGGTGGGTGGGGGCTTACCGTGTTAGAGAAGCTTGTCACCTGGCATGAAGCAAAGCTGGTATGTACTTGGCTAAGCCCACTTCTGGGCAGACTGTGCTGAAAAACATCCCGGAGGCACAAACCAAGCACAGTGGCAAAACAGGGCTGGGAGAGAGGCAGACATTCCAGGAAGGCCTCCTGGAGGAGGTGCCATTTGAGTCAGGCCTCTAAGGTGGAGTGTAACCTCCACATTTCAGAAAGATTCGCAAAGCAAACGGCACTTAAACCACTGGAAGTGTGTGTGTGTGTGTTTTAGATGAAAGGTGTTTGTTTGTGGGGGAAGGGAACCCCCCGGCCTGTAATGAGGCTGTAGGGTCATGCGTGAGTATATTTTATCCCTGCAGCACTGGCAGGAATTCCGGACCACACCACAGGGGCTGGGCGGCTCCTGCAGAGGCTGCTTCCATCACCTCTCCTCAGCCTAGGTCCTTTCTGGAGGGGCCCCTGCCAAGCAGCAGGGACAGCAGCAATCCACACAGAGAGGAGGGAGGGGGACCCTCGAGCCAGTCTCCAAGGATGCAGTTCATGAGGACGCATCCTCTGTTGCCATGGTGATCCCCAGCCCACAGAGCCAGGCTAATCGTTCCTGGATTCACTCAGGCCTCGAGCACAATTAGACAAGATGAATTTTTGAGTTGGAGCATAATGAGACCCGGACGTCCGGAAAGCATATGGCAGCCTCCCAGGGGACAGCGGAGCCCTGGGAGAGCACACTCCTGTCACAAGGTCACTGGGCCATGGCCTCTCTTGGGCAGGAGGTCTGGGAGGCATTGGGGAGCACTTCCCTTCCTTTAGAATTCTTCAAGGACAGCACAGCCTCTGTCTGAGCAGCACTGGGGGATGGGAGAAAGGGAAAATAAGCTTTCCATATCTGTTCCCAGCCCTTCAGGGGATAGGTTTGGGAGGCTTTATTCTGCATCCTCTGATAAATTTGCCAACAAGCACATCTCACATGGCTGTAGCCATCCTGCAAGCACAGAATAGACCCTCATATCCATGCAAAAAAAAAGATATGTCATACAAAATTCTCTACTGGAACATACACAGGGCCAGGCACGAGAAACACATCATGGGGCTTGGGGCACCACATGCTACTCCTCACTCAGGGCACAGGGCTTACCCTCTGGCAGGGGAGACAGGGTGTGTTCAGCCAGAACCATTTCAACACAGCAGTGACATGAGAAGGATGGAGTCTGGAGTGAGGAGAGATCAGAGAAGGCTTCCTGGAGTAGGTGACATTTTGGCTGGGCCTTGAAAGCAGGGATCAAGAGAGCTTTTGAGTAGAGACAGCAGAAAAGCACAAGTTGAGTTTTGGGCAGCTAGCAGACCAGCATGGCTGGAGGGCAGGGTCAGGGCAGGGGGAAGCTAAAGAATACTGCCTCCCAGCTTGATGGGACCCCACTCCACACTCCCCTAATCCAGGGCAGCCCCAGGCCCTCTTTGGGCCTGAACCTAGGACAGGCTCCCAGCGAGGCAGTCCAGCTTTCATCCCTATCAGCTTTCCTCTGGCAGCATCACCCTTCCAGGCCATCAGAAGTTTTGGCCAGAATCAAAACTCTTTTCTGACAAGTCTCCTGCCCAAACCCCTCAGTGTTCTAAACACAGACCAGCCCCTTGGTGCCCAGCAGAGAGAGGGGAAGAGAGAGGGGAGAGTTATAGTCTGCTGTAGGGTCAGAAGTAGGGAGGAAGGATTTGGGGAGAGCAGACAGCTGGAGAGAGGGGCAACCCGGGCGTGGCAGACTCTGGGGAGGAACGCTTACCAGGGACTTTCTCTCTAGGGTACCAAGCTCCGCGGGATTCTTGAAGGTTCAGGCTATTTAGAAGGCAGGGCTACTCTCCTGAGAAAGTAGGAGCTTTCTCTAATACAGCTCTCCTGGATTACCACCTTTGGATCAATATTTTTCCCAGGAGGTTGCTAGTAGCAAAAATCTCTGACCCTGCATGATAAAGCAGCAGAGATGGCAAAGCTTCCTGTTGGGTCTCTGTCTCTTTCCTCCAGTCCACTTCCAATCTCTCAGGCCAGGAACCCAGCTCAGTTCCCCAGTTCCGGCTGGCTGCTACCCCTCTTCTCCCAGGGCTGCCCACAGAGCCCAAAGCACTGAGCTTCAGCCTCTGAGAAATCTGATTTTCTAAATCCAAAAATGCTGTCCGAGCCAAGGGTAGGGAACAAGGGAGACGGTCTGGTTGAGGGAGGCTGGACGTGGGACACAGAACTGCTGACTGGAGCAGCCTCCTCCTGGGTTTCTCAGGCACCCCTGCTCCCTCACTGACTTCCATCTCTCAGGAGCCTCCAGGGACTCAACAAGCTCCAGAACCTCACCTCGAGTCCTGTCTCCCCTCCAACCCTCACTGTTCCATTTGGCTGGCTCAGTCCTCTTGCTTGGACCATCACAATGGCCCCCAAGGGTCTTGGGTCCCCAGGGGAGGAGCAGGGACCACATCAGAGCCAGGACGGAATGTTGGACCGTGCCCCTCTCTGTCCTGGGTCACCTCAGTGACTCTGGAGAGGCCTCTGTGTTCCATAGCAACGAAAGGGCTTTTTGTTTGGTCCTTTTCTTTAAATGGGACGGAAACAATTCAGGGAGAAGCTATTGGTAAAATGCAATGCTTCTGAGGGACTGAAGAGCCGGGCAGTTAGAGGCATGGCTCTGGGCTGCATGAAGGATGGGACGGAATCTTGGCTCTGCCTCAGTTTGCAAGTGTGTGATCTTGGGCCTATTGCTTAACCCCTCTGAGCTTCAGTATCCTCATCCACAGAATGGACACAACAGTAGCACCTGCCCCCCGCCCTGCCCCCATCCCTGCGCCTCACAGACTGTTGAAAGGATGATATAATATGCAGGTAAAACAGCACAGACCCTGGATCGTGGTTGGCCTTAAGCAAACATCTCTCCTCAGTATTTGGTTACTGGTGAACTCCAGTCCTACAGCATCTCCCTTGCCACCCAAGGGAGTGGCAAGTGGCAAGTGGTTGTCCTGGGCCAACCCAGAACAGACGTGCCCAGCGGCCAGTAAAGCATCAGTACCACTTTGCTCAGTCATTCCTCCTTGACCTGGGAAGGCAGGGCCTCTTAACTCCTCTTTGGTTTTACTCAATTTGAAGTGAGCTAGACACCAATTCCCCGCAGGAAAAAATAAATATGCTTCTGCTCAAAATACTAATGAGATTGGAGATGAGGTGAGGCTGGCAGGGGATGCTGGCCCCTGAGAACTCCCGCCAAGTCCTGCTGGCCCCTCGGGAGGATGCGGCCCAGTTTGGAGCACCTTCGAGAGGTCAGGAGTGATGGGAAGCTCTGGTTTCGCTTCACAAGCCCCAGATCAAGGCGAAGCTGGCTCAGGTGACCCAGGGGAGGGGTGTGGGAAGCCCCCCGCGGTGATGCCCATGGATTTGTGAACCAGCACTTCTCTGGGGGCGCTTTAGGAACACCCTGGCTGTCTTCTTCTCCTCATAACCAGCCCCCAAGGCCTAGAGATGCCTCTTCCCGTTCCCACGGCCCCTGCCCCAGTTCAGACCCTCACCATTGCCCAGACTTCAGCCTTTCCCTGTCCTGCCCGTCCTCCCGAGTGGTCACTCTCATTTAGTCAACAAACAACACTGAGGGAGGCAGGAGGCCTCGGGGGGATCCAGGCCCAGCTTCGCCCTCCTTTCTGGCCGCCCCCCTCACACTTCCCTAGACGAAGCCTCACAGCTGTGCCTTGAGTGGAGGGCAGCCGCTCCGCAGAGCCTGAGCTGGGTTAGTCGCTCTGCTGCTGCTGCTGCTGCTGCTGAGTCGTTTCGGTCGTGTCCGACCCTGTGCGACCCCACAGACGACAGCCCACCAGGCTCCCCCTCCCTGGGATTCTCCAGGCAAGAACACTGGAGTGGGTTGCCATTTCCTTCTCCAATGCATGAAAGTGAAAAGTGAAAGGGAAGTCGCTCAGTTGTGTCCGACTCTCAGTGACCCCATGAACTACAGCCCACCAGGCTCCTCCACCCATGGGATTCTACAGGTAAGAGTACTGGAGTGGGGTGCCATTGCCTTCTCTGGCTTAATCGCTCAGTCGTGTCCAACTCTTTGAGACGTCAAGGACTGTAGCCTGCTAGGTTCCTCTGTCCGTAGGGATTCTCCAGGCAAGAATACAGGAGTGGGTTGTATGCCCTCCTCCAGGGAATCTTCCCAACCCAAGGATCGAACCCAGGTCTCCCACATTGCAGGTGAATTCTTTACCGTCTGAGCCACCAGGGAAGCCCCCTCAGGGCCTAGGAACTCTCTGCTCTCTCAGCCAGAAAGATCTTCCCAGATTCCGCGTGGCTCCTCCTCCCTGCCTTCCACTCTGGGCCCTCATGTCCCCTTTTCAGAGCTGCTCTGTCTAAAGCAGTCCCTCCCATCGCCCTGCCCCCGGACCCCACTGCACTTTTCTTTGTAGCATTTACCACCACCTGACACCCTAATATTTCCGTATTTGCGTTCTGTCCTGTGTCCCCGCCCTCCAGGGTCAGTCTCCTGAGGGCAGGGACTTTTTTCTGTTTTGTTCACCTACGTGGATGTGTCCCACCATCTAGAATGGTGGCTGGCACAGTACGAGCTTAATGGATGTTTACTGTTGTGGAACCTAAGGACTCGATCACGTCTCTTTCCCATGTACAACTCAGGCACAACTCACCATGGCCTCCAGCTTTGCCTCCCCTCCCCACCTTCCCAGCTCCTGACCCCCCATGCTCCCACCTCCCTGGACAACCTGGAAGTTCTCGAACATTTCAGGAGTGAGCCTGCCTGGTTTATATTCATGCTGAGCCTCCCCTCCTCCACCCTTTCCCAAATCTTACTCAACCTTCAAGGTCAGACTCGAACGCCACCTCCCCTCGGAAGCCTTGTCCAGTCTCCCAGGGCTCTGTGGCTTTCAGGACCTGCTTTCAGCACTGCCCCAAGCGCTCCTTCAGTGTCTGTGTCTGCCTCCCCAGGCAGAAGTCAGCTTCCTTAAAGGCTGGGGAGATGGGGCCCTTCCGTGCATCCCCAGCCCACACAGTGCCTGGCATGATCAGGTGCTTAGTGGATGGTCATCTGTATTAAGATTCAGATTGTTCTAATGATAAGAACTGTTATTAACTACTGTCTCTTTACAAGGTCCACCATGGGAGACAGAACAACAAGCCAGCCCCAGAGCTGAGAACAGAAGCCCAGCCTCAGGGGCCAAACTAAGGGCAGGGATCCAGGTTCCCTGAGTGTGGACAGCAGATAATCTGAGGCCAGCCACGAGGCTCGGGCACGGAGCCACAGACTTCCACATCTGAAGACAAAGCTGGTCCCACTGTCAGGGGGAATTGCTGCCTGCAACTCCCAGGGGATGTAAACCGGACACCCCCGTCCCTTTCCTGGGAGGAAATCCTGCCAGCATTCTCAGGGACTCGGGACAGCGGGGCTGAGCTGAAGGAGGAAGTGGGGAGGGGGCCAAAAGATGGGCCTGGGTCCTAGAGCCCTCCCGCTAGCCTGACCCCATGGGCCACAGCTGAGGCCACCAATGACCAGTTCTCTGGCCTGGAACACTGAATAGCTGGGACTTTCGCACAGCACAATGCTCCCTACACCCCTTTCTACCTCTTCACTGCTTCAGAGCAAGCCCACTCCACAGCTCATCCGATTCTCCAAACACTGTCAAGGGCCAAATAGGATTGATACCCCCAGAGAGGTTAAGCAACTTGCATAAGGTCACACAGCATGTTGAGGCAAAGCCCAGAATAAAAACTAGGCTGAGATTTCAGCCGTTACTTGGAGTTACCGGGAAAGCAAGCACTGAAAGGCTTTCTTGGGCTGGAGGCAGGAGGTTGAGAGGGCTTCATCACCTCCAGAAATCCTACCCTACCTTCTTCTGCAAGTACAGTCTGGCTTCAAATCCCAAGAAAATTCCATCTCTGCTCACTGGTTCTCAGACTCGGGAAGCGGCCTATTCCCTGTGACTTCTTCCCTGGAGGATGCATTNGTTGAGAGGGCTTCATCACCTCCAGAAATCCTACCCTACCTTCTTCTGCAAGTACAGTCTGGCTTCAAATCCCAAGAAAATTCCATCTCTGCTCACTGGTTCTCAGACTCGGGAAGCGGCCTATTCCCTGTGACTTCTTCCCTGGAGGATGCATTAAATAAACAGAGACCCTTTCTCATTTTTCTCCATAAATATTTCAGGAGACTTAAGAAACAAACAGATCTGTGTCTGATCTGCTGGCCACTCAGAAATGGGGGCTCCTCTATCCCAGGCAGGACCGTCAAACCATCCCCAGGGATTACAGTGTCCACCAGGCCATGGGAAAGGCAAGATGGTGGGGACAGCCACCTTCCTACAGGGGCTCTTCACCTGGGTCAGGGAACCGGATGGGAGCGGGAGGGCAGAGCCCAGTTTTTACCAGAAACGCCCCTCCCCTCACTGTCTGCCATTTCTAGAAATTCCTCCCCTCGCTGTTCGCCGTTCCTTTGCTCAGAATCTGTTGTTTGGGGGGACACTTCAATCACTGCTGCCCAAGACCACAGCACAGGGGACATGGGATTCCACACAGACAGGCACCACCTACGGGGACGGGGATGCAGAGTCTCTCAGAGCAGGTGAATCACAGTCCAGCTGGAGACGCAGCAACTTAGCAGGCCAGTTTCCCCTTAAGACCTCCCCAAAGTCCTTTTGTTTATTGATTCAAATGTTCATGGAGGACATTATTCTTGGACCCGGAACATTCAGCGTCTCCCCACTGCTGACAGGATTCTGACTTCTCAGACTGCCATTTCCTGTGCTTCCTGGTCGCCCCCCAGCCCCCCCCCCACCCAAGTCTCACTCCACACTCCAGTTAACCTGGCTCCTCCTTTGCTCGCCCAGTCTTTCCCTCTCCTAAATGCTGTTTTCTCCTCTCTCGTCCTCTTCTCTCGCCCTTCTAAGGCTGGTGCACATGCCAACTCCTCCGTGAAGGCCTTCTGGATCACCCCACCCGCCGTGCCCCCGCCGCGCCCCCGAGCTCCTTCGTGGTTCGCTGCCCACACTGTCTCCCCGGGGACTGCTCCTGTGACACGCTCACGTGTGAGGGCTTATCATTTCAATTCAGTTACAAGTGTCTCTAGCTTCTGTTTCAGCCAGGCGACTGAGGATGAGAGCTGAATCTGGATAGGTCTCCTCCAGCAGGACACTTGGCTCTGAAGAAATCTTGATGCCCAGACTCTAACTCCCGGAGAATCCAATTCTGTTGTTCTGGGGGTGGGGGAGTAGGGAGGACCAACTACGTAATCTGGTCCTCTTGATGAAAAATTATAAAGAATTTCAAGACAGGAGCAGCGGAACATTAGATCAGGCACTGCACAGGTCACACACCTGTTGATACTGACCCTGAGAAAAAGCACATAAACCTCCCCAGGTGATCTGCAGCCAGCTCGGAGAATCGCCGCTAATGACTATGAAGAGCCACTGAAGGTTCTGCACCTCTGAGCTCCCAAGACAGTGCATGCATCTGCGTGTCCTTCACCTCTGCAAGCCTGGGCTGCCTGGGGCCCAAGCAAATATTTGTAGAGTGAATGAATATATGAATGGATGGAGAGAGATGGAGCTTGAACCAGAAAGCTGAGAAAGGATCTTCTTCCCATTAAAAAGTAAATGTATTAAATATTAATGTTTTATTATCAATAAATAGAATATTTTATATAATAAAACCAAGCATTAATATTTTAGCATTCACCTATTTAAATATATCCAACATGCCTACAGTACGAAAATCTGATGTGTTCAGCTTGAAAATTTTTTACACATTCACCTAACTACCATTTCAGAAGGTTCTCTTGTGCCCTAGGCCAGTTAATTCTACTCCTCATCCCCAACCAGCTTAGCACTCAAAACGAGATAGAATTTTCATCAAAGAAGGACTCTCTTGGACTTTCCTGGTGGTGCTTCCAATGCAAGCGGCACAGGTTCAATCCGTGGTCAGGGAACTAAAATCCTATGTGCAAGGTACCGTGGCCAAGAAAAAAAGAAGGGCTATCTGGCAGAAGCAGCACAGGGGAGGGTGTATTACAGAGACAAGGAGGAGGCTGACTCATACAATTCCCTTCATTGTGTGCCGAGGCCGGATAGTTATACCAAATGGGAGGGGGCAGGTACAAAGGCTCAGATAGGCTGAGTGACTTGCGCAGAGGCACAGAGCAAGCTGCTGGCAGAGCTGAGACTCCAGCTCTGGTCCTCAGCCTCTGAATTTCACACACTTGCCACAACCCCTGGCAGTCTGGAGTGACGTGTGTGTGCATGTATGTGTGTGCTGGAGAACACAGCTCAGGAGGACACTCTGGCTGCAGGGTCTGGGAAAGCTGGGGGAGGCAGGCTGAGCAGCCACAGGCCTAGTTCTGTGCACGAGCACACCTGTAGGCTCACTCTCGCACCTGGACGTGGACCAGGTGACACTCCCCTAAGCTAGTTTGGGAAAACTGAGTCCCAACCAGAGGGGATCGACCCAAGGCCATACAGTGTCTGAGCTGGGGTTAAGGAGGGGGCTCCAAAATCACACTTCGAGGTCTCTTCACCAGGCCAAAAGCACATCTTCCTAGAAAGAGGCTTTGGGCCCCTGTGCTCCACCGCCCTCACCCCATCTTCTCAAGCTCAGATCCAACCTCTCTGGCAGCCCTAGGCAGATGGGAAAGGCCAGTAACCTACAGTGGTCCCAGCCAGGGGCATCTCCCTGGGGAAGAGAGGGGCACGTGTAGTACTCACCCAGGTACAGGGAGATGCCAGTAGGAACTCTGGGCTGAGGGCCTGGAACTTTCACTCCTACATCACGACAGGTGAACTTTCTGAATCTCCAATCACTGAAATGCCTCAACACTGGGACAACATGGGTTGGGCGGGACCTTCTAAAGTACAAGTCGAACCATGTCACTCCCCTGCTTAAAACCCTCTGGGGGCTCCTAGCACCATCAGGGTGAAGCTCACCCTCTTTTTAGCTAGGCAGCTCTGCTCCCCCGGCTCCTCCTGCCTCCCAGTCTGTTCATCACCCGCCGTCCTACCCTTTCCCACCAAACAGCATCCAACTCTCATCTCTCCTGGAATGAGCCAAACCCGCACCTCTCTGCAAGCCTTTGTTCACATCTGGAATGCATTCCCTTCCTCTTCACCTGCCTCTGCTTAACTCATCCTTGATGACTGAGACGAGACCGCTTCCTCCAGCAGCCTTCCTTGACCCCCGCCCCATCCCCATGGCTTCAGAGGTGTGTGCACATATGTCCGCTCCCCGCACACCAGCCTCTTTCCCCTTATCTCTGCAGCCATGTGTCCTTCTGAGCCACCATCTGCTCCATGAGACTGACCTCCCTCGAGGAGGGGCAGCCTGAGTTTATCCCTGCATGCTCAGTTCCTGGCACTTTTGCCCTGGTACCCAGGTGCTCAGCAAATGTTTTCTGAATGAATGCAAGGCCTCATTTTACCTGCATTAAGGGTGAGGGGTGGGGGAGTGTGGTCAGTGGTCAAGGGAGCAGGGAAGCCAGGATAGAGAGGTGCACAGAATAAGGTTGGTCATCCTCTCCACTCCTGTTCCCTGCACAAAACTGGTTCGTGGTAATCAGCTCTCCCCCGCCTTGCCTTCCCCCTCAGGAACCACTCCTGAGTCTTTTTTAAAAATGTATTTATTTACCTTTGGCCATGCTGGGTCTTTGTTGTTGCACACGGGCTTTCTCTTTTGCAGAGTAGGGGCTACTCTTCACTGCAGTGCCTGGGCTTCTCATTGCAGTGGCTTCTCCTGTTGCAGAGCCCGGGCTCTAGAGCACAGGCTCAGTAGCTGTGGCACACAGACTTAGCTTCCTGACGGCATGTGGAATCTTCCCAGACCAGGGATCAAACCCATGTCCCCTGCATTGGCAGGCGAACTCTTTTAACTACTGGACCACCAGGGAAGTCCTCTCCTGAGCCTATTACTTAGGGTCTTGCTAGCAGCAAGCTAAGGGATTACCCTTCCCAGGGGAAGTTCTATTTTAATAACATCTCAAAGGCCCAGCAGCACTGAGTTCTATAGAGGCTTCTGGGCATGGTGAGTGGGAGGGTCTTCTTTAAAAAGCAACCACACAGCACGATCAGTTTCTGTGTGTCCACGGGGCTCTGTAATCAGACGTACCAGGTTCAGATCCAAGCTTCCCCGCTGTGTGCACCAGCTCCAGGGCCACCCTCTCTGAGGCTCAGTTTCCCCTTCTGTAAGGTGGGGATAGGGGGAGAGGGCAGGAACAGGGGGGAACGGACGTGCGCTGGCCACGTGAGTGGTAGCTCAGCAGAACGGCGCCCCTCCCGCTGCTTCTCCACAGCAAAGGCCCACAGAGCTCGCAGCTCCCTCGGCCAGCCCCAGCACTCTGGCCCTCTGGGTCAAAGCAGAGGGGCGGCTTTGTTTGTGGCTCCTGAGCCCCCCTCTCCTTCCCTCCACCCACTCTCCCTTCCTCCTTCTCTCCCTCCCTCCAAGTGAGAGTTCCAGGGAAAACTTTGTCTGGAGACTTCTCAAGCCAGTGATAAGGTCTGGCCAGAGGAAAGCTCTTAGCAACCCAGACTTCCAGCTCAGAGGCCCTTCTAATGGTTTCAGAGAAACAAAGGAGAGAAAGATTGCCTGCAGCCCTGCGTGCCAGGAGGGCCAGCTTCCAGGAGGGAGAGTGGGGTTCTCGGGCCGCTGTGCAGGCGAAGGTGGCAGCCTGGCATAAAGGACACATGGGCCACGAGATCTGGGTAATTACAGCCCCACAGCCCAGCAGTAAGAGCCTCAGAAGTCGCTCCTTCTGCCACGGCCATGAGTGGGCCCTGGGACCAGCCACTCCTGGTTGGTTACTTGAGAAGCCAAGCTTTTCCATTCAGGTGCCCCTTGCCAGCTAGACTAAGTTCTCAAAGTCTCCTTTCTGGAATTTGCCCCTATGCCCACTTTTCAATCAGTCCTTGGCCTGATTTCTAGTAGAAGCCTAGAAAAACCCACAGTACTGCTCATTCAACCTGAGCCTGCAACTAATTGGAGGGAGCCCTAGTTCTGGCTCAGGCACTTGTGCCCCTTTGGGTAAATCTTCTGGGGCCTCAATTTTCTCCTCTGTAATGAAGGAGTCCATTTCATCTCTTTAGATTTCCTTCCAGCTCTAGCAGTGCGTGGATCTGTAGGAGTAAAGATTTAGTCCAGCAGCAACAACCAGGGAACTGTCTAGGACTGTTTCAAATTCTGCCCGGTCTTGTACCTTTACACCAGGTACCCCAAAGTCTATATCACACCTTTTCTAATGTGCATAGATAGCCCTTGGCTGAGCACTGTGAAAGGTACTAAAAAGAATCAAGTGTAATCCCTAGTTTCAGCAAGCTCACAATTGCGTCAAGGTTCATCTTCCTAAAACAACCAGCAAACGACATAGCATGTTAAGCTTTTATTTGCGGCTGGTGCGGTGGAGACTGGCTGCTACAGGAGCTCCTGGGACAGAGAAATGAATGTGGTTTAGACCCTGAGGCTCAGATGATAAAGAATCTGCCTGCAATGTAGGAAGCCTGGGTTCAATCCCTGGGCCAGGAAGATCCCCTGGAGAAGGAAATGGCAACCCACTCCAGTATTCTTGCCTGGAAAACCCCATGCACAGACCTGCCAGGCTACATTTCATGGGGTCACTAAGAGTCGGACATGACTGAGCCACGAGCACATGCACTTGTGGACCCTGAAAAGGCCAGTTTAACAGGACAACTCAGGGCCTGAAAGAGACTCAATGCACAACAATTTTAGTTTGTCCTCTGGTATAATAATGACTAAGGCAGGAAGGTAGACCCCTGAGCTTTAGAGGACAGATCTGTGATAATAAAAAGTTATCAGATGGTCCTTCAGATATACAGAAATCCCCTTTCCCAGAATTCCAAATTTCTCAGAATCCCAAATTTCCCCAAGCATTCGTGCAAACTGATCTTTCACCTGAAAGTCAGCAGAGCAGGCAACAACAGTATTATCTTCCTTAAGTTGAAGGGAAAAAAACCCAGGAATTAAATCCTTTTGTCCCCACCCACCAACATTTTTGTTTTTAGCTGTTTCATGTCTTAGAAGCTCTGCCAGATCATAAAGCTGTTAGCTCTGAAATCACACTCGAGGTGCTTAAACTGTCTGGCATAAATGCTACATGCTACTAGAACATACTTCTTTCCTTAAACCCAGAAGAAAAGCAACCTGAGCCACAAGGAAATAAGGATGCGCCTTGAGCCAAGGTCAAGGTCACGTGCCACTGGGGATGGGATGGGGTCTCTCTGGCCAGAGACCCAGGCAGCACTGTGTTCTGGGACCCATACTCCCCTGCATTCCATAGTGAGCTCAAACCTGCAGGGAGCCAGGATGATACAGATCAAGGTACGGATGCTTTCTTTGGCTTACATTTCAAATGAAAGCAGGACACCCAATTTTTACAGCCAGATTATTTGTCCCGAGCATATCAAAACAGCCAAAAAAATCAGAACAGGAAGAGAGAAAAACAACTTTTTATCTGTACCCAACTAGCCTGATGAAGTGAAAACAGAGGCCGTCTGGAAGAAATGAACTTGGCTCTTTCACACCAGCAGAGTATGAATCAATTCTTTTTTAAGTTCATTTATTCATTTATTTATTTTTATTTGGCTGAGCTAGGTCTTAGTTGCGGCGTGTGTGATCTTCACTGCGGCATNTCTATTCCTAGAAGCTTTATCATGATTTTCATTTGATTGTCTATAATTTATGCAATCCAAAGTCACCAACTGAATTAAACATCCTAGAACCACTTTAGTGATTCAGGATAGAAAGGAAAAATTGCAGAGTTGAAATTCTGTTTCAATATGATGACTCCTGAGAATTTTATTGACCTTGGCAGACCTTTTGGAATTTGAGTTCATTTATAATCAAACTAGGAAAAAATGTTTTGAAATGCTATTTAGAAGCTTAAAAGAATTATTGGACCCTGAATAACTTTCACGACATGACATTTTGATAAGGTCATTGTAAATGAGTCAGAAACACAGATTACATTTCTTTTAAAAATACACATCGTTTCACGACAGNTTTGGAATTTGAGTTCATTTATAATCAAACTAGGAAAAAATGTTTTGAAATGCTATTTAGAAGCTTAAAAGAATTATTGGACCCTGAATAACTTTCACGACATGACATTTTGATAAGGTCATTGTAAATGAGTCAGAAACACAGATTACATTTCTTTTAAAAATACACATCGTTTCACGACAGATTTGGTCCAAATTCATTTTGGCTTTTGCTGAATCCCAAGTGTTTTTCCTTCTATTTTTTTTCCCCTTGTTTAAATTCTCCAATAAACTTAAACCCTATAATCTAGGTGAGCTCACCTGCCTCACTTCTCCTTTGAGTTTTGCCTTAGGCTTTTCTTTAATAGCATATATCCTTAGAGCACAGAGTTTTATACAGAGAGTCAAGAGAAGCAAAAGTCTAATAAAAACATGGGAATATATATATATATAAAGGAAAATATATATATTTTCTTTTTCAACAGGGAGAGGTTTAAGAGAATGATATTGTTCCGGAGTACTGACTCAGATCTGTTCTGTATTTGAACTCTGTGAATATGAAATTTCAATTAAATCTATAAAAAGCAAAGCTAACAGATACCAGAGCATGCCAAATAAATAAATAAAACCACCATAGGATGCTCTTTTTTTGATTGGGAAATAATTATCTAAGTTCAATGGCTGGGTCCAGGTAGCTGAGTTTACATTTGCTTCCCCTCATTATAGAAACAGTTGAATTATGATAAATTTTCCCCAAGCAGCAAAGCTGTCATTCAAAAGGGTGATTTTCTTGAGGTATAAATCCCTTTAGTTATTGCTTCAGTCCATTTTTAAATGGATTTGAAGCCTGAGGGGAAAGTACAAATTAAGACGGATTTTTCTCTTGATGCAATGAACCTTGCCTGTCTTGTGTGCTGCACCCAATATAGTACCTGTAGGGCGCTCAGCGGCCAGGCAAGTCCTGTGTTATCTCATTCTTTACAGAAGTGAGATGGAAACACCTCCCGCTCTCTTCTTTCTCAAAAATCATTACACTGATTGTATTATGTCTTCAACAATGGAATGAATTTCCTCACACATTTATTACCTAGTAATTGAAACACACAGGCTTCAGTTTTGAGGTAACATAAAAAGATGATCAAAATTTTCAGGATTGCAGGAATGTGGTTAACATTGGTGTCATCCATACTTTCCCCTTGGGGGTGGAGGGGAGGGAGAGTATACAACATTTTCAAATTTCAGAAAATGACTACTTTAATTTTTTTCTGAATTTGAATTTATTCACTAGTTTATTGTGAATAAAGAAATAATATGCAGAAACATTCTGCTTAAGATAAATGAAAGATATACTGTAATGATTTAAGATCTCAAAATGATTCAAAAGGATTGTAACAGAATAAGATATTTATATGTAACAAGCATTATTTGAAATGGATAATACAATGGAAGAGAAACCAAAATCAGATATGATTACTCTCTTTTGGGCAGACACTGACAATGAACATAATCTCTTTAGGGTAGATGAGGACATTTTTTCTTCCTTTTTGTCATTAGGAAAATAACAACTTAAAACATATCTTATAAATATGTTTGCCTACTGTTGAGAACTAAGTTTAATTTTTAATTATAACATTCATTACCTTAAAATTTTAGAATAATATTTCTAAGTTAAATAAGGATTTTAATAAGCATATTATATAGTATGTGTACAATATATGAACAATATATTTATGAACACACACATTTTCAGAACTTAAGAGACCTCAGAAGATAATTAACTCTATCCCTTTTGCTCCATGACCATATCAGTATATAAACAATTTAATATAGGTATCATAATATACATTAATTTGACATAACTTAGAGAAACATATTTCATGAGAAGTCATTGTTCTACATTTAAATAAAAGTTCTTCCTGTTGTACCCTTGAACTTTTATCCCTCATTCATTCATTTCAGCAGAAATAGCCATAAACACTTGAACTACGTATTGTTAAAATCTGCTATCATCATCTTCTGAAATCTCACCTGAGGCCAAATCATTCCTGCAACCTTTCTTAGATAAACCTTGTGATCAAAGCTCTTAATCAATTTCACTGCTCTCCTGTGTACCCTGTTCATGTTGCATGCATGCATGTTAAGTCACGGAAGAGAATGTTACTTAATGGTGTGAATAAGTTTGTGTATAATGGGAGGATTACATTGATTTTTTTCTGCATAAATTTTCTTCGTTCCTGTTGACTAATGGTGAAATGTTACTGAACCACCTTAAATTATATTCTGTTCTGAACTCAGAGACTGATTTCCATTAAATTTCCCATAGAACATTTAGTGAGAATCTAGTATGTCTACAGATTTTTCTCTAAATGTTAACCACATTTGATCTCTTACTCCCATGTTAGCCAATTCTCTGATTTTAAAAATAAAATATTTTTAAATTATCACGATAGTGATCAATTATCAATAGCTTGAAATATTCCTTGAGCAAAGTAAGAATTAAGCATTTGTTAAATTAATGAATAAATGTAAAGTGAAGTAATTTCCTTGCCTTCATTTTTGACTTTATATGTTTTCATTTGCTGTTATTCATNAGCCAATTCTCTGATTTTAAAAATAAAATATTTTTAAATTATCACGATAGTGATCAATTATCAATAGCTTGAAATATTCCTTGAGCAAAGTAAGAATTAAGCATTTGTTAAATTAATGAATAAATGTAAAGTGAAGTAATTTCCTTGCCTTCATTTTTGACTTTATATGTTTTCATTTGCTGTTATTCATTTTATTATAATATTTGATGAGTATTACAATATTTGGTGAGTTATTACAAGACATAAAATGAACCAAGAGTTTCTCTATATTCCTATATTTTGAAATTATTTTCAATAATATTTTTTAAACATTTGGTAAACACACTTCTAAACAATCTGAATGTTGTGCTACAGTCCTATTATATTATTGTACACATATTTCATGATCAAAATCAAGTTGTCTGCAAATATTGACAGTCTTATTTTCTTCTTTGACAATTAACATATCATTTCTTTTTATTGCCATATTGTATGAGCTACAACCTTCAGTACAATGTTGAATAAAAGTGGTAGCTAGAATAGTTATTTGACCCAGTTTCAAGGGAAAACTTTCTATGTCTCACTGCTAAATATTCTATCAAATATAATAATTTTTGATAAACACATCAGATTAAATAATTTTACACTATTTTTGTTTGCTAATATGCATTGTTAACCATAAATAAGTTTTAACTTATATAACATGATTTAAACATGGGATAACTTTATTAATTTTCTGCCTTTTCCTGATAAATGTGATAAATTGCATTCTTTTATTAAATGTTAAACTGTCTATGCATTTCTAATATAAAATCAACATGGTAATTGTGAATTTTCCTAAATTTTGTACAATTCGATTCTATTTGTTATTTTTTATGGTTACCTAGAGTTCATAATATGTATTTTAAAATGTTAGCAATCTTGAAATATTATACAGCTTTATATATAATGTAAGAAACATTATATGATTTAATTTTCTCCCCTGTTGATTTAGTGTTGCTATCCATTATAATTCTATGTGCTTCAAAGTCCACAATAACTTATAATACTTCACATTGAATATTCAATATCATTTAATGAAAATAATGAGTAAAAATATATAGTAACTAACTGTATGTATTATAGTTTCCATATAAGATAATTCTTGCTCTGTCTGAAGGACTTCTATAAATATTTTTATAATGCAGATGTGATTATATTGAATAATGTTGTCATTGGTTGTTCCTGAAAAAAATTAGTTCTCATTTTTAACATGTTTTATTTGGATATATTATTCAAGGTGAGTATTCCCTGGTGGCTCAGACAGTACAAGCCTCTGCCTATAATGAGGGAGACCTGGGTTTGATCCCTGGGTTGCGAAGATCCCCTGAAGAAGGAAATGGCAACCCACTCCTGTAATCTTGCCTGGAAAATCCCATGGATGGAGGAGCTTGGTATGCTACAGTCCATGGGGTCGCAAAGAGTCAGACACGACTGAGCGACTTCACTTTCACTTTCATTCCTCCCACCCCCAGACTATAAAGAGGCTGCTCCACTGTCTCTGAATTCAAAGATTCAGATAAGATGTCTCCTGACATTCTTTTCTGTTTCCTCTATATATAATGTATCTGTCTGTGCAACATTTTTCTATTTATTATTATTTTAAAGAATCATATTAAAACATGCTTTATGAATTTTAAAGCTAATAGTTTATAGAATTCAACACATTTGAAAACTCTACAGTCATAATTTTTCAATATGCTTTCCCTTCCTTCCTCTCTCTTTTATCCACTTTAGGAATCAAGTTACCTGTGTATATTGCTCCAGGTGTCACTAGAGTTATTAACATTTTTAAAAATTTGTTTTTAAGAAATCTCTCTGCTTTATTTTACAAAATTTCTCTTGAGATGAGTTTAACTTCATTGAATTTTTCTACTCCAGATACAGTCTACACTTAATTTCATTCAGGTTATAGTTTATTTAAGTCATTCTAATTTTCATCTCTAGAAGTTTAATTAAGACCTTTTTAATATCTTTCCTTTCTCTCCTTAACATGGTTCTTCTATATCTTCTAGAAAATGGCAGACATATTTATAACAACAATATTAATACTTGGCTGTGTATGTCATCATCTCTGAATTTCCTTGGTCTATTTCTATTTATTGATTTTTCTCCTTTTTTTATAAGATTTCTTATTGTTTTTTAATTGGACTGCTAACATAAGAATTTTATGTTTGGGTTCTGGTTTTTGTTATATTTCTTTAAATAATTTTAGACAGTCTATGGCTCAAATTTAAATTTCTTGAGTGCATTTGTCTTGCTTTTAAGTTTTCTTATGGAGAAGGAAATGGCATGCCACTTCAGTATTCTTGCCTGGAGAATTCCCATGGACAGAGGAACCTGACAGGCTACAGTCCATGGGGTTGCAAGAGTTGGACATGGCTTAGCGACTAAACCACCACCACCAAGGTTTCTTAGGAAAGTGTTTATTCTATGGTACTTTAGATTCACTAGTAATTCTCTGAAAATTCTACTTGATTTTCCATGGGTTAGAAAGTCTTTCCACCATAGCTGGAGGAAACACATCTATTCATGCTGTGCTGTGCTTAGTCACTCAGTTGTGTTTGACTCTTCGCGACCCCATGGACTGTAGCCCACCAGGCTCCTCTGTCCATGGGGGTTCTCCGAGCAAGAATACTGGAGTGGGTTGCCACGCCCTCTTCTAGGGGATCTTCCCAACTCAGGGATCAAACCCAGGTCTCTTGCACTGCAGACGGATTCTTTACCATATGAGCCACCAAGGAAGCTCAAGAATATTGGAGTGTGTAGTCTATATCACTTCTCCAGGGGATCTTCCCAACAGAGGAATCAAACTGGGGTCTCCTCCATTGCAGGCCGATTCTTTACCAGCTGAGCTACCAGGGAAGCTAGAAATTATTCAACCAACCATTTTCTGGTGATAATTTATCTGACCTCACCCTATGCATGTATAGATCAGTATTTGTATGAACATTTGATAGAATTCTTCTAGAAAATCTCTGTCCCTTTTATTCTTGGCAGCTCCCTCTTTTCTGGGGAGACTTTACAAATCCTGTTCATGTTGGCCTTCCTAAAATCTAAGCTCTGCTCATTATCTCAATGTGACCATTCAGTTCTTTACTTTCTCCTTTCCTGAAATGTGGTCTGGAAACTGTCTAGTTAACGAACTGAAGCAATTATTTGACTTACCAGGTTTTCTCTCGTTTCAGGAACATAGACATGGGCTGCCTGTTGTCTAAATACTATAGAAGTTTGCTTCATATCTTGTCTAATTTCTTCTAGTACTTGATTGATAAGAGAACAAATGTAGCATTGATTGGATCGTAAATTGAATGCTTGTTATTGTTATTATAGATTTTTGTAATTCAATAAAAGCAATTAAGGTAACATAATTTTTCTGTAAGAATTATTCTGGCTACATTTAATATATTTGTATATATTTGATTTATAATCAATAATTGTTTTGAACTTTCATTTTTTCTTAATCATTGAATTTAATTTTATTATAAAAACTTGCCAACATTCCTTATTGCAAAAGAAGGTTTTAATCTGCTGATTTTATTACCAACCTCACTATTCCACACTATGTCTACAAACTTAGATTATCATTCACCACCGAAATTTCTATTGATATATTATTACTTGTTAAATATTTAGGGGCTTCCCTGATGGCTCAGACAGTGAAGAATCTACCTGTGATGCAGAAGACCTGGGTTAGATCCCTGGATCAGGAACATTCCCTGGAGAAGGGAATGACTACATCATTGTCCAAAACCATAACATAGTGGTCTTTTTAAAAATTAATATTCATCTAGGTGTCTAATTTATCATGACTCAATACCATTCAAAATGCTGAAAAATAAAATTATTTTCAAAAAGACAAAATTGTAAGATTCATTTAAAAATGTTAGATACAATAATATTACAGATATTTGGTTAGAAAAAATTCTTAAAATTTTTCTAAGCATTTACTTTCAATTTCTCTATGTATCTTACCATGAAATATTTGCACAG
Source organism: Neotragus moschatus (assembly GCA_006410615.1). NCBI lineage: Eukaryota > Metazoa > Chordata > Mammalia > Artiodactyla > Bovidae > Neotragus > Neotragus moschatus. The sequence continues at coordinate 299,643 of SJYA01001516.1, forward strand.
TGTATAGTGGCCATGCCATGCAGTGCCTAGTCACTCAGTCGTGTCCAACTCTTTGTGACCCCATGGACTGTAGCCTGCCAGTCTCCTCTGTCCATGGAATTCTCCAGGTAAGAATGCTGGAGTGGGTTGCCATGCCCTCTTCCAGGGAATCTTCCCAAACCAGGAATTGAACCCAGGTCTTCCACATTCAGGCAGATCCTTTACCGTCTGAGCTACCAGGAAAGCCCATGAACACTGGAGTGGGTAGCCTCTCCCTTCTCTAGGGGATCTTCCAACCTAAGGATCAAACCAAGGTCCTCCACACTGCAAGTGTATTCTTTACCAGCTGAGCTACCAGGGAAGCTCAATGTATAGTGGCCCAGGTCCATAATTCACATTTTGAGTTGCTGTGTTCTAGGGCTCATATGTCTGTGTATTAGACTAGTGGTGGTGGTAGCAGTATTGGATTATGATACTAACAGAATAATCAACTGGAATAAATATCTTCTATACTCTTCAATTTGTGAATGCTTAGTCATCTATGAGCCTTGTCTCTGCCCTATTGGTTAATGAGTCAAATACTTTACAGAGCTTCTGGTAAGTCCAAAAAAAAAAAAAAANTCCTCCATTGCAGGCCGATTCTTTACCAGCTGAGCTACCAGGGAAGCTAGAAATTATTCAACCAACCATTTTCTGGTGATAATTTATCTGACCTCACCCTATGCATGTATAGATCAGTATTTGTATGAACATTTGATAGAATTCTTCTAGAAAATCTCTGTCCCTTTTATTCTTGGCAGCTCCCTCTTTTCTGGGGAGACTTTACAAATCCTGTTCATGTTGGCCTTCCTAAAATCTAAGCTCTGCTCATTATCTCAATGTGACCATTCAGTTCTTTACTTTCTCCTTTCCTGAAATGTGGTCTGGAAACTGTCTAGTTAACGAACTGAAGCAATTATTTGACTTACCAGGTTTTCTCTCGTTTCAGGAACATAGACATGGGCTGCCTGTTGTCTAAATACTATAGAAGTTTGCTTCATATCTTGTCTAATTTCTTCTAGTACTTGATTGATAAGAGAACAAATGTAGCATTGATTGGATCGTAAATTGAATGCTTGTTATTGTTATTATAGATTTTTGTAATTCAATAAAAGCAATTAAGGTAACATAATTTTTCTGTAAGAATTATTCTGGCTACATTTAATATATTTGTATATATTTGATTTATAATCAATAATTGTTTTGAACTTTCATTTTTTCTTAATCATTGAATTTAATTTTATTATAAAAACTTGCCAACATTCCTTATTGCAAAAGAAGGTTTTAATCTGCTGATTTTATTACCAACCTCACTATTCCACACTATGTCTACAAACTTAGATTATCATTCACCACCGAAATTTCTATTGATATATTATTACTTGTTAAATATTTAGGGGCTTCCCTGATGGCTCAGACAGTGAAGAATCTACCTGTGATGCAGAAGACCTGGGTTAGATCCCTGGATCAGGAACATTCCCTGGAGAAGGGAATGACTACATCATTGTCCAAAACCATAACATAGTGGTCTTTTTAAAAATTAATATTCATCTAGGTGTCTAATTTATCATGACTCAATACCATTCAAAATGCTGAAAAATAAAATTATTTTCAAAAAGACAAAATTGTAAGATTCATTTAAAAATGTTAGATACAATAATATTACAGATATTTGGTTAGAAAAAATTCTTAAAATTTTTCTAAGCATTTACTTTCAATTTCTCTATGTATCTTACCATGAAATATTTGCACAGTGTATAGTGGCCATGTCATGCAGTGCCTAGTCACTCAGTCGTGTCCAACTCTTTGTGACCCCATGGACTGTAGCCTGCCAGTCTCCTCTGTCCATGGAATTCTCCAGGTAAGAATGCTGGAGTGGGTTGCCATGCCCTCTTCCAGGGAATCTTCCCAAACCAGGAATTGAACCCAGGTCTTCCACATTCAGGCAGATCCTTTACCGTCTGAGCTACCAGGAAAGCCCATGAACACTGGAGTGGGTAGCCTCTCCCTTCTCTAGGGGATCTTCCAACCTAAGGATCAAACCAAGGTCCTCCACACTGCAAGTGTATTCTTTACCAGCTGAGCTACCAGGGAAGCTCAATGTATAGTGGCCCAGGTCCATAATTCACATTTTGAGTTGCTATGTTCTAGGGCTCATATGTCTGTGTATTAGACTAGTGGTGGTGGTAGCAGTATTGGATTATGATACTAACAGAATAATCAACTGGAATAAATATCTTCTATACTCTTCAATTTGTGAATGCTTAGTCATCTATGAGCCTTGTCTCTGCCCTATTGGTTAATGAGTCAAATACTTTACAGAGCTTCTGGTAAGTCCAAAAAAAAAAAAAAAGCACTTTTTCTCATTTAAGTTACCTCAATTTTTATGAAATAAAACCAAATTTGCTTAAAAATTGCATTGCTATAACCTAAATAATCTGACTGCTCTTTTATTTTACTTCATACTGTTACAGCTCATGAAAAAATTGGAAATGTACCTGTTGGTATATACAGTCCTTCACTGGAATTTGGAAATTTTACTGAAATCACATTATTGAGAAAAACAAGCATTTGAAACACAAATTATGTCCACTGTTGGGTTCTCCACATCTAAAACTTATCAAAATAATGTAGTATTCTATCTTTGGCCTTGAAAAAATAAATACCAAGCTTAATTAGAAGAGTTCATAGTAGAAGAAAAGCTCATAGCAAAATACGGGTTTTTTACATCTCATGACAATAAGAAAACAAAACAAACAATGCTATCTACATACTATATTACTGAGCTCTCTGTAGAATTTACAAATAAAATACAAGATTCCACTTAAATCTGAAACTTGGGAAAAATAACAAGTAATTTTTAGCATAGGTATATTCCATGCAATATATTTATTTGCTAAAGCTGTCAACTGTCCTTCTTTTTGCCTTATTCATTTTTAGAGATGATGACTGTCAAGAGTCAAAATTCTAGAAGAATTTTGTCACTCATGACAGAGAACATTCAGTTTCTAATAAAAAGCTTTCAAGTACTCTTTTCCTATCACATCAAATAGAAGGGGTGGAATCTTTTACATGGTACAAGTCCAAAATGTTGGAGACTTTATCAATTTGAGTTGACTTTATCATGGAGATGCTGAAAATATAAATACCAAGTACCTTATAGACTTGACTGGATATGCAGCAGATTTTCTATAAGCTAGGAATACACTTTTGCTGTATTAAGTTCCCTAGTTTCAGGTGATGACTATTGCCATGGACTGACCTAGTTTACTCTGACTTCTATCAAAATGTTTACTCTTAAAGTGAGACCGTTGTGGTCATTCAAGATAAACAGTATTACTTCTAGGTTAAATTAGATAAAATAAGTAAATTATCATAAAATTCTGTCATGCTTTTATAAGAATTTAAATCTAGTTTTAGCTGTTTTATTGATGTTAATATAATCCTATAGGTAATGTTTTTATGAGAATTAGGCAAAAAATGAATAAGCCAATATCTTTAAGCTTTTTTTAAATAATTTCTCTGAAATTGAATTTTCACACTCTACTACCATAAATTATAAGACGGACTTCTAATTCCTTTTCAAGTAGATAAATCATAATAAGTCCGGTTTTTGAAGACTGTGACTGGTTGTCCAAGGAGACTGTCTGATGTAGGTTGCAAATAAGGGCCACCATCATGGGAAAACAGCCACTGTCATTCTTTTCCTTTGAAAATTTCCTCTTTTTATTGTCATTATGTTGTTTGATCTAAAGATTTTATGACATTTTATGGCATTATGGGACACTTTATGACATCTTATGACAGCTATCAGTATACCATTTATGATAATATGTTTTCCTTCTAAAGAATTTGGTCCTTGGGATATGAAGAAATAATCTGAATCCATCTGACTTTCCTAAAAGGAATAGATTTATTATCTAAGTGGCAAGTGATTATCTTAGTAAGTGACAGGCTAGCAGAAAATACAGTGGTAGAATCAGTGAGATGTGGTGGCTAATGAGAATACTAGTGACAAGATTGGCTCACTGTTGAGCCATAGAAATAAAACTCTTTATAGTTCCTCAATAGTTTCATTTGTAATAAACCCACAAAGGAAGCAATATTGGTTTTGTCAGTCATAGTAGACCTTCTCAGTTCTCCCCTTACATATTAATCTTCTTCAGAGAGCTTTTTTCTTAGTAAAAGTGTTCAGACCCTTCCCATAGAAATTCCAATTCTATACACTTGCTCAGTGTCTGACTTTTTAAAGGTTTCACTGGTGATTTTCACAAACATATTAATTCTGCTAGAAATTCTTTGCAGTTTGCTTCATATATGATATGACACATTCTAAGTTTGTTGAGCCGGAATATGCCAAGCATATGCTTTGCTAAAAAGAAATTTAGGAGCATATAAGTGAGGTGGGTTTTTTCTTATCTATACCTGAAACCATTTCCAAAATGTACTCAGAAAGCAAAGCGAAAATGAAGAGGAAATTTAAAGAGTATGGGAATAAAGTTGAAGAGACTGGAAGAAATACAAAAAGGCACACCAAATTGCCATTCTTCTGAACACACTGTNCACAGACCTGCCAGGCTACATTTCATGGGGTCACTAAGAGTCGGACATGACTGAGCCACGAGCACATGCACTTGTGGACCCTGAAAAGGCCAGTTTAACAGGACAACTCAGGGCCTGAAAGAGACTCAATGCACAACAATTTTAGTTTGTCCTCTGGTATAATAATGACTAAGGCAGGAAGGTAGACCCCTGAGCTTTAGAGGACAGATCTGTGATAATAAAAAGTTATCAGATGGTCCTTCAGATATACAGAAATCCCCTTTCCCAGAATTCCAAATTTCTCAGAATCCCAAATTTCCCCAAGCATTCGTGCAAACTGATCTTTCACCTGAAAGTCAGCAGAGCAGGCAACAACAGTATTATCTTCCTTAAGTTGAAGGGAAAAAAACCCAGGAATTAAATCCTTTTGTCCCCACCCACCAACATTTTTGTTTTTAGCTGTTTCATGTCTTAGAAGCTCTGCCAGATCATAAAGCTGTTAGCTCTGAAATCACACTCGAGGTGCTTAAACTGTCTGGCATAAATGCTACATGCTACTAGAACATACTTCTTTCCTTAAACCCAGAAGAAAAGCAACCTGAGCCACAAGGAAATAAGGATGCGCCTTGAGCCAAGGTCAAGGTCACGTGCCACTGGGGATGGGATGGGGTCTCTCTGGCCAGAGACCCAGGCAGCACTGTGTTCTGGGACCCATACTCCCCTGCATTCCATAGTGAGCTCAAACCTGCAGGGAGCCAGGATGATACAGATCAAGGTACGGATGCTTTCTTTGGCTTACATTTCAAATGAAAGCAGGACACCCAATTTTTACAGCCAGATTATTTGTCCCGAGCATATCAAAACAGCCAAAAAAATCAGAACAGGAAGAGAGAAAAACAACTTTTTATCTGTACCCAACTAGCCTGATGAAGTGAAAACAGAGGCCGTCTGGAAGAAATGAACTTGGCTCTTTCACACCAGCAGAGTATGAATCAATTCTTTTTTAAGTTCATTTATTCATTTATTTATTTTTATTTGGCTGAGCTAGGTCTTAGTTGCGGCGTGTGTGATCTTCACTGCGGCATGCGGGACCTTTGGTTGCAGCATGCGGGATCTAGTTTCCTGACCAGGGATTGAACTCAAGCCCCCTGAACTGGGAGCACAGAGTCTTAGCCACTGGACCAGCAGGGAAGTCCTTGAATCAATTCTGAAGCCAGGACAGCAGGGGAGTAGTGGGTTATCTACTGGAAGGAACTGTCAAACTCCGAAGGCCATGAAATGCTGGTAATGCGGGGGACGGGAGAGAGATCATATCAGACAGAACAATAAACAACCCCATACAGGACATCTATGAGTGCCTCACTTACACGTTACAGCATCCTAGGAAGGCTGAGTCCTAATTCCACTTTCAAAGATGAGAAAATAGAGGCTGGGAGATGCTGAGGGACTGGTCCAAGGTTACACAGTAAAGAAAGGAGGCAAGAGCAAGGCCTGGGTCTTCTGCCTCCAGGCCCCCTGCTCTGGCCCCATGTTTTGGGGTCATTCCAGCCTGACTGAGGGGCAAAACAGAAGCCTAGGAGGCAGGCTCAACCCTTCCCAGCTTTGGAACCCTAGTAAATTACCTCCCTGCCCTCTGTGGGCCTGTTGCTGCTACTATAGAAATGGAAATGATAATAGCACAGAGCTCAGAGATAATCAGGAAGAGTAAATGAATCAATACATACGAAAGACTTTTTATGTGCTTGGGACATGAACTGAGCACCCTAGAAGGGTTAGCTACTTCTGTTGCTTATTTCACTGTCAATTCCTTGAAAGCAGGGACTTACCAACTGGTGAAAGGCTAGGAACAGCCTAATCATAAATTCATATTTATTAAGATTAGGAGTCATTCTCATATTCCTAGAAAGTGTGAAGTTCATGGAGGCAGAGGCCTGGACCAATGACCTCAGCTGGGTGGGGAGTTAAAAACTCAGCATGGGGGCTTCTTCCTAGGGATTAACGTGAGTACCACCCAGAGGCCGCCTCCCCATATTCCCATCTCTGGGCAGCCAGAGCCCCCCACCTTGTCACCATCTGTCTCACTCGGGGCAAGTTTAAGCCTGTGGCGAAAGTCACCTTCTCTGAGCTCGGGCAGGGCAAAAACCAAAATGCAAACGCTCAATAGACTTTGAACATTAAAAATTCTGGATCTGTCCCTGCGGATTTACTTTAAAGACCAACGCACACCCAGATAATTAGAAAGATTTAAAGAACAAACCGTGGTGATAATCAGGCCCAGTAAAAATGTAAGGTGGAAATTTTTCTGCTAGAGCAAAGCTTCCTTTTGAAAAAATAAATGACCCCTCCCCAGAGCTGCCTGCCAGCCGGGAGCGGCACTGCCCTCCCTTAGGGGGCCTGGGAGGCCCTGGGAGGGCAGCAGAGGGCTGGGCAATTGCATGTGGCACTTCCACACCCCTCAGTTCAGTTTAAGAAGTTGCCCAGGGAGGGACTTCCCTCGCAGTCCAGTGACTAGGGCTCTGTGCTTCCCAAGCAGGGGGCATGCGTTTGCTCCCCGGTCCCCTGCAAGCCATGTGGTGCAGGAAAAAAGAAAAAGAAGTGGGATAAGCCATCTTCAAGCTGCAGAGAGGAAGAAGAGTGTCAAGGTCAGGAAGCCTGAATCTCTATTCCGCCTCAACGGGTGACCTTTTGCAGCTTATTTGGCCTCTCTCTGTCTGTTTCCTCATCTGTAAAGTGGAAATAATGACAGTGATCTAGACCATGAAGTCTCTCTGATGATTAAATGAGCTGGGCTGAGCCGTCACCCATGCCTGGCATGCAGAAAGCGACCCTGAAGAGCTGTTTTTGACTCCAGGCATCTGCCGGTTATCTCCCCCCCGCTCCCCATGTATGTCACCTGCTACCTCCTACTCAGCCTACATGATTCAGCTAACTGCCCCTCCTGAGCCCCCTGACTAGGTCAGGCCCACTGTTACTATTCCCAGAGTTCCCTGCTCATTTCATAACACCCCAGGACACTCATTGTCAGCATTTGTTTAATTTTCTGTCTGCCTGACATTAATAGCTGACAACAACTGCCAGGCATGTGGTAAATGCTTCACACAGATCAGCTCTTTTAATCTTTATAATAATCCTTTTAAGTACTACTATTATCAATCCCAATTAATGGATGGGGAAGCAGATGTTCAGAGAGGTTAGGCAACTTGCCCAAGAACACACAGCAAGTAAATAAAACAGTGCCATCTGTCTGACTCCAAAGCTGGCACTCTTAGGCACCCTCTGGGCATCAAAAGCCGTCTCAAGAGAAGGCTGCTTCTGGTAAGGGCTGCAGGCCTGAATCACAGACCTGTGTTCCCTACGCAAAGCTAGCTTCATAGAAATGGAGAAGGCTCTGTCTCCATTTTGCCACTGGGCTGGCTGCCCTACCAATAAGCAGCCCTATCCAATGCCAGTCACCACGTCCAGATGTCCTTCTTACCCAGCAGCCTTCCCCCAATCAAGCACATGGTTCCCAGCTCCAGCGAAGGCCTCAGGGAAGTTTAAGCATGACACACCCATGAGTGTCACCCTCAAGGCAAGCACACCTCCAAGACAGGGCCACAGACACAGGCAGGAGCCCTATGCTTTGCGGGTAGAAGGTGCAGAATATGATGGAGCCCCAGGAGGAGAGGCCTGAAGTTACAGGAACATGTGCTCTGGAGTGAGACAGCCCAGGTACAGGTCCCTGCTCCCCTACCCACTAAACCTGCAACCTTGAACAATTCAATTATCCTCACTAAACCTCAACTTCCTCCTCCGAAAAATGGGATCATCCAATAATAAACCCAGTCTCATGGTGCACAGAGTAAACGCAATCATGCCCGCCCAAAGCCTGCTCAATAACTGTTATTCTTGTCATGATGGTGATTGTGTCTTCACATGTTGCGGACCATTATGTGATCGGATCGAGCAGATCAGGTCAGAAGATCCGGGCATGCATCCCGGCTCTGACCCACATAAGCTCTGTGACTTAGGGTGTGGTCTCTTTTCTCATAGACTCTGCTTATCCATCTGTAAACAGGGGGAAGCCTCCCACCATGGGACAGGCAAAGCAAGGCACAGCAGTAGCCCTTGCTTGTACTCTGCAAACAGGACAGCTCTGAGGAAACCTGGGCACCTCCCATCACCACGTTAATTAATTGGAAGGAGGGTGCCAGCCAGAAGCCAATTATCAAGTCCCTCCAGGGGCCTCTGCAGGGGGCAGGGAGGAAGGAGAGAGGAAGCGTGGTGACAGCTCCTCCCCATGCCCCCCCACCCGCCACTCTACTTGTGTCTCCTTCACAGCTGGTCCCACACTCCAGGCCCATAAAGGAGAGGCTCGTTCTAAACAGCTCTTTTCATGTGGAAACCACCGGATTTGCATCTGTCCTTCCCTGGCCAGGCCTGCCCCGTGCCAGCTGCTCTGAGCTTCCTAGGCTGCAGGCAGCTCGGGCCAGGGCCTGTGGGGTCCACGGGCAGGGAAAGGAAGGGAACTGAACGAGCTGAGCAGGAGGAGAGGGAAGGAGAGGGGGCTGGGCACAGAGGGAATTTGCACATTCCCTCATCTCCTGGACACCAGACAAATCCTGTGGCCGGCACATCCAAATCAGAATCTGGGCCGCCCTAGTGCCAGGAGCCAGCGGCAGCTGAGGCCATGTCTGCTCCAGGCTGGCCAACCTGGGAGAGAAGTGGAAAAACTCACTCCACGGCTGGGCTGCCAGGGCCTGACGCTGCCAGGCCGCTGGTCGAGCCAGCATCCACACATGAAAACCAACCGAACTGGTGTCGGTGCTGACTGCACAGCCTTGGCCAGCTGTGGGGTGATTCTGGGGGCCCTGGGGAGTCTCACACCCTGCCCTGATGCCTCTGGGTGCTGCCATGGGTGCCAAGGCGGCAACACCCTCAGCCATAAGAAAACAGGGCCTCTGGGCACACTCAGGAAGAGAGTAACTCAGCAGAGCTTTTCTAGGGAGAGAGGGATAGATGGCAAGGAAGGGAAGAGCCTGCATTTACTAAGCAAGCACTAAGGACGGGCAGTCAAGACCCAGCTTGTGTCCACTGGACCCTGACGTTCCTAACCCAGGTCTCTCTGATACCTCCTTACACACCCATCTCTTCAAAGGTCCTGGACAGCAGGGGCTGCAGCTACATATTCCCTGAGCCCAGTGCCTAACAGGGCTTGGCCCAGAGCAGAAGCTCAGAGGGCCGGACGAATGAGTAAATGTTACCTGGATTCCTTCTGCATGAGGATGCCGGTGATCTGCAAAAAGAATTGCAAGGAAGGAGGCAGTACAGTGAGAGTGAGGTGTACAGAAGGCAGAAGCCCTGCCCCGTCGCACCCCAAGAGTCTGGGAGCTGGGTCTCTGCCGGTGAAATGGGGCAGGACGCTATGGTCCTTGCCCCTCACATCCTCAGCCTGCCTTTTGTCTGTGGAAAAACTTCAAAGAATAAGTCTAACCAGAGAAGTGAGATTACGCAGAAACAAAGGAAAACAGGCAAAGGAGACCAAATAATCATAGTTTCGAGATGAAGCACAGCCAAGGACCAGCTCCTTCTCAGGAGCTACTGATGATATTCCGAGCCACAGCCTGTGAATCGTCTTATGGACACTGAAACTCCCATCAGGTGGAGAAGTTAACTGCATGACGACCACCCTGCCGCCAGGACGTAAACTGCCACAATTCCCAAAACCAGCCTCAAGGAAATGGGAACAAACTGACCCTGGAACTGAAGACTACCTGTACTTAAAACAATCAAGCTGACACTGGTCAGACCATCAGTGACTAATTTCAAGATGACTATCAGAGCTGACTGTGCTGTTTCTATATGCAGCTCCCTCCTTCAGCCTATAAAAGCTCTACCCCACTGGGTGTTGGGGACGGAGGAAGTCGGCCTTTGGACAGGCATTCACCCTATCTGCCCACCCCCACCTCACCAGTTGCCAGCATCCAAAATAAAGCAAACTTTCCTTTCCACCAACCTGGCCTCTTTAATGGCTATTGAGCAGTGAGCGGCCAGATCCCACTTTACACTGGTACCTCTTGGCCTTTTAACTGAGGTTCTCTCATCTCTTCTTGCAGTAAGAGTCAGACAGGCAAAAGGTGCTGGGAAGTGGGATACCGGGGCTCCCGCATCCTACATGGACTGGATGTGAGTCAGTGAGTTGAAACAGAAGGGCTTGTAATTCCCTCTTCCCCATCCTGACCCTGGGCTCCCTTCACCTGGACCCAAAAAAGAGAGGCTGTCCGGCAGAAGGAAACCCAGACACTAGCAGCCCAGGCTGGGGCAATGCAGTAGGGGTAAAGCACCCACCCCCACCAGGGCGGCCTGAAGTCCCCCTCACTGGGCAGCTGGGCAGAAAGAGCACTGACCGGGAGTCAGGAGAACCCAGGTTTCAGCCCTCTAATGTCATACTTGCTGAGTGACTCTAAGGAAATCATGGTTCTGCTCCGTGAGCCTAGGTTCTTTCATCTGTCAAGGGAGAGAACGCGATGATTTAACTGCTCATATATTCTGTTCTCCTATAAGGCTCTCTACAGGGGCCTAGAGACACGCTGTTGGTGTTGTTCAGTTGCTAAGTCGTTTCTGACTCTTTATGACCCCATGGACTGCAGCGCACCAGGCTTCCCTGTCCTTCACTATCTCCTGGAGTTTGCTCACTCATTTCCACTGAGTTGGTGATGCCATCCAACCACCTCATCCTCTTTCACCCCCTTCTCCTTCGGCCTTCAGTCTTTCCCAGCAGAAGCCAGGGGCTCCAAGCAGTGAGCTGAGCTCTGTGAGGATGGGACAGGAGAGGAGAGGCGAACCTGCAGGTCTGGGGGCCAGGGTGCAGCTGACAATCCTGCTCGTGGACTTGGAATCTACCACTCAGCACCGGCATCCAGGGTCCTCTCTTTGCCCACATTCCTTCTCCTAAGTCACTCTGAGGGACGGTAGGCATTCCTGCCACTCAGGGCACTTTGTTCTTGGGCCACTGGCTCCCTGAGCCAGCCTAGGGAACTTGGAAAGGACTAAGCTCAGTGGCACCTAACTTAACAAGGTACCTGGGAACAAGGCCTCCTAGCCACTAGAAGCCACCACCTTCCTTAACCAGAAGCCCCAACTCTGGTCACATCACAGATAAATGCCAGGAAAGCACTCCAAAGGATCTCTGAGCAATGAGAAGGCGGTTGTAGAGGCCAACACAGAGCTCAAAGACTTCTCTTATAGCCCACTGACTCAAACTCTACACACAATTCTAATATATTCTGTTCTGTTTTTCCAGCCAAGGGCAGTCTAGAAACAGATATTTAGAAGCAGAGAAGGACTGCTATATGCTAAGTCAGGTATATGACTGAAATGGAACAGGGACAGAAAAATGCTAAAAATCAGGCACAACAACTCAAAGAATAAAATCACCTGGAATGAAACTGTCTTGTTCCTAGGAGGGCTGCCTTCACTGTCACCCCTGACCTGCCCTATGGAAGGATACTGGACCACAACCAGGAGGAGGCTGGGCCTTGACCTCCTGTGGACATCTGCAGTGGGGGAAACTGTATCTGGTCCTTCCCTCTGCTTTCTCTTCTTTTTTCTTCTTTTCCTTAGTACATAAAGAAACTAAGACAGCTTACTAAAATACACATCATAAAATATAGTTTAAAACATCATACCCAGGAAAAAAATGTCATCTGGCTGCTGCTGCTGCTAAGTCACTTCAGTCATGTCCAACTCTGTGCGACCCCATAGACAGCAGCCCACCAGGCTCTGCTGTCCCTGGGATTCTCCAGGCAAGAACACTGGAGTAGGTTGCCATTTCCTTCTCCAATACATGAAAGTGAAAAGTGAAAGTGAAGTCACTCAGTCATATCCGATTCTTAGTGACCCCGCGAACTGCAGCCTACCAGGCTCCTCTGTCCATGGGATTTTCCAGGCAAGAGTACTGGAGTGGGGTGCCACTGCCCTCTCCCCATCTGGCTAGACGGTCACAATCCAAAATCTGCATGGGTCTGTGTCTCTAGCGTGTTAGAGCAGGAGCCCTTCCAGAAAACCCTCAGGCTTTATATGTAACCTCACCTGCTGTGCCCCACAAAGAAGGGGGAATGGGGTAGGTATCAGAGGGACAGTGGCAAATGGGAAACAAAGGCCTCTCCCCCAAGGAAGTGCTACTGAAGACCTGGGCCATCCTGTTTCCTTGTCTCTACTTTCCTATCATCGCCTCAGTGCACACCAAGCCCCGGCCTTGAGGATCTGCCCTACAGGGACCTGACACAAGAGCTCCAAACAAGGGTCCAAGAAGTTGGGCTTGCCCAAAGTGGTGATTCTTTGTGTAAAGGCAGCAGAAGCTGGGGTCTCACCCTCTGATCCATTCTCTCCTTGGCCTACCACCCCTAGCTTGTAAGTGTGATCCCACCTCCCAGACTCCCTTTAGGGTTCTTCTTCATATCTGTCTTGTAACCAGACCAACTTTAGAGAACAAAGAACCTCCTGGTCTCCATCAGAGCTGACTTCTTGCCAGAGCTGAAGTTGTCCCAAATCTCCAAAGAAGGTAGAACCAATTCTGCATTTCACAGATGAGAAAACAGAGGCCTAGAGATGGAAGTGACTGGTCCAAGGTCACACAGCCTGTTAGTGACTTATTTAGGACTAGAGGCCAGGCCTTCAGACTCCCAGAACACTCTGGTTCCTTCTCAAACTCAGAGAGGAGCCTTTACCAACAGGATTTCAGGCCTGCCCCCCAGGCCCCTCCCCTGAAGGCCTCTTGCTCCTCCCCACTGGAAAACCAGCAGTCTATGAAGGAAGGGCTAGCAAGGGAAGAGCAGATAGGGTTAAGGTGGGGATTTTATTTAATCCTCTGAGCCAGCTTAAACCGATGCCACATTTGTTAGAAGAGCAAGACACAGAGGGATTTGATGGGGGATGGTGGGGGAATGGGGCACATTAGTGAATAACCACTGGATACCAAGAGGCCAGGGCTGCCAACGGGTTGAAAAGACAGGTACTCACTTTCATGGACTCCCCACCCCAGGGCCGAGGTCTCCAAGTAGTGGCCCTCTACCACTGGAATCATCCAGTCTCCAAGGTGCAGGGTAGTGGAAAGATCACAGCCTAGAGACTGAAACAGGCCTGAGGGCAAAGCCCAGCTCAGTTTACTCACTGTGTGACCTCAGGCAAGTTACTCTACCTCTCTGAGCCTCAGTTTCTTCCTCCATTAAAGAGGGTCTGAACACACCTTCCCTGCAGGTCTCCTGGGAAGGCTGCCTGAGCTCACATACATAAAGAGACACAGGGGAAACACTGAATCAAATCTCAGGGCCATTATTACAAATCTCTCATTCTTTATCTCTCATCCAGGCCCATCCATAACTCTTCTGCTCTAACCTGCTTACCTCTTCAACGTTAACACTGTTAATGACAGTAATCCTTCCCAGCTAAATAGCATTTGTAGCATTTCAAAACACTAAGCGTCCTGCCCTCTGTGGGTCGCTGCAGCCCTGCCAGCCGCAGCCAGAGCTAAGGTACCACATCAGCCCCCAAGTTCATCTTCCCACGATGTTTCCAAGTTGCAATTCTGGAATTGAGCCCAAAGACCCTGATTGAACATGCTGTCTTATAGCAGATCTTGGGGGGCATCAGGTGGAGCCAGAACCACTTCTCCCATTGCTTCCAGGCTGACCCACCGTCTGGTCTGCTGCTCTGGCCACAAACAAGTTGCCCTTTCCACTTTGACCTCCACCTCTCTAATTATGAGAGCCAGGTGGGCAGCTGGTGGAGTCTGACCTTGGGTACATGGCTCACCAAACCCAAGACCAAGGCCAGGCTGTGATCTCCTTACCCTGACTGAGCTCTCTGAAAAGTGTAGGTTCACACCCTTGATCTTACTGGTTCTTAATAATTGCTGGTCACCAACCCCAGCGTTCATATTATCTTTCCTGTGCTCACACTCCAGGGGGAAACCGAGGGCCAAAGCAGAGGGCCCAGCCAAGGTCACCCAGGGGGTCGGGAGAGAGCTGGGGAGTGAATGGCAGGTCTCCTAAACCCTGGGCACTTTCCACTATCCAGGTCTGCTTCCCACTTAACTCTCTTTCCCACAGCAAGGAAGCTCCCAAAATGTCTCCTGTAAACCTCGGCCCCGAAGATGAGGTCCAAGAACTCTCCCCCAACACGGGAGCTGCCAGAATGAGCGCCGCCCCTCCTTACCCCGCCACAGCTCTTCCCCATATCTTCAAGTTGGCCACTCCAGAATCTTTCCCATCCCTGGTAGCAACTCCCGGGATTGGGGAGCGCCCACAGACTGCTTTTGGAGTCAGGACCGAGTTCCTGGGATAGGCAGCAGAGGCTGGCAGGTGGGGTGGGCTTTCACCTCTGCTGGCCTCCTCAGGGCGGCAAGTCCATTCCCACACCCACTGCCCAGCGTCGGTCCGTGCCAGCGACACTCCCCGCGGTGCGCTCCAACGGGGAGGAGGGAGGACACCACTGAGCTGCCCGACACTGTTCTCCTAGGGTTAAAAATGCAGCATCCTAAACGAGGGTTAAAAATGCAGTCCTGGAGTTGAGCCGGCGAGAGGGATCCTGCCCAAACGACAGTTACTGCCAAAGCGGCATTCTCCCACTTCCCTCCGCAGTCCTGGGGGCCGAGGGGCTCGAGCGACTGCGGCAGCAAGAGAGAGGCACACCTTCCCGACCCAGCGCCTTCCCCGACGCCCACATCCCCGCGCCCCCCGCAGCCCAGGCCGGGGGCTTCCAGCGCCGGCGGGTCCCGGGCGCGGCGGGCCAGGGGCGCCTACCTTTGTGACAGTCATGCAGAAACTCCGGGGCGGTGCGGGGCCGCGGGCGCGGCGTGCGGGGGCGGCGGCCGGGGTCCGCCCGGGGGCTCCGGCGGCGGCAGGAAGGGGGTCCGGAGCGGCTCCCCGCGCCCCGCGGGAGGCTCAGCCGAGCCTGGGGGCCGCGCTCCGGGCGGGCAGCGCGCAGGGACAGCTCGTCAGCGCTCGCCCGCCGCTCGTCGCTGATGTCAGCCCCGAATGTGCATTTATAATAGATGAGCCTCCTTCGCCGCAGGAAGGCGAGGCAGGAAGAAAGGGAGCGAGGGAGAGGGCCCAGGCTGGGGGGCGGGGGGAGGAAGAGGGGCCGGGAACTCGCTACAAAGGAGGAGGCGGAAGGAGGAGGAAGCGCACGCCCGCCCGCCAGCCGCCGTGCCCCGCGCCTCCGGGATCAGTCGCGGCCGCCGGGCACAGCGGCTCGCCAAGCCCGGGGCCGGCGCCCAGGCCCGCGGCCTTAACCCCTTCAGGCCCGCGGCCGCCTGGCGGCCAGGCGAGGCTGGGTCCTGGCACCTGCCAGCTAGGGCGGGGGATGGGCGGCGACCCCGGCTCTGCGTGCCCCGTTGGCCCCGGGCCGCTGGCGAAGTCACACGCTAGATGGCCGAGGCGCCGCGCGGGCCGAAACGACCGCCAGGCTCGCCCCCTGGAGGTTCGCAGAGTCGGCCGGCGGGCGGGGAGGGCCGAGCGGCTGGCCGAGAGGGGCGTGGCAGCCGCCCGCCGGGACTCAGCCTGCACCCCTGCCTTGCGCAGACCCCGGCACCGAGGGGCGCAGGATGAGGCGGCCCCCGCACCCCTTTCAGTCTCGTTCCCGCAGCGAGAAGGTGGTCCAGGGGGGCTCGTAACCAGTTTTACAGAGGAGGAAACTGAGGGTCAGGATCGGAAGTAACTGAGACAACTGGCGTGCAGCCGGGCTGGCATTTCTCTGGGAGCCCGCTCTTTCCACGTCGCCGCGAGCTCTGAGCTCTGTACCGAAGCCCGGGTTATAAAAGCTGCGTTCTAAAGACAGGAAAGCCCTGACCTAGGTGTGCCCGTAGGACCCTCGGACTGAGCGCTGCTCTGGGGAACACAGGTGCGTCCTCTGTGGTGAACTAATCCTGACCTGGGTCACTCCCACCATACTCTGGAGCTGCTTCAGGGACTTGAGGTAAAACCACCTGAAGGTGTCCCCGCACGTCTACTGAAAGGAGTCCTCCTCCTGATCACCTGAGCAGAACCGGTTTCGGCAGATCCCGAACTGCTGAAACTGAGGAGGGGAGGGGTTAGCGGAGATGGAGGCGGACGGATCTGCCACGCATCACAGCCTCCCCCTACGCCCGGAAGTGTTAGTTTTCTGCTCCTGGCGATTATACAGCTCAATCAAATGCAGGACGTTGTCCACAATGGAATGCGCACCTGCTCTGTAGAAGGCGCTGGAGGAACAGAGAGGAGATCGGATGCCTGCCTTCACCGAGCCCACAGTTTAGAGCAGCAATAATAATCGGCATCTGTAGAGCTCTTTGCGGATCATCTTGCTACTTTTATTTACATTTTCTCCTGTGATCCCTAACGCAATAGTATGAGGAAGGAATTACCATTCTCCGTTTGCCGATGAGTGAACAGTCTCAGAGAGGGGCGGGGACCTCCCCAAGATCACACAATGACAAAGCCAGCACTTGAACAGAAGTCATTTTCAACTGGAGCACAGCGCTGTGCTTTGGAGCTGTGAATTCCAGGGCTACTCATACCTGCTGCCTTATTTGAGCTTCACCCTTGGGAGGGAGCTGGACAGTTAGTAGTCCTGTTTTCAGCCACAAGGAGTTTAAATGCCTGACTCAGTCTCTTGGGTAGCAGATGATGTCCCAAGCCTCAGGCATCTGATTTGTCCCGACTCTTCCTCAATGTGTTCCCACGTTGGACCTCATGCTTTTGACCATATTACTCCCCTCCCAAGAATGCCCTCCTCATTCTTCTGCACTGATCTAGACTCTCTCTGCCTCTCACGGTCTCATCTCCTTGCCAAACCCCTGACAACTCCAGCCCCCACGGGTCCCCATGCTGCATTTGAGTCCCAGCGTCTGGGCTTGTTTTCATGAGCTTCTGGCCAATACAGACTGTGAGCCTGCAAGCGTGGTTCTCACAGAGAACCAGGGCATGTCTTCTCTTACTGTGTACCCCCCCCCCCCCCGGGCACTCAGTAGGTGCTCAGTGAATATTTAATGTCACCAAGAACAAAATCAAGCAGAGTAAACGTTTGACCTGCAACAGAAGAAATGTAAATTGGATCCATGAAAGCATTTCCCCTTAGCAAGCTGTCCAGCATCAAAAGGGGTTGCATGTCCTGTTTGGGCTGTCTTGGGCAGGTCAGCCTCAAGACAGGAGGATGGACCTTTCTGAAGCCCCCGTAGCCCTTGGAAACCATTAAAGGGCAACTCAAGAACAGGAGCCACCCTGCCCCCCACGACTGTGACTTGTCCATGTTTCTCTCTCATGGATATTTAAAATCCCAGATTGCCAGCCTCAGCTACCCAGCATGCCTCTTGGCACCTTCCCCACCATCCGCCAGCGTTGTGGGCTCTGGGAACGAGACAGATACTTAATATCAGCCTAAGCCAAATGTAATTAGGAACATCAATCTGCTGCCCACAGCCCACGTGACAGGCTCCCAAGACAGAAGGAAAATGTTTCTGATTCCTCACATGCTGCTGGCTCGCCCCTTCTGTCTGTCACTCTCCCCAATCAGAACAGAGGTCTGGAAGAGCAATGGCCCCCTCAAAGAACTTGGCAGCCCCCCTGCAAGTCAAGGGCTTGGCACCTAAGAGATACGCAGAAATGTGTGCTTTTTCTGTGGTCTGACTGTCAATATCACAGTACCTCCCACCTCCTGGTCCCCTGCGACATGGCCCATCTTAGTCTGGATTCTCCTCAAAGCAGAGCCTGAGAAAGGAATTGGATGCAGGTGGTTTAACTGGAAGGTGATCCCTGGAAGCAGGAGTGGAAGAGTGAATGGGGGTAATTAGTGAGACTGGGAAGAAGGAAATGTCAACATAAAAATTGGCTTTATATAGTAGAAAAGCTTTTGCATACGTGTCTATAAATACGTATATGTTTTAGAAAATTTTTGCCTAAAAAGTGTATGACCTTTGATTCTATTTGTTTGACTTAGTACGAATAAAAGGCTAGATTTCTAATTTAAAAAAATAGGTATGCAACAAGCAACAAAGGTTTAATGTATAGCACAGGGAACTGTGGTCAATATCTTGTCATAACGTATAATGGAAAATAATCTGAAAAATAATATATATGTATATGGACTTCCCTGATAGCTCAGCTGGTAAAGAATCTGCCTGCAATGCCAGAGACCTGGGTCTGACCCTTGGGTTGGGAAGATCCCCTGCAGAAGGGAAAGGCTACCCACTCCAGTATTCTGGCCTGGAGAATTTTATGGACTGTACAGTCCGTGGGCCGCAAAGAGTCAAACACTGCTGAGAGACCTTCACTTTTACATATGTATAACCTTGCTGTAATCAAGATTGCCGGGAGAAATATCAATAACATCAGATATGCAGATGACACCACCCTTATGGCAGAAAGTGAAGAAAAACTAAAGAGCCTCTTGATAAAAGTGAAAGAGGAGAGTGAAAAAGTTGGCTTAAGGCTCAACATTCGGAAAACGAAGATCATGGCATCTGGTCCCATCACCCCATGGGAAATAGATGGAAACAGTGTCAGACTTTATTTTTGGGGGGCTCCAAAATCACTGCAGATGGTGATTGCAGCCGTAAAATTAAAAGACGCTTACTCCTTGGAAGAAAAGTTATGACCAACCTAGATAGCATATTCAAAAGCAGAGACATTACTTTGGCGACTAAGGTCCATCTAGTCAAGGCTATGGTTTTTCCAGTAGTCATGTATGGATGTGAGAGTTGGACTGTGAAGAAAGCTGAGTGCCGAAGAATGGATGCTCTTGAATTGTGGTGTTGGAGAAGACTCTTGAGAGTCCCTTGGACTGTAAGGCGATCCAACCAGTCCATTCTGAAGGAGATCAGCCCTGGGATTTCTTTGGAAGGAATGATGCTGAAGCTGAAACTCCAGTACTTTGGCCACCTCATGCGAAGAGTTGACTCACTGGAAAAGACTCTGATGCTGGGAGGGATTGGGGACAGGACGAGAAGGGCATGACCGAGGATAAGTTGGCTGGATGGCATCACTGACTCAATGGACATGAATCTGAGTGAACTCCGGGAATTGGTGATGGACAGGGAGGCCTGGTGTGGTGCTATTCATGGGGTCGCAAAGAGTTGGACATGACTGAGCGACTGAACTGAACTGAACTGAACATTGCTGTGCGCCCGAAAGATTGCAACTCAACTATACTTCAATAAAATATATGTCAAGAAAATTAAGATTGGAGAAAGAAAAAAAAAGGCTTTATATTGTTTGTTCTCAAGGTCACTGCTGGAGCCAAGGGGGCCCACTTCCCCAGAGACGTCTGGGCTGTGGCCAGGATTGCCTGCCAGGAGTCATTCAGTGGGCATTCATCCATGGACTGCTCCTCCCCACTGTCTGAGGGCCGCCTCTTCTGGCATTCCTTCAGCCTGGAGAATGCCCTGGGCCAGAAAGTAGAAAGACACCACCACCACCACCACCCAGCTGTTACTCAAGGTAGGATGCTGTTAGTTTAAGTCTGAGCTCTCTTGGACCACCCACTGAACTGTAGGTGAAACCAGAGGGAGTCCGAGTGGACACGTTAAAAATTGTGGGACAAATAAGCATTTGCAGTAGACGCTCTGGTCTCCTTTAGACTCCTTCATGCCTCAGTGCTGTAAACCATGCTCGTTCCTCAGCCTTGAATGCCCTTATACCTCTTTCTCTGCATGCCAAACTCCTATTCATCTTTCAAATCCCAGCTCAAATGGCACCACCTCTATGTAGCTCTCCTGACACTATCTCCACAGCTGCCTGATTCACACTGTACTATAACTATCATAATTAAACATATTTGTCCTGTCTCTTTTGATGGGGCTGTGACCATGTGTTCTGTCTCTCTCTTTTCTTAATCACAAAACATAGTTGACACATAGGAGATGCCGGATAACTGCTTGCCAATCCAATTGGGCTGCCATGGGCACCTGTAGCTTCAGCCTTAATAACCTCTTGGCTCAAGTCCCAGCATGCCATAGGGCGGCATGTCGACGTCGGGCTCTGATCTGCCTCGTGTGTTTGTTCGCCTAGCTTTTCCCCAGACCCTGTGTTGGATGCCACTGTACAGAATTAGGAGGGCTTGGTCCTTGCCTGCAAGAAGCTTGCAGTCTCCCTGGAAAGACCTGCAGATGTGAGCGCACATCCCAGACCATGGGTGGGGGCTGCACTGTAGCACGGGGCCAGGAGGAGGGAGATCATCAAAGCTGTGAAGCCCTATAGGAGGGAGGAGTTCTTCCAGTCCTCCCTGGCTGTCTTGTTCGTGCCGGGACACACACCCACACACCACCTGCCCGCGGGTGCTAGTCATCAAGCCCTGCAGCTCACACTGTCGCTCAGTTCCTTCCCTTCCTCCTCTGCCTCCTGCCTTGTGCTGATCACTCCACTCTCCTCCCAGCAGCTCAGGCATCCCCGATCAAATGCGCACACACACACACCCTCACACACACCTGTCTCCTTGAAACCCACCAGGGTTCCAGCTGCCTTCGGGATGAGGTCCACACAGGGTCCTCCAAGACCTGTCCCAACCTCTGCCTCTGCATGTTGCCCGTCTCATCACGCTCTTATCTTTCTCTCCCCCTGAGCAACTACCAGACCCTTCTTTCTTTCTTCAGATGTCACCTCTTCTAGGAAGCCTTCCTGGACTCTGCCGGGGATGGTTTGGGTGCCCAGGCTCTGAGCTACTTTCCCTAACCCTCTGAGCCTCCTTCTTTTCTGCACGTCTTCACTGTCTCATTATTTCCTGTTTGTGTGGTTAACAGCTCTTGGTAATTCCAGCACACAGCAAGTGCCTTGTTCAGTGCCCTTCCCTGCATCTAACTCTTCCGGCCCCTCATCTCCCCCTTTCTTTCTCACTGTCTGCCCGTCCTCTCTCCCCACTGCTTGTCTTCACTGGCGCATCCACTTCTCCGTGCTCCGTGTGTGTCCTCCTCCTACTTCACTGCATCCGAGTCCTGCTCCGGCGCCTGCCCTCAGAGCTCTCCCCGCCCCACCTCCCCTTGACTGCCGTGCTCCTTCTCTCCCTCCCGCCTCTCCTCCAGCTCTGTGCTCTGACATCCGCGCATCCTGTTCTACAGCCTTTCCCGTCCCTGTGTTTCCCTGCCCCCGTCCCTGTGGCTGTGTCTGCTCTGTCCACTCACTCTGTTTCTTCGTCCCTCACCCCCTTTCTCTGTGGCCTCTGAACAATATACACACGCTGACTCTGGTGTGTGAGTTTCTGGTCTGCTCCCGGGGTGTCATCGCACACCCCGTATCTGAGGGTGATGATTGGTGAGCTACCTGGGGGCAGGCGCGTCTGGGCCCTCTGAGGGCTGCATCCTTCCCTGCAGACACCTCCACCTGGGCAGCAGGTTCTTCGTCCTCAAGCCTCTCTGGGAGCTTGTACCCGTGCATGTGGGAGTGGATGGCTTTTTCTGTTTACTGCACTCGGGTGGGTGGGGTGGAAACAGATGATGGAGGAAGGAGCTTTGGAACTAGGCTGAGTCAACCTTCCCCAAGAGCTCTGCCCTCCCATCTCTTCCTGGGGCCATGATGGCTGCAGAAAAGGCGGATGGCTCACCCTGGTAGGGCTTCCCAGCAGATTCGACACGTGCTTCCCAGGGACAGGTGTGCTCCAGAAACACAGTCCATTCTCATGTAGTGCGGTGGTTAAGTGCCCAGCTCTGCAGCGGTACTATACAGGTTCAAACCCCAGCTCCCCCTCCCCCGCACAGTGTCATCAGGACAGCTGTTTGATCTCCTGGTACCCTGTCTTCTTTCTTCATCATGAAGATAATAATAACAGTGGCCTCACAGAGCTGTTATGCAGTGTAAATGAGAGAAAGCACTTGGTGCAGTGTATCCACTCTGTAAGTCCTGTGACTACTGTAAGAAATCAACAGTATCTCCATCGTTCAGTCTTTCAGTCCTCATGATTCTCAAGTCAGAGTGGACTAAACAACTATTTTTTTTAAAAAAATTTGTAATTAATGTTTAATGTGAGAAGAGGGTGAGATGGTTGGATGGTACCACCGACTCCATGGGCATGAGTTTGAGCAAACTCTGGAAGATGGTGAAGGGCAGGGAAGCCTAACATGCTGCAGTCCATGGGGTCAGAAAGAGTCAGACATGACTGAGCGACTGAACAACAACAACACACATTATAGGGAGGAGCATCTTGCTAATAATTAACATCATCACCATCGTTAACATCATCACGCTGTTCATCTATACAGTACTTACTATGTGCCAAGAACTATTAATACTAAATAAATATAGTACATGTATGTGTTGGACTAAATAACTATTATCTTCCCCATTTATCAGGAAAGGAAATTAAGGCTGGGAGAGATGACGTGGCTAGCCTAGGCTCACAGCTAACATGTAGCAGAGTGGACCAAGGCCCAGGAAAGACCGAATCTTTGCTGCACTTTCCACAACCCTGAGCACCTGTCAAGCATCTCACAGACTTGACTCAACACACACACGCACACAGAGTATAGGGAAGGGAGTCAGGAGTCTGAGTTCTTATTTTTGTTTTTCAGTTGATAAGTGAAGTGAAGCGAAAGTTGCTCAGTCATGTCTGACTCTTTGCAATCCCATGGACTGTACAGTCCATGGAATTCTTCAGGCCAGCATGCTGGAGTGGGTAGCCTTTCCCTTCTCCAGTTGCTATGAGGTGAATGACCCTTTGCAACCCGTGGACTGCAGCACACCTGGCTTCCCAGTCCTCCACTATCTCCCAGAGCTTGCTCAAATTTACAACCATTGAGTCGCGGATGCTATCTAACCGCCTCATCCTCTGCCCTCCCCCAAGTCTTACCAGAGCCCCATCTCCGAGTCAAGCAACTGACTTGGTTTCACTCATTTTTGTAATGGGATTATAAAACCCCATCTACTTAAGAACTGTCCATTGACAAACATTTTATTTCACAAGAAAAATCTTTAGGGAAAAAAAAAAGAAAAAAGAGGAAAAACCCTGCTATTCCACTACCACCAACAGAAGGTGAAAGCAGTCACTTATACAGAGCCACTCGGGCCCTAGAAACCAGATTTCCAGCCTTTAGAGCTTTTTGGATCTAAACTTTGAAATAACACTCGGTGCAATGGTTCTCAGAGTGTGGGTCCCAAACCAGCATCAGCTTCACATGGGGGCTTGTTATAAATGCAGATCTGTGGGCCTTATACCAAGTTTACCAATTCAGGCAGGGCCCAGCAGGCTGTTGAAATAAGCCCTCCAGGGGATATGAAGAATCGTTGATTTTCATCATAAAGTATGGTGAACAGCCTGTCAGAGAAATTCTATGTCCCAGGTAATATAGTTATATTTGAACATGGGCTTCAATATCTTAACCAGTCAGTGGCTTTCAAAATCTTTCCTCTAAGGACAAGATTACAAGTCTGGCAGGGAGCAGAAGGGTGACCAAAGGTGCCTGAAACGGGTCCAGCAAGGAACTGTAGCTTTGATGTTTCCTGCCTTGGCTTGAAATCCTGTGCAAACTTCATGGCTGCAGGTACTGTCCTGGTTAAGCCCTGCTTGCCTGTCTGAGGCTAAACCTGAAGATAGGCCCAGGAGCAGAGATGGCAAGAGTCCTGAGGCTCACGGGAGACATGCTCCTCAGTTTGGAGAACGATAATGAGACTTCAGAGCTTGGGAGCAAGGTCTTGAAGATCCAGTTACAGCCCAGAAGCCCCACAGCCAGACCAGCCCCTGGCAGGACCTCCAGGTCTCGCTCATCCCCGCCCCTCTGTGCCTGCCCCAGGATTGCTCTCTTCCATTCTTCTCCAGGATGGTCAGATCTCGCTACACTTCGGTGCTCAGCAGAAAGCCACAGGGATATTCTATCCTCTCCCTCCACTATGCTCCCTGCACTTAGCAACTTGTCCACGTTGAATACCCTGAGGCATGTGCCAGTGCTGCATCTCACGTCCTTCATCCTTCGTAAAGAGCAGGCTCTGGGCCAGACGGTCTCCAGGGTCTTCTCTGGCTACTCCAAGATGATCAGAACTTCAGTTCACAAGAAGAGGGTTTATCTCTCTTAGTCATATCCACTCTTAGCACGTGCAGGGCCTCCAGCAAATTTGTGTGTGGGGGGGGGACCTTTGTTAAAAAACAAAATTCAGGTGAGTAAACTTGAGGATCTAATTGGCTTTATTAGGCAATTTATCAACTGAGTAGAGTCCTGCAGATAGAAGGGAGCTCTGAGGGGCTGGACAAAATGCAAGGTTTTTATAGAAAGACAGGCGAGGCAAAAGAGTTATTCACACAAGAAAAGAGAGGATTATTTTTAGGTCTGGATGTCCTCTTTTGGTGGGGAAGGGACTGACATGGGCTTTTATCTTGCAGCTTGCCTTCTTTTCCTCTGGGGCATGGAAAGGGCCTTTGTGACAGATTACCTCATTGGTGGTAACCATAAAATTCCAGACTGGTTGATTATGATTACATTTCTAGTGAAGGTTGAAGCTGCAATTCTGTTAGATACTAAATCTAGGGTTGGTATCATGGGCTTTAGCACAAAATGACACCATCTGGGGCCTGCGGTTTTTCTCTTTAGCACCTTTGCCTAGATTAACAACTTGATTTTTAAATGCAATACGATATTCTTGGCCCTTATGAGGTGTTGTGACTTATCAATCAATGAGCAGAGAAAAGGTCTTAACATATTTTGCTGATTATCCAATCAGTGCATATGAAGAGTCTTCATATGGTCCAAGAACCATCTTTTCCTGCTCAGATCCAGGAACCATCTCTTCATGTTCTTTATCACCAAATATGACGTTCCTAGATAATTTCCTTTCTTCCATCATGAAAAAAAGTGAGAATGCTGCTATTGTTGACAACACCATGGCTCACAGGAACCTGTTTGTGTGGAAACCATGGGATCTTCTTGTCTCTGCAGTTTCCTGCTACCCCTACTGCTGGCTGCTGACTTACTCCTGACACTGCATCACCCACTGTGTTGCCATGAATTCTGGCTCCTAACGACTGTCTCAAGGGTCTGCTTTGTTGATGATGACCATAAATGCAAGTCCTACCCAGTGTGCAGGTGAATGAGAAGGGTCATTTGTTTTCTGATCATAAACTGACCATTCACAATGTTCAAGTGTAAATGGCAAAGGCCATAAAAGACTGCAGTGGGGTGGAGGGGGTGCCCTGGGTGCTCCTGGAAGTTAGCACCAGGGTAAAGGACGTTTGCTACCAATCCGGCCACTCTTGGTGCTGTAGGCCAGAGGTGACACCATGATGGGCAAGAGTCACTGCACAGACCCACACATGGGGCTTAAACTCAAGGGTCAGCAGTGGACTGATGGTAGTCCAGAAGCCTGAACTTGTCCTGAGTCTGATATGAGAATCACTCAGAGTCAGTGTGTCAGCCCAATTCCAGTGGCCCAGTCTCTCAGGATCTCAATCCTGCAAAAGCAATGTGGCACCAGCCAGGCTGTGGGAACAACCTGCTCACTAAACCACCCTCTTAGACCTGGAGCTTGGCCTCAAGGGCCCTAGGACAGCTCCCTGGTATGTGTGAGTCCCAAAGCTCCTGGTGGGTGGATATCGTGCCAACTCCATGCCTGGGGGAAAGGTCAGAGAGTACTTGAAGGAGAGAGATGGGGACCCCAGGCAGGGTCCAGTCCAGGCGCCCAGGCACCTTGTTTGGGTGGCACTGTCAGCCCCAACTGGTTCAGGTACTTGCATTCTCTTCAGCAACGATGCGACAGGTGGAGCTGTCAGGACTTCACTGAACCTCAGGGGAGAACAACAGGAGAGTTTGAAAGCTCACCTGCTGTCTTACTTGTGGTTCCCCAGGCCCTCCTACCAGCCCGTTTTGTGGGCACTTTGCTAATTCCTAACATTTTATCCCCTGGTCTTGCCTCTATGTGAGAATACCAGTTTATGAATCGCCACCCAGAAGTTCCCCCAAGGTTTTACAAGGTCATGATCAAGATCTACAGTAGCCCCTAAGACATTCTATGAGGCCAGAGTTACCCTGATACCAAGTCCCAGACAAAGACATCATGAGAAAAGGAAACTACAGACCATTATCTCTTATGAGAATAAGTGGCCTAAGTTCTAGATAATTGTTGTACTGCATGCAGGCACTTTGATCCTCCCAACAACCACATGAAGCTGTATCTGTTTTTCAGGTGGAGAAACTTTGGTTGTTTTTGTTTAGTTACTAAGTCATGTCCAGCTCTTTGCAACCTCATGAACTGTAGCACATCAGGCTTACCTGTCCTTCACTGTCTCCTGGAGTTTGTTCAAACTCATGCGCGTTGAGTCGGTGATGCCATTCAGCCATTTCATTCTCTGTCGCCCCTTCTTCTCCTGCTCTCAGTCTTTCCCAGCATCAGGGTCTTTTCCAATGAGTGGGCTCTTCACATTAGGCCAAAGTATTGGAGCGTTAGCTCCGGCATCAGTCCTCCCAATGGTTATACAGGGTTGATTTCCTTTAAGATTGACTGGTTTGATCTCCTTGCAATCCAAGGGACTCTCCAAGAGTCTTCTCTAGCACCACAGTTTGAAAGCATCAGTTTCTTGACACTCAAC
This sequence comes from Neotragus moschatus, assembly GCA_006410615.1. NCBI lineage: Eukaryota > Metazoa > Chordata > Mammalia > Artiodactyla > Bovidae > Neotragus > Neotragus moschatus. Next base: position 326,715 of record SJYA01001516.1, read on the forward strand.
CTTCTTTATGGTCCAACTCTCGCATCCATACGTGGCTACTGGAAAACCCATAGCTTTGAGTAGATGGAACGTTGTTGGCAAAGTATGTCTCCGTTTTTTTAACACACTGTCTAGGCTTGTCATAACTTTTCTTTCAAGGAGGGAGCATCTTTTAATTTTGTGGCTGGATGAATCACAAGCTGGAATCAAGATTGCAGGGAGAAACTAAGGGGTGAGGCTCAGTGACTTACATGCATTCACATAGCTCATGAGTGATTGAGCTAAGATTCAGATTTGTTTCCAAGTCCACACCACCCAGCCAGCACGGAGGTTAAGAGAAACAACTGACCCTGCAGGTTTGTCCCTTCCTTCCAGTGTTACCTCTGCCAAACTGCTTTGCCCAGGTGACTACAAGAGTAGCTTCTCCCTACAGGGGAGACCTTTCTGCAAGCCTGCTGGGGAAAGTACAGAGCCCCCTGGAAAATGACTCCTTAGCCAAAGCACACACATCAGATCGCACACTGTGAGAGTTATGCTGCTGGAAGGCAGTGAAGCAGGAGGCAGTCTGTCATTGCCTGAGCAAAGCCTTAAACCTCTATGCACCTCAGTCTCCTATTTGCAAAATGGGGACTAAACTCCAAAATACTGACAATACCAAATGCCTGTGACTGTCTAGAGCACCAGGAACTCTCATTCATTGCTGGTGGGAATGCAGAATGGTAAGCCACTCTGGAAGACCGTTTGGTCGTTTCTTGCCAAACTAAACCTACCCTCGCCCTACAAACCAACAATTACACTCTTTGGAGTTGCCCAAAGGAATTGAAAGCACATCCACATGAAAACCTACACCTGGATGTCTATGGCAGTAGACAACTTTATTCATAATTGCCCAAACTTGGAAGCAACTAAGATATGCTTTAGCAGGTAATGGATAAATAAACTGTGGTACCTCCAGACAATGAAATATTATTCAACACCAAGGAAATAAGCTATCAAGTCATGAAAAGACATGGAGGAAATGTAGATGCATGTTACAAAGTAAAAGAAGCCAATATGATAATGTTACACACTGTATGGTTCCAACTCTGTGACACTCTGGAAAAGGCACAACTAAGGAGACAGCTGGACACGACTGAGCGACTGAACTGAACTGAACTGATGGAGACAGTGAAAAGATCAGCAGTTATCAGGAGTTAAGGGCAGAGAGGAATGAATGGTGGGAGCACAGAGGATTTTTAAGGCAGTTGGAAATATTCTGTATGATACTGTAATGTTAGATATATGTCATTATACATTTGTTGAAATTCCTAACATACAACACCAAGAGTGAACTGTCAAGTATGGACTGCGGGTGATCAGGAATCATCCAGGTAAACTCATGGATTGTAACAGATGTGCCCTCTGGTGGGGAATGTTGATAGTGGGGGAGGCTGGGTCTGTGTGGGGGCAAGGAGCATATGGGAAATCTCTGTAAATTCTGCTCAATTTTTCTCTGGACCTAAAACTACTCTAAAAAATAAAAATCTATTTTTAAAAGTGGGGCAAAACCACCCAGGTCTCAGGCTGGGATAAAGAAGCTAATGCCAGTGGGAACAGTTTGCAGACGGCAAATTGGTTTGTTGATATAAGGGATTGATTCTCTTCTGTGTTTATATCCCAGTTGTGCCAGAACTCTGCAGTGGGAGTTCAAGTCTGTCATTTTGACTTTGGGGGCCCAATATCCTTTGCTACAGACCAAGTAATGGTTTACAAACAGCAAAGCTTGTTCTTCTTCACTCCCATTGCCATGACAACCTCCCAGAGAGGAAGTGGCAAGTGGTGGTGATGGTGATGGTGATGGTGGTGGTGGTAGCCACCACTTATACCCAGGCACCCTGGTGGCTCAGACGGTAGAGCGTCTGTCTACAATGCGGGAGACCTGGGTTCGATCCCTGGGTTGGNTCTTCACTCCCATTGCCATGACAACCTCCCAGAGAGGAAGTGGCAAGTGGTGGTGATGGTGATGGTGATGGTGGTGGTGGTAGCCACCACTTATACCCAGGCACCCTGGTGGCTCAGACGGTAGAGCGTCTGTCTACAATGCGGGAGACCTGGGTTCGATCCCTGGGTTGGGAAGAGCCCCTGGAGAAGGAAATGGCAATCCACTCCAGGACTATTGCCTGGAAAATCCCATGGACAGAGGAGCCTGGTAGGCTACAGTCCATGGGGTCGCTAAGAGTCGGACACGACTGAGCGACTTCACCCTTCACATACTTCACTGTGTTAAGCCCTCTATACACGTCATCTCATTTAATCCTTACAGTGGATGCGAAGCTGAAGCATGGGGGTGGGAGGAGTGGGGAGGGGTAGTGGGTGGAGGATAGGCAACTTGCCCTGTGTCACGCATCTGGTCAGCAGCAGAGTAGGTTCCAGAAGGCTCATTGCTTGTACTTAGCCTCCAGATTTGCTCCCAGGTGGCCCAGGCTGACCCTGGAGGGCACCCAAGGAGGTGGCCCCATTGCCTGATGACTGAGGACCAGCTTCATGACAAATGATGTCCCATATCCCACACTTCCGTAGGACTTACTATGAACCAGGACTAGTCTTAAGCATGTGACATGCCCCATTCCTCTTCTTACAGTAACTCCATGAGGAATGTACCTTTATTATGTCCATTTTACAGATGAGCAAACTGAAGCCTAGAACTTGAAGAACAGATAATATCAGACCCCAGAGGGAAAGTGGGGCTCAGCTGGTCCAAGTCCTCTAATGGACATCCTGCCTCCCCCAGGAGACCTGGGTCCTCCAGTTGCTACAAGGTCAGTCGAGTCACGTGTGAGTGTGTGTGTGTGTGTGTGCATGTGTGCACGTGCATGTATCTATAATGTCCACTTCACTGTATTGTTGCTGCAACACTTCCATCTGAGACTCACCAGATCAGCAGCTGAGAGAGGCCACAGCTGGGCCTTGCCCTCTGCTGCGTCCACCCTGGGGGCACAGGGCAGTACAGGCCTCTTTCCCACCCAGGACGAGGGAGCAAAGTCAAGGTGGAGGAAGGAAAGTCAGAAGCCTGGAGCCTCACTTTCCCCTTAACCACAGAGCAGGGCTGTGGAGCAGGAATGGGCCACAGTGGGACGACAGGGCAGCCAGTACGTAGCCCAGGGAAGCAAAGCGTCCAGGGCCAGGAAGCAAGCCGGGTTAGTGTCCTGACTCCCGGAAGGGGAGGCCCAAGGTTAAAGGGGAGGGGAGGAGCCAGTCTCTCCATGGACCCCTCCTCTTAGTGTCTACCGCTATATCAAACACTAGATTTCAAGTGGGATGGGCTTCCCAGGTGGCGCCAATGCAGGAGACATGAGAGATGTGGGTTTGACCCCTGGGTTGGGAAGATGCCCTGGAGGAGGGCATGGCAACGCACTCCAGTATTCTCGCCTGGAGAATCCCATGGACAGAGGAGCCTGGAGGGCTACAGTCCATGGGGTCGTAAAAAGTCGGATACAACTGAGTGACTGAGCACGCCCTCACCTCAGAGCACCTATGTTCCATGTGGTCGTCAGGGACCAAAGGCTCTACTGCTACCCAGATCGGAGTCCAAATCCTACCATTGTTGCTCCCTGGCTCTGTGACCTTGGTTGAATTACTTAGCCTCTCTGGGCCTCAGTTTCCTCTATCAAACGGGGATGAGGGCAGCAGCCGCCTCACAGGGCTTAGTCTGTATTTGGCCTGGGTCAGGGACTCAGAACATTTGAGCTGCTTCTCAGCTGTAAAATGAGATTTCTAATAGTACCTACCTTGTCATCAAGGTCAACTGAGTAACACACATTGAAAGTGCTTAGGAAGGATCCTGGCACAGAAAAAGGGCTGACTTTTTATTATTAACATCCTCCTCCTCCCTGCCCTTCTTCCCATCCCTAGCAGGTTAGCAAGGACAGGAGGGAGGGGCTGCTTGACTTTAGGCTACAAAGTGCAAAGCTGGCACTGTTCTCAGCTGCCTCGCCTCAGCAGTGGAGGAGAGATGGGGTTGCAGGAATTCTTTAGCACCAATTAACACCTTGAGGCTCCCTTCTGCTCTCACCCTGGTCTGCCTCCCTGCTGGCTGGGGGCTTGGAACCACGTGGCAGAGGAAGCAGTCAGGCTGGGGGCGAGGGGGATATTGTGGAATCAGCCACTAAGACTGGAATGTGCCAGCGGAGCCCTGGCAAGTATTTATTTCTGTGCACGTGCGTACCTGTGTGCCCAGTTGTGTCAGACTCTTTGTGACCCTATGGACTGTAGCCTTCCAGGCTTCTCTGTCAATGGGATTCTCCAGGCAAGAATACTGGAGAGGGTTGCCATTCCTTTCTCCAGGGGATCTTCCCGACCCAAGAATCAAACCTGTGTCTTCCGAGTCTCCTGCTTTGCAGGCCGATTCTTTACTACTGAACCACTGAGGAAGCCCTATTTATTCCTAGCTGTGCAGGAAGAATCCAGAAGGAAGTGAGGAAGGCAGGGAGCCTGGGGGAGATCTGTTCCTTAGGCTTTAGACAAATGGTCTCTCCCAGTCAGTCGCCCTCCTAGTGTGTCTGACACCCAGAGTGGGGGAATCATCCCTTATCCCATACGACAAACACTCTCAGTTATAACCTTGCAAAGAAATCACAAAAATGAATGGGAAAAATGCAGTGAAAATGTTTTTTTTGAACTTTACATATATTCAGCCAATAAAAATTTTAATAGAAGTACAAAAAAAGGAAAATAGCAATGATCAATACTTTCTCATGACATTAATATATTTTTTTAAATGGAGAAAAACCTACATTTCTATATTAGTCACAGTGGCAAATAATAAATTATAGTTTCTGCAAATCTGTAAATGACAACATCCAATTTGATCTTCTCAAATTCATGTTCAGGGTAAAGTAAAGCCATATTTGTCAATCTATCTGCTCATAAGTCACTGAAGAATTTAATTTTAACTTAAAAATTACTTTTACATGAAGTGATAGATAAGTAAATAATTAGGAAAAGTATACGAATAGATTTGGTAGAAATTCTAAAAATTCCATTTCACAACAAATCCTAGAAATTGCAATACTGTTTATATCTTTGTTTCTTTGGTGTAGATTATTGTTGTTGCTCAGTTGCTAAGTCATGTCTGACTCCTTTCGACCCCATGAACTGCAGCATGTCAGGCATCCCTGTCCTTCACTGAGTTTGCTCAAACTCATATCCATTGAGTCAGTGATGCCATCCAACCAACTCATCCCCTGTTGCCCTCTTCTCCTCTTGCTCTCAGTCTTTCCCAGCATCAGGGTCTTTTTCAATGAGTGGGCTCTTTGCATCAGGGGGCCAAAGTATTGGAGCTCCAGCTTCAGCATCGGCATTGATTATACTGGTTTTCAAATGTTTCCTATAGTCAAAAAATTCCAGTAAAATGCCTTCACCAGAAATTTTTTTCTCTATTTGGGAAAAAACTTCTGAAGTTTTCCTTCTTCAAAAATCAGAGGATATGGCTGAAGGACAAAGAGTTCAGTTCAGTTCAGTTCGGTCATGTCCAACTCTTTGTGACGCCGTGACTGCAGCATGCCAGGTTTCCCTGTTCATTACCAACTCCCGGAGCTTGCTCAAACTCATGTCCATCGAGTCAGTGATGCCATTCAACCATCTCATCCTCTGTTGTCCCTTTCTCTCTCTGCCTTCAATCTTTCCCAGCATCAGGGTCTTTTCCAACGAGTCAGTTTGCCCAAAGTATTGGAGCTTCAGCTTCAGCATCAGTCCTTCCAATGAATATTCAGGACTGATTTCCTTTAGGATTGACTGGTTTGATCTCAGTGCAGTCCAAGGGGCGGGCTATCAAGAGCCTTCTCCAACACCTCGGTTCAAAGGCATCAATTCTTTGGCACTCAGCTTTCTTTATGGTCCAACTCTCACATCCACCCATGCAGGACAGAGAACATTGATGGAATTTGACCCATGGCTTAGAAAGATAACAAAATTGAGTAACTCAACTTCTATTTCTTCATCTTTATAATGACTGTAATTATAGGTTATTTTGAATCTACTGAGATAGAAACTATGTCAGAGGATGGTTTGAAGGATTTCATAATAATTAAATTGACCTCCAAACATTTCCATAGAGTAGCTTAGTTTAGGTGTGTCAAGGTCCATTGTATAATTGGGAGTTTACATCTCGAAAACAATATTTATTAAAGGGTAAATAATAAAAAAAAATGTACATTGGCACTTTTACTATTTATCTTTCAATAAGTAGAGTAAAAAAAATTCTGGTGAAGATAGTTTACCAGAATTCTTTGACTACAAGACACATTTGAGTAAGAAATGAATCACCAGTCTATGTTCGATACAGGATAGAGGATGCTTGGGGCTGGTGCACGGGGATGAACCAGAGAGATGATATGGGGTGGGAGGTGGGGGGGAGGGTTCAGGATTGAGAACTCATAAAAAAAAAAAAAAGACACATTTGAAAACCACACATTCAATAGTAAAGATAGTAGTTATTTAAACATAGACCATCTAACATTCACAAGGGCTACTTCAGTTTTCTTTTCATGTATCTTCTTTGGATTTGGTATGGAAATAATGATGACTTCATATAATGAGTGAAAAAGTATTCCTTTTTCCTCTTATTTTGGAGCAGTTGGAGAAAAGATCAGTACTCTTCTTTTAATGAGTGGAGGACTTTGGTGACGCCGTCTGGTTCTGGGCTTCTCTTTACTAGATTTTTCTTTATTGACTCAATCTCTTTACTACATATAGGTCTATTCAGATTTTCTATTTCTTCTTGAGTTAATGTTGGTAGTTTGTTCTTTCTAGGAATTTGTTCATTTCTTCTATGCTATTCATTTTGTGTGTGTGTCATACAGATGTTCATATTCCCTTACAGTCTTTTTTCATTTCTGTGTAGTTGGCAGCAATATCCCCAATTTCGTTTCTTGATTTTTTAGTAACTTGAGTCTTTTCTCTTTTTGCTTAGTTAATGGTGTGTCAAATTTGTGATCTTTTCAAAGAACCAACTTTTTGTTTCATTGGTGTTCTCTATTTTTCCTATTCTCTCTTTTCTTTAAGTAAGTAAGTGTTAGTTGCTCAGTTGGGTCCAACTGTTTGCAGCCCCATAGGTTGTAGCCTGCCAGGCTCCTCTGTCTATGGGATTCTTAATGCAAGAACACTGGGGTGGGTTGCTATTCCCTTCTCCAGGGTATCTTCCTGACCCAGGGATCAAACCCATATCTCCCTCATCACAGGAGATTCTTTACCTTCTGAGCCGCCGGGGAATCTCTGGTTTAATCGTAATTATTTTCCTCCTTCTGCTTGCTTTGGGTTCAGTTTGCCCTTTTTTCTAGTTTCTTAAGATACAAAGTCTTTTTTTTTTTTTTTAAGATCTTTTCTTCTAATGTAGGCATTTACAGCACAAATTTCTCTCTAATCACTGCTGTTGCTGAGTCCTAGAAGTTTGGGTATGCTGTATTTTTGTGTCAAAGTATTTTCTAACTTTATTTCCCTTGTGGATTCTTCTTTGGCCCACTGATTGTTTAAGAGTTTGTTGCTCAATTTCCAAATATTTGTGAATTTTCCAGCTTTCTTTTCTGTTGTTGGTTTCTAGTTTTATTCCAGTGTGGTGATGTGGATGATTTAAATTAAATGATTTAATACTGGATGATTTGGTGATTTGGATGATTTGAATTAAAAAAAAAAAAAAACTATTGAAACTTGCTTTGTGACCTAGCATGTGGTCTGTCCTGAAGAATGTTCCATGAGCATTGAGAAGAATATATATTCTGCTATTGTTGTGTAGAGGGCGCTGCATGTGTCTGTCAGGTATATTTTGTTTACAGCTCTGTTCAAGTCCTTTATTCCCCTATCAGTTTTCCTCGTTGTTCTTTGCATTATTGGAAGTGAGGTACAGAAATCTCTACTTATTATTGTAGACCTGTGTATCCTCCCTTCAGTTCTGTCAGTGTTCACATCATATATCTTGGAACTCTGTTGTTAGGAGTATTTTGGTTTATACTATTGTATCTTCTTAATGAATTGACCCTCTTATGAATATATAATATCCCAATCTCTTGTACAATTGGTTATCTGAAATCTGTTTTGTCTGCTATTAATATATATAGCCACCTAGCTCTAATTTGGTTTTATTTGCATGGAATATCTTTTTCTGTCTTTTGATTTTCAGTCTATTTGTGTCTTTGGGGGGCTTCCAGTGTGGGGTTGCCAGATTTAGCAAATAGAAAAACAGAATTCCCAGTTAAGTTTGAATTTTAAGATACAATGAGTAATTTTTTTCGTATAAGTATATTCAGTGTAATATTTGGAGTTTATTTATATTAAAAAATTCATGTTTTATCTGAAATTCAAATTTAACAGGGCATCCAATATTTTGTTTGGGAAAACTTTTCCAACAAGCATTTAAAGACACAGGCCCTACCCTCTGAGAATTTCTGATTTTAAGAGAAAATTAGGACCTACCTTGGGAAGGCTCCCAGTTCAAGGGGGAAATACAATCCTTGTACAGGGAGCTTGCAGTCTGAGAAGAATGGAGGTGGGGAGAGGCTATACAATCTGACCATGAGGCCAAGGGAGTTGGGCAGGCCTTTGCATCAAGGTCCCTGCTCCTTCTTGGGTCTCCCAAGGTTCTCTCCCCTATACCTCACTGTAGAACTGGGGAGTCCCAAGCAGCTCACACTGGGGACAAGATCAGTGGATAACAGAGATAACAGGGCACTGATAACCCCCAACTCATCCACACTCACTGTGTGTGCACAGCACACTCATGCTCACACTCGCAGGCACATTCTTTACTATACACACATTCTCACATACTACTGTACACACAGGCCTGCCAAACACACAAGCAGGATAAAGATGGCCTTGTACATGCAGACTCACTGAAATGTGTCCCACTCACACAGACACATGGTCCTGCACATGAATGCGTCTCTGCTGACACTCGCTCAGTACAAAATAATGGATCACAGTGACAGCAAACCTTATGCTCTCTGCCTATGCCTTCTCAAGCTCTAGATGCCTCTGTGTGTGTGTGTGTGTGTGTGTGTGTGTGTGTGTGTGTGTNGATGGCTGGATGGCATCACTGACTCGATGGGCGCGAGTCTGAGTGAACCCCGGGAGTTGGTGATGGGCAGGGAGGCCTGGCGTGCTGTGCTTCATGGGGTCGCAGAGAGTTGGACACGACTGAGCGACTGAACTGAGCTGAGGCCTACTCCCTGTCCTCAAGGTCCTGGAAGCTGACCTGAAAGTGAAGGGTTTAGAAAGGGTGGAGGCGGCTCTCAGCAAGAAGCAGAGGTGGACTGTGGGCTGGTCGTGGAGGACTGTGCTTGAGAGAGAGGAGGCTGTGTGTTCTGCTTGATTCCGCCTCAAGAATGAACTTGCAGACTGACTGCGGGGAGTGCGGTTAGTGGACAGCCTCCAAACACCTTCTGTCCACAGAATTTGAAGCCTTATCTTGCCAAGCAGTCCCGGCCAATGACTGAGCACCGCAAGTTTCAAGGTCTGCCGGGTTCAGCCCGCAGCAGGACTGCTGGGATGGATGGCAGCCTGGGCTCCAGAGCTCCCTGTTGTTTGGGGCTGATGGAGATATCTCGGGTCTGCATCTAGGTCTGAGGCCATCCCCACCCATCCTGCTTCCTCCTTCCCCATCTTTCACAAGTTTAAGCATCAACCAGCCTCTTGCACCCCTAACTCCAACTCAATGACTGCTTACCAAAGGGCCCAAACTGACACAGACACCAAGAGTCGCACTGTGTATGCGTGCCGGAGTGCCACGCTTTTGGGGGAAACAGAGTTCCTCTTGAGCCCTCGCTTTCTTAAGAAGACTGTGGGCCGCCCTGCCCTCTGCTGGACACTCTGTGGAACTACATCTCCAGAGAGCGGCAGGTGGGGACTGTGGTGCCATCTCATTGAAGACTTCTGCTCAGAGGCTGTTGGCTGTGAGAACTTCAGGGGTCTCTGTACCAACAGGGAAAATGAGCCCCAGAGGAGTAAAGGATCAAACAGAGAGGAGGCCTTGGGGAACATCGTGCCACCACCAAGGTCGTTTCCTCTGACCCCCATCTTGTCCCTTCAGCTCTTCTGGGTGCCGGTGTGGGTACCATCAGCTTTTCCCTTTTCTTCCTTAGTGGGCATCCTTGCTCACACTGGCCTTCATCCTTGCTCCCAGGACCTCTGTGATTGCCTCCCCACAGATGCCTTTGGTTCCCCCACCTCTCTACAGCCAGGCTGACCTTCCTAGATCTCAAGTCAGGCCTCTTTTCTTTCCACCTAAAGGCCACCGTGGCATCACGCCTGTAATGCCACTTCAGCGGGTCCCCCCCAACTCCCCACCCTTGCCCAGTTGTCACTGAGACCCCCAAATTGCAGAAGCCCCGAGTCTCCAGCCCAAAGAGGCTGTCTCTTCCACATGAACTGAGAATTCTGCACCCGATGACCCATCTCAGAGCCTGGCTCAAATCCTCCTCCCCAGCTCCCTGAGCCTGTATACTGACCTTCACCCCACACGGTAGGAGCAGTTGCTTCTTTGTGCTGCTCTAAGTCCACAGGATTGCTTCCTTCGAGAGGCTCATGTTCAGACCACCAATTTAGGCCATTCTTCGGTAGGGAATGTTCAGCCCAGGCTCTCGGAACATAAGAAGGGGGACAAGGTCTTTTTCTTTCCTGAGCCTGTTGTTGTCCAGTCGCTAAGTCATGTCCAACCCTTTGCGACCCCATGGACCACAGCACACCAGGCTCTCCTGTCCTTCACCATCTCCCGGAGTTTGCTCAAGCTCACGTCCATTGAATCGGTGATGCCATCCATCCATCTCATCCTCTGTCATCCCATTCTCCTTTTACCTTCCATCTTTCCCAGGGTCTTTATCCAATAAGTGAGCTCTTTGATCAGGTGGCCAAAGAATTAGAGCTTCAGCTTCAGCATCAGTCCTTCCAGTGAATATTCAGGGTTGATTTCCTTTGGCATTGACTTGTTTGATCTCCTTGCAGTCCAAGGGACTCTCAAGATTCTTCTCCAACACCACAGTTCAAAAGCATCAATTCTTTGATGCTCAGCCTTCTTTATGAGTCAACTCTCACATCTGTACATGACTACTGGAAAAGCCATAGCTTTGAGGTACCCCAACATGTTTTGTTTTTCCACACCACCAAACAATTCTCCAATTCTCAGCAAACACTCATGGGGTGCCCTCACAAATTTAACTCAGTTCTGAAACTGTCTACCTGGAGGTGGTATTAAATCCCACAGTTAAGGGCTCAGTCTTGCCCTTCACTACCTCCTAATCCCTTCAGATGCCAGTTACAAGTCCCAGATCTTCACCTTGTGCTTCTGACCAGCTGGCTCTAAATCAGAGGTTCCTACGACCCCTCTGTGGGTTTGATCAATTTGCTAGAGCAACTCACAGAATTCAGAGAAACATTCATTTACGCCTACCAGTTCATTATAAAAGGCTGCCATTTAGGAACAGCCAGATGGAAGCGATGTGCAGAGCAAGGTATGTCCCGCTCCTCAGCCTCCAGCCCAGAAGCTCATCTGCTCTGGTTGTTCAAGAGTTTTTATGGCGCTTAATCTGTATGCCGTCTCTCCATTCCCAGAGGTCACTAGGTGAGCCTGAAGTTCCAACCCTCTAATCACTTGGTTTTCCTGGTGACCAGCCCCATCCTGAGGCTGTCCAGGGCCCCACCCTAAGTTATTTTATTAGCTTACACTCAGGTGTGCTCGAAAGAGGCTCCTAATACTAGAAAATTCCAAGGGTTTTCGGGGCTCTGTGCCAGAAACAGGGGGCAAAGACTATATATATATATTTTTTTTTTTTATTATTATTATTACTTTTTACACCATAGGCACCAACCAAGATTGTCAGCCAGAAGTTGACAAAGAACTGTCCAAAAGACACAAAGAACTGTTGACCAAGTAGAGGGGTTACCTAGGTTTTGGGCAGTAAAGGAGAATCCACCCGGACAAGCTCTCACCAGGGTGTGAAGTGAGAAAGTCAAAGAGCACAGACAGAATGTTAGGACTGCACTTGCAGGCAGGGAGCTGGTTGGGACTGGGGGCAATTTACAGAGTTTCGATTCTCAGGCCACAGGTATACGAGGGTCTTGAAATGAGTCTTGATGATCTAGTTGTTAGCAGACAACTTAATTAGTTCAGTCTTAACCTCTCTGAAACAAGTAACTAAGTCATTTTGGTTTGGTCTATGGCTTGACACGTGGAGAAGGCAATGGCACCCCATTCCAGTACTCTTGCCTGGAAAATCCCATGGACAAAGGAGCCTGGTAGGCTGCAGTCCATGGGGTCACTAAGAGTCGGACATGACTGAGCAACTTCACTTTCAGTTTTCACTTTCATGCATTGGAGAAGGAAATGGCAATCCACTCCAATGTTCTTGCCTGGAGAATCCCAGGGATGGCGGAGTCTAGTGGGCTGCCGTCTATGGGGCCATACAGAGTCGGACACAACTGAAGCAACTTAGCAGCAGCAGCATGCCTTGACACAGGGAGGGGAAATCAGTTTTTTCACTTCACAAACGACTTCAGCTGCATGAGGTCGCTGCCTCCCTACTGGGCAGAGGCACTCCCTGAAAGGACTGCAGAGAGCAGAGACACCCACCCCCAGGCATGGTCCCACTGCAGGGATCCCCCCAGGATGTGAGGGCTTTCAGCTTATAATTTGTCCCCCAGGCCTCCCCGAGGCTGTCCGTTCTTCACGGGGCAGGTTCAACACCTACTGCTGCCCTCAATGCCCACAATGCCAGTCTGTCCTGCCCACGCATTTCGGAAGCCACAGGCAGTGCCAGGGCCCTTCCTGAGACAAAGTCTTGAGTGACTGTAAACACAGGAGGAGGCTGGTGCCTGTGATGGGATGACTGGGCCTGCCCGAGGCTGGACAGTGTGGGAAAGGGCCTCCCTTCCCAGCCCCTGCTGTGGAGCTGGATAGCGGGTGGGGTGGGGTGGGAGCCAGGCTCTGGAGGGGATCATGGAGAAGCAGAAGGAAAACAGCAGCCCTGCAGACTGCTGGGACTAGCAGAGGTCCAGTGGGGATGAGTTGGAAGATGCTCAAACAGGAAACAGCACTGGGACTCTCTCTCCTCAAATCTGAGCTCCAGAGTGGGCAGGGGACAGACAGAGCCTTGCTGGGGAGGCCAGCGGCCTGGGCCCCCTTTCTAATCCCACTTCTGAGTAACTGTGTGACCTTGGGCAAGACAGCACCCTGGAATGTTCAGGTGGGAAAGGACTGCCGTGAGAAACGTGTCCAGTGGTTCTCATTCCTGGGTGCACATTGAAACCGCATGGAGACTTTAAAATGCAGATACCAGGGCCCCGCCCCCAGACGGTCTGGTTTAATTCACTTGTGGAAAAAGCTCCCGAGGTGGTTCTCCTGTGCACCTGGACTGGGAAGTAGCAGGTCCTTCAATCTACAACTTTCCGTCCAAATTCCTGGGTGTGGTAACACGCGCTTCAAAGTCAGACAGACCTGGGTTCGAATCCCAACTCTGCTGTTTACTGTCTGTGGAAGGTAGCCTTGTCTGACTTTGGCCCCACATGCTGGGATCCCTTCTTGGCTGTTAGGACTCTGAGCAACTTACTTGTCAGTTACTCAGCCTCTCTGAGCCTCAACCGTCTCATCTACAGAATGACAGAAACACCTTTTTCACTTAGTATCTGGCCAACAAGGAGGATGGGGCTTAGAGATGTCAACTTGCTCCCCTGGGGCCCTGGTGGCTGAGTCAGAGCCAGGAGCACCCAGGTGACTGGCCTGTCTCTGAACCACCTTTTCCCAGAAGCTCGTTGTCACTCACTTGCCCACTTTGGGGAGTACGGAGGGGAAGACCAGACCCTCATCTGTTCAAGGAAAACCCTGAACTTATAAAACACACTGGCTCCTGATTTCCAGAGAGACTTTTTTAAAAACTTTTTTTTTCTTTTTGTTAAAGTCATACTGTATATTGGCAAAAAAANTTGGCTGTTAGGACTCTGAGCAACTTACTTGTCAGTTACTTAGCCTCTCTGAGCCTCAACCGTCTCATCTACAGAATGAGAGAAACACCTTTTTCACTTAGTATCTGGCCAACAAGGAGGATGGGGCTTAGAGATGTCAACTTGCTCCCCTGGGGCCCTGGTGGCTGAGTCAGAGCCAGGAGCACCCAGGTGACTGGCCTGTCTCTGAACCACCTTTTCCCAGAAGCTCGTTGTCACTCACTTGCCCACTTTGGGGAGTACGGAGGGGAAGACCAGACCCTCATCTGTTCAAGGAAAACTCTGAACTTATAAAACACACTGGCTCCTGATTTCCAGAGAGACTTTTTTAAAAACTTTTTTTTTCTTTTTGTTAAAGTCATACTGTATATTGGCAAAAAAAATGTGGAAAAATTCTGAAGATTATAAAGAAGAAAAAAAAATAAAACATTCAAAGTACCAAATATATGGTCGGTCAGGTTTTTGCTTTGGCATACTGCTTTCTTTGCAAATGTCTTTCTTTGCAGTTTTTTGGCAGACTTTTTTTTTTTTTAAAGAAAAAATATTTATTTATTTGGCTGCACCAGGTCTTATTTTTGGCACGTGGGAACTTTTGGCTGTGGCAAGTGGGATCTAGCTCCCTAACCAGGGATGGAATCTGGGCTCCCTATACTAAGAGGTCCCTTCTTGGCAGACTTGAGTTTATATCATTAAGACAATTTTGCATGATATAAGTACTTTATGTTATGAGTATTTTCTTATGTCATTAACTTTTTTTTTTGCAACCTCTTATTTTAAGGCCCCATAATAGTCCTCCTTCCAAGGAGCCCTAGGGTCATAACCATTGCCCTGTTGTGGAATAGCTTCTATTTTCCCAGTTATAAGAACTGTCATGAGGAACATTTTTGAACCTAAATCTTTCTTTTCACATCGGTGCCTGTTTCCTTAGGACACATCCCTAGAAGAGAAATTACCGGGTGGAAGGGAATGAGCATTTCTAAGCTACAGGTTCTCAAGTTGCTCTCCAGAAGCATTTACCAATTCATGCCCCGGTCAGTGTCCCAGCCCACACGGGCCATTGCTGGATATGAGGATGCTTTAGCTTAACAGTTATTTCTTTGATTTTTCACGAAGGTGAGCATCCCTTCTCCATCTGCCTCCTGTCGTTTGCGAATGGAGACTTCACAGCCTCTAACCCAAGGCCAGGGTCACACAGGGCGGTGGGAGGGAGACACTCTGGCCTCCATCTGCGGGACAGCCAGAGAAAGAGAGTCAGCAGTTTTGCAGCCCCCGCCTCCCCAGGACCAGGCCTGGCTGCGTGTGCCGTAACCGGGGATTTGGAATCCAAGGACAGGGCGTTCGTCCTCTGCATCGCCTGGACAGATGCCCCGGCCTCAGCAACAGCAGGCCCAGGGCCTTAGAACTAGAATGCTTCTCCTGCCAGGTCTGGCAGAGGCAGGGGCCGGGGAGGAGGTGAAGGTCTGTTTCGTCCTGGAAAGTGCAGGTTCTCTGGGGAGAACTCTCTGGTTTCCAGGTGGACGTCTCCTGAGGGCTTTGCTTGGGGTCTTCAGCAGGATATAGACAGGATTCCTGCTCAGGATCGCCCCCACTTGCTCCCAGTCCTGAGGCATGAACCCCTGGATGGTCCTTCCAATAACTGACTCTGAGTCCAGTCCCCTTGACCTCCTCTAGCCACTCACCCCAGCTCCCCAGATGGGACCAACGTTGCCACCTACTGGCAAAGTCAAAGCCTCTGTGTTTGCTTCTCTCTCTTCCTCCATATTCCAATAGCACCAGGGCCTGACCAGTCCATTTGCTGAGCTTCTCACGGCCATCACCGCTCTCCAGCCTGCTATGATCTCCTTCCCACTGGACTGCTGCCCAGCCTCCAGCTTGGTCTCCTGGCATCCTTCTTGTCCCCTGTAATCCTTCCTCCCTTAGGAAAAAGAGTGAGCTTTCTAGGATTTCAACATGCTCTAACCCCTGCTTATAACCCTCAGTGCTCTCCACAGTTCTTCGGAAACATCCAAACCTCTTCCCATGGTTTGTAAGATCCTGAGTGGTCCAGCCTGTGCCTTGGTCTCTCTCCTCATCTCTCACAGACCCCACACCCGCCATCCTCACTGCATAACACTTAGGGCACAGAAGTGTGGAGTTCTTGCTCTCTCACTCTTTTGGCCTTGCCCAGGCTGCTTTCTCTGCCCCTTTGCTGGACACATTCCTACTAGGACTTCAAAACACTGCTAGACATCATCGTCTCCAAGAAGCCATTGCCTTTCTATCAGTTTTTGTGTGGCTGTTGCAACAAATTATCACAAACACAATGTTTTAAAATGATGCAGATTTATAGTTCTAGAGACCAGAAATCCAAAGTGAGTCTCATAGGGTCAAATCAAGGTGTTGGCAGGGGTCCACTCCTTCTGGGAGGTTCGAGGGAGAACCTGATCTTGCCTCCTTCAGCCTCTAAAGCTGCCTGTCTCCCTTGCTCTGTGGCCACTTCTTCCCATCACTCCAGACCCTCTTGTTTCCGTCATTTGTCTCCTCTCTCTCTCTGACCCTCCTACCTTCCTCTTATAAGGACCCTTGTGATTACATCAGTCCCATCCAGATAAGCCAGGGTAACCTTCCCATCTCAAGACCTTTAATCACATCTGTAATGTTTCCTTTGCAACATAAGTTAACGTTCACAGGTTCTGGGGATGAGGACACAGATGTCTTTGGGAGGAGCCAGTATTCAACCAACCACACTCTGCTCTCTCCCTCAGTTATGGATAAGATGCATTTCTCCTGTGCTTGTGCAGCCCCTGGAGATCTTCTCTTCACTGGACACATCCCCCTCTGGGTGATTCTCCCTTTTCTGGTCTGACTCCCCTGCTAGGCTGAGCTACAGTGACTGGGTTGTCCTCTGTGCCCCTGTGTTCCAGGGCCTGGCACCATGCCCGGCAGGTAATTGGCATTCACTGCATGCCAAGTGAATGAATGGCTACCTCTCTGCTTTTTCAGTCACCTGAAGGCTGGCAGCAGGAAGTCCACTTGTGGGCAGCCTCTGCAACTGCCAAGCATCATGATTGGGCCCCAAACCTTGCTCTTCCCTGCTCTCTGCCCCTCAGAGGAGAGACCCCAGGCAGCCATCAGTTTGGGAGAACTGCTTAAGCAAAGGTCTGGAGGTAAGATGAAGTATATTGTAATCAGAGAGGTTGACAGTTGGGGTGTTTGAGATTCTGCATAAGGAGTGGAGGAGGAGGCTGGAAAGGAGGCCGGAAAGGGTCCTCATCATGCTCCGGAGGGGTGGGGGTGGCTCAAACGTGTACAGGAGGCAGTCTGCATGGGGAGGAGGTGGTTCCAGCCAGCTGGTGCTCATGAGCACACACTCTGCACACAGCCTCCCTCTGATGGGGCTGTCACCGAGGCAACAGATGAAGTTGGTTGCCCAGCAACAAGGCCCTGCCTCCCCCATCCCTCCAATGGCCAATTCTGCCCCTTGGGAGCTTTGAGCCCTTTCTAGATTGCTCCAGTGTTTAGATGGGGCCAGATTTCCTCTGTGTCCAAATACCAGTGGTAACAGATGAAAGGGCTCTTTTGCGGTGGCTGTGGTCAGGGTCACGGATTCAGTGTCAGGAGAGAAGAGGGCCGAGATGGCCTGGATGAGGAGGGGGACAAGGAGGTGTTTCAGCTTCAGTCCTTCCTTTTCCATTTTACTACAGGGAAGCAGGAAGAGCAGCAGCCTGGGAGCCAGGAGACTAGTGCTGTGGCCTGGATCTGCCTCTCTCTTCCTGAGTGTTTCAAGCAAAAGACCCTTCCTCCCTGTTTCTCAGTTTCCACATCTTAGACAGGAGGGTTTGGGCAAGCTGATCACCAAGGCCCCTTCTAGGCCTGACACTCCGTGGTTCCAGAACCTCAGGGGCAGAGATGGACCAGACACCGGGCTCCAGGTTCCATCCAGGCCTCTGCCCCACCCACCCCGCAGCTCTGCAGCCTCTGGTCTCAGTCCATGGGGAGATGGGGAAGGAGGGCCATTTGGCTCTGAGCATCACATTGATGGGGGGCCTCCCCAGTGGCTCAGTGGTAGACTCCACCTGCAATGCAGGAGCCCCAGGTGTGATCCTTGGGTCAGGAAGATCCCTTGGGGGAGGGCATGGCAGCCCAGTGAAGTATTCTTGCCTGGAGAACCCCCACAGACAGAAGAGCCTGGGGACTGCCATCCACAGGATCACACAGAGTCAGACCCAACTGAAGCGACTTAGCACACACACACCACATTGATGAAGGGCCCTAAATCCAGACTTCAGATGTCAGACCAAAGAAAGTCATAGTCGCTGTCATGTTTCATAACTGAAAAAAAATTCAGTAATCATAAGCATTTAAGATAAGCTGCAGTCTTTGTAACTCTTAGTTGCCATTTTTCATTTTTCAAATACATTTCAGTCTAAAGAAATGAAAGGGCTTCCCTAGTGGCTCAGTGGTTAAGAATCTGCCTGCAAGGCAGGAGACATGGGTTCCAGCCCTGGGTCGAGCAGATCCCCTGGAGGAGGAAATGGCAACCCACTCCAGTATTCCTGCTTGGAGAATCCCATGGACGGAGGAGCCTGGCGGGCTACAGTCCACGCGGTCTCAAAAAGAGTCAGACACAACTTAGTGACTAAACAACAACAAAGAAATGAAAGCAGTCCAGGTACCCTTCCACCTGCAAGGGCCCTGGCTCACCAGTTCTAGAAAGCTAGCTGCTCGNGAATCCCATGGACGGAGGAGCCTGGCGGGCTACAGTCCACGCGGTCTCAAAAAGAGTCAGACACAACTTAGTGACTAAACAACAACAAAGAAATGAAAGCAGTCCAGGTACCCTTCCACCTGCAAGGGCCCTGGCTCACCAGTTCTAGAAAGCTAGCTGCTCGGTGTCCCTTCCAGGAAATCTGGGGGTCTGGGCACCCTGCAGATGATGTGGGACCTTCAGAGAGAGTGAGGCGGCTGGTCAAGGGCCAGGTATGTGGGGGGCAGCCAGGGAGCCGAGGGTTGAGGAGAACTAGGTGGCTCTAGTGGTAAAGAACCCTCCTGCCAATGCAGGTAGACATAACAGGTGCGGGTTCGATCCCTGGGTGGGGAAGATCCCCTGGAGGAGGGCACGGCAACCCACTCCAGTATTCCTCCCTGGACAGTCCCATGGGAGCCTGGCGGACTATAGCCCACGGGGTCGCAAAGAGCTGGACTCGACTACAGCCACCTAGCACGCACAGAGGCTGAGAAGGCAGAACCCAGTGAGGGACTGCCCAGACACCACTGCTCCCTCTGCTCCCAGAGCTGGGAGCGACCCTGTCTTACGCACCGCCCATGTGGAGGTCTGTGGCCCAAGGAGCTCCAAGATGGGATGAGCTACTCCTGCTGCACCTTGAGCCTGCAGTGATCATTCGCTGGGTCTCCCAATCCCCGGCACCCTGAGAGTGGGGACCAGGCTGGACTGGACTGGGGGTTGGGCATGCACACAGAATGAGGCCTGAGAACATCCTAGCTCTGCGTCCTCTGAGCTGCCTGTCTTTGGGGTCATAGCTTCGCTTTTCCCAACTGCAGCCTCCCCACCCACCTGGGCAGATGATGGTTGGGAAAAGCTGAGTGGGGAACCCCACTCAGGGTTGCTGAAGGGGGCACCCTGAACCCCCTTCCTTGGAGGGTTAGGAGCCAACTCCCCACACAGACACACACCCAGCACAGCTGCGGAAAGCCGGCCACCCCAACCTCTTCGATCAGGCTCTGCCCACCAAACAGCCCACACCTGTGGTCTGGAGGGGGCAGTCTGCAGGTGGGAGGGAGATAGAGGATTCGGGAGTGGAAATTGTCTTCCTCTGGGAGGTACGGGACCTGGTTCAAGCCCTGGCTTTGTCATGATTGCAGCAAAGCAGCACGTCCTCTTTAGTTTCAGGGTCCCCCTCTGAAA
Source organism: Neotragus moschatus (assembly GCA_006410615.1). Classification (NCBI taxonomy): domain Eukaryota; kingdom Metazoa; phylum Chordata; class Mammalia; order Artiodactyla; family Bovidae; genus Neotragus; species Neotragus moschatus. The sequence continues at coordinate 346,561 of SJYA01001516.1, forward strand.
ATGAGGAAGCTGGACTCTCCAGAATCCCTTCACATCTGAAATGTCCTCTGGTTCCAGAGGGACCTCTGCTGTCTGGTGGAGAAAACCTTCCGATGGAGTAACTGGCAGATTTGTTCTGAGACAGCACCACCTGCTGGCCATTCTGGGAATGACGCCCATCCTTTCTCGGGTGACCCTAGAATCTCAGAACCCACGCGTCGTCCAAATGGCAGCGGTTGAGCCTTACTTTGCATCTGGAACATTTCGTTAAAAGTTTACAGGACATTGTACTCTATAGGTGCTACCATGCCCCAATTTTATAGATTATGAATCTGAACATTTTAGAGAGGTTAAATAAGTTGCCTAAGGTGGTCCAAGATGGGGCTGAAATTCAATGTTGCCATTCTGACTCCGTAGTCCCTCACATCAGTACATAACTCCCTATAACGGTCAGGTGTCAGAGGGGTCCTGAGGCTCAGGCTGAGTGACTTGCCAAGGCCACATGGAAATCAGTGACAAAGTAGGGAGAAAACCTAATTCAACTAGAGGGAGCATTACGCGAAGCACACTCCATGCGTGCTTCTGGGGTTCGTCAGAGCAATGCTACATATTCACGTGGCAGAATAGAAGTAGCTTCAGCCTTGCCTCAGGCAAGGAGGCTTCTCCTTCAAGAACTCCCAGCTTCAAGCACACCTGAGCCTGGCATCTCCCCTCTCTACCTCTTAGCCACCTCCACCTTCTCCAGGTCTGGAAACCTACCAAGGGTAGTTTGCACCCTCCAGGGAGCAGGAAGCAAGGAGCTTAGCAGAACTGAGAGAAGCTAAGTGACTCGCTCATGGTCATCCACAGTTTCATGAAGGAGCGGAGGCTGCAGTGGAGTGACCCAACTTCCAGCTCAGGGCCCTTCCCCTTCCGTCCTCCCTGCAGCCCCTCCCCTGCCCCACAGAAGGCTCCAGCTGGTTCTGCCAGAGACGAGTCAAGACAGCAGGAGAGAAGGAGCCAGAAGACTTTGCTCAAGACAGCAGAAGGTTTTGGTGCCACAAGAGCAGATACATTAAACAACCCGTCAATAAAAAGGAAAAAAAAACAAGCATGTAAGGTCCAGCTCTAAAATGTCAAGAAGGGAGATTTTTTTTTAAGTAATTTTTATTTATGGCTGTGCTGGGTCTTTGTTGCTGTGCGGGCTTTTCTCTAGTTGCGGCGAGCAGGGGCTACTTTCTAGTTGTAGTGCATGGATTTCTCAATGCGGCGGCTTCTCTTGTTGCGGCGCACGGTCTCTAGGGTGATCGGGCTTCAGCAGTTTCGGNCACATCAGTACATAACTCCCTATAACGGTCAGGTGTCAGAGGGGTCCTGAGGCTCAGGCTGAGTGACTTGCCAAGGCCACATGGAAATCAGTGACAAAGTAGGGAGAAAACCTAATTCAACTAGAGGGAGCATTACGCGAAGCACACTCCATGCGTGCTTCTGGGGTTCGTCAGAGCAATGCTACATATTCACGTGGCAGAATAGAAGTAGCTTCAGCCTTGCCTCAGGCAAGAAGGCTTCTCCTTCGAGAACTCCCAGCTTCAAGCACACCTGAGCCTGGCATCTCCCCTCTCTACCTCTTAGCCACCTCCACCTTCTCCAGGTCTGGAAACCTACCAAGGGTAGTTTGCACCCTCCAGGGAGCAGGAAGCAAGGAGCTTAGCAGAACTGAGAGAAGCTAAGTGACTCGCTCATGGTCATCCACAGTTTCATGAAGGAGCGGAGGCTGCAGTGGAGTGACCCAACTTCCAGCTCAGGGCCCTTCCCCTTCCGTCCTCCCTGCAGCCCCTCCCCTGCCCCACAGAAGGCTCCAGCTGGTTCTGCCAGAGACGAGTCAAGACAGCAGGAGAGAAGGAGCCAGAAGACTTTGCTCAAGACAGCAGAAGGTTTTGGTGCCACAAGAGCAGATACATTAAACAACCCGTCAATAAAAAGGAAAAAAAAAAACAAGCATGTAAGGTCCAGCTCTAAAATGTCAAGAAGGGAGATTTTTTTAAAGTAATTTTTATTTATGGCTGTGCTGGGTCTTTGTTGCTGTGCGGGCTTTTCTCTAGTTGCGGCGAGCAGGGGCTACTTTCTAGTTGTAGTGCATGGATTTCTCAATGCGGCGGCTTCTCTTGTTGCGGCGCACTATCTCTAGGGTGATCGGGCTTCAGCAGTTTCGACAGGCAGGCTCAGCAGTTGCGGTTCCCGGTTCCAGAGCACAGGCTCAGTGGTGGCGACACATGGGCTTAGTGGTTCTGCGGCATGTGAGGTCTTCTGGACAGGGATCAAACCCACGTCGCCTGAACTGGCAGGTGGATTCTTTACCACTGAATCACCTAGGAGCCCCAGGAAGGAAGATCGACAAATTAAACACTGCTAAACCAAACTCTCAGAGAGTTGCATACTGTACAGCAAGATGCCCTCAGCGCTGTGGTGTCCCTGGCCCACCACGAGGGACAGTGTAGACACAGATACACACCAGAGGGCAATACACCAGCATACTGACTGGTTTCTGGGTTGTAGGGCTGTCAGTGACTTTTCATTTGATTTGTTTTCATTTTGATTCATTTGATTTGATTTCATTCTTCATTGATTCTATGTATTTTCTAATTTTCCTGCAAAGAATCTATATTGCTCTTGTAATAGAAAAAAATTATCTGCAAAAAAGAAAGAAAGGAGGGGTATCTATGATTGGGGAAGAGGAGGAAAAATTCCTTAAACTACAAAAAGCACAACCAATAAAGAAAAGATTAGTCTAACTAACGATATTTGCCATTCATACAACAGACAAGGGATTAGGAAATGATGTAGGAAGAACCACTATTGATCATTAAAGAAAATAAATAAATCAAGATTACAATGGGCTAAGCATACAAAAGGCAGTTTGCAAAAGAGAACACCCAAGGCGTCGATAACCACGTGAAAAGGTGTTTGTCCCCCCAGTTGTACACTGCTCATTCATCGTGTTGGTGAAAATGGCCAAGTCAGAAAAGTTATTGAATATTGTTAAAGGAGATGGACACACAAACACTCTCATGTGTTGCTAGAAGGAGTGTAAATTAGGCCAATCTAGAGAATAGTTTCGGAGAAGGCAATGGCACCCCACTCCAGTACTCTTGCCTGGAAAATCCCATGGATGAAGGAGCCTGGTGGGCTGCAGTCCATGAGGTTGCTAAGAGTCTGACACGACTGAGCGACTTCACTTTCATGCATTGGAGAAGGAAATGGCAACCCACTCCAGTGTTCTTGCCTGGAGAATCCCAGGGACGGGGGAGCCTGTTAGGAGGCCATCTATGGGGTCGCACAGAGTCAGACACGACTGAAGTGACTCAGCGGCAGCAGCAGTGGAGAAGAGTTTGGCAGTGTGATAAACTTGAGAATGCACACGGCATTTTCATTTTGACATGTATCTCTAAGAAACGCTCACACACATGCGCAGGGGGACTTACCTGCTGCGGTGGTACTGCAGCTGACCTGTACCCTCTTGTGAGCTGGGTTGTCTCAACTCTGCATTCAGTGATGTCATGTCAGTAGCTTGAAATCAGTCATGGTGAGACTATTTACACCTCAGGAATTAGCAAACATTACAAACAAGGGCTTTTTTTTTTTTTTTAATAGAAAGTTGATGGTTAAACAGTTACTGGTACACCACTGCAACTATGTTCTTTGAAGTTTTAATTTTAATAGAAAGACATTGGCTAATCTACATGTTTATTAATTGGTGAATAATATTGAGGTGTGTTTATCCTATAAAATAGTGTACTGACATTAAAAGAACTAGATTTATATATCCACAAAGACTGATCTAAAAATCACACTGTTAAAAAAAAGTGACAGAATGAAATATTTAGAGAGATGCTATATAGATTAAAAATTCTCCAAATTCTCAACATTCTCCAAGCCAGACTTCAACAGTACATGAACCACGAACTTCCAGATGTTCAAGCTGGATTTAGAAAAGGCAGAGGAACCATAAATCAAATTGCCAACATCTGTTGGATCATCGAAAAAGCAAGAGAATTCCAGAAAAACATCTACTTCTGCTTTATTGACTATGCCAAAGCCTTGGACTGTGTGGATCACAACAAAGTGGAAAATTCTTGAAGAGATGGGAATACCAGACCACCTGACCTATTTCCTGAGAAATCTGTATGCAGGTCAAGAAGCAACAGTTGGAACTGGACATGGAACAATAGACTGGTTCCCTATCGGAAAAGGAGTACATCACGGTTGTATATTGTCACCCTGTTTATTTAACTTATATGCAGAGTACATCATGAGAAACACTGGGCTGGAAGAAGCACAAGTTGGAATCAAGATTGCTGAGAGAAATGTCAATAACCTCAGATATGCAGATGACACCACCCTTATGGCAGAAAGCGAAGAGGAACGAAAAAGCCTCTTGATGAAAGTGAAAGAGGTGACTGAAAAAGCTGGGTTAAAACTCAACATTCAGAAAACTAAGACCATGGCATCTGGTCCCATCACTTCATGGGAAATAGATGGGGAAACAATGGACACAGTGAGAGACTTTATTTTGGGGGCTCCAAAATGACTACAGATGGTGGATGCAGCCATGAAATTAAAAGATGCTTCCTCCTTCGAAGAAAAGTTATGACCAACCTAGATAGCAAAAAGCAGAGACGTTGCTTTGCCAACAAAGGTCCGTCTAGTCAAGGCTATGGTTTTTCCAGTAGCCATGTGTAGATGTGAGAGTTGGACTGTGAAGAAAGCTGAACACTGAAGAATTGATGCTTCTGAACTGTGATGTAGGAGAAGACTCTTGAGAGTCCCTTGGACTGCAAGGAGATCCAACCAGTGGATCCTAAAGGAAATCAGTCCTGAATATTCATTGGAAGGACTGATGTTGAAGCTGAAACTCCAATACTTTGGCCACCTGATGCAAAGAACTGACTCATTTTAAATGACCCGATTCTGGGAAAGATTGAAGGTGGGAGGAGAAGGGGATGACAGAGGATGAGATGGTTGAATGTCTTCACCGACCCAATGGACATGAGTTTGAGTAAACTCCAGGGGTTGATGATGGACAGGAAGGCCTGGTGTGCTGCAGTCCACGGGGTTGCAAAGAGTCGGACATGACTGAGCGACTGAACTGAACTGATGTAGATTAAAAATGATAATAAAATTGATGGAACATATGTCTGAATTTTAAGTTGATTAGAAGGATAAACACCACATTTATTGTGGTAGTTGCCTTTGGGGAAAGGAAGGGGAGAAGAAAGAGATAAGGGACTTTAACTGAGGTGTTTTGTTTCTTTTATTCCCTAAATTAATTCTGAAAATATATTAATGACTATCGTTGTCACTTGGGGTAAATGAGTCACGACTTGATTTACAGAAACTCGCTCTACACACGCACACACACACACTGCAATTGGATGGCAGAACTTTCCTGGAGTTTAGGGAAGTCTAAGAGAAGGTCACTCGTTGTCTCCAGATGGGTTTCTTCATTGGCAAGACAAACACTACAGTCCCTTGTCTGGTCACCCTCCAGGCAGGAAATGTGGAGGGGGCGCAGCGGAATATACGGGACCATCAGCAGAGAGTGATTCTATATTCGGAAAAGGGCCTCAAGCCCATTTTTTGCCTGGAGAACTGAGGGTGGCCAGCACTGCTCGTGCCGGGATTTTGCTCTGGAAGGTGAGTGAGACGGGCTGGCAAGAGAGGGACAGCAGGGTGAGGTGAGGTCTGGGCGTTTAGGAGGTCCTGTGCCGAGGAAACAGGACCTTTCTGCAGCAAGCACCAAGTCTCTGGGCGGCCGCTGACCCTGACGGGCTTTCTGAGTGTTGACCTTGACGGGCTTTCTGAGTGTTGGCCCAGCGGTCTCCAGGGGACTAGGGACAGCGGGACTGAGCCCAGGAGGCAGCCCCAGCTCCTGCCGCCTTCCCCCAGTGCCCACAGCCTCCCAGATGGCCTCATTTAGCCTGGCTCTTTACCCTCCTGGCCTGGACAATAGGATTTCTCTCTCTCAAAAAAAGAATGTCTCTGCCAGAACTGATGGAGAAGGAAATGGCAACCCACTCCAGTGTTCTTGCCTGGAGAATCCCAGGGACGGGGGAGCCTGGTGGGCCGCCCTCTATGGGGTCGAACGGAGTCAGACACGACTGAAGTGACGCAGCAGCAGCAGCTGCCAGAACTGAAGGAAGAGGAAACCCCTCTGGTTCCTTCAAGCGCCGCCCTGGCTGCCGCTCTGCCCCCCCAACCCCAGGATTTGGCCCCCTCCCGCCCTGTTCCAGGCTGGGCTCCAGACTGGAGGATGCCAGTCTGGCTGGGGGGCACAGGGCCTCAGCCTCAGGGCGTTTGGGGCTGGTGAGAGAGGCCAGTGGGGAAACCCCAACCTTTATCTCACCAACTTTAAAATGTAGGAAGTGGCCACACCCACATAGGCGATGTAATTTAATTCATGTTTCAATTCACAGGATTGAGCTGACTACCTCATATTTGGCAGTGACTGGGGTGGGGGCAGTAGGAAGGCCACACACTTTGGAGCCACATATCCCCAGACCTAACATTTATAGCAGCAAAGCCCTTTATATATCAATGCAGTGAAAATAAGTGAACTAAGTCCCCAGTTGGAAAAGCTGGGGGAAAATTCACGAAGGTTCAGAGGTAGAGTCTTCATTTTTTTTATACCTTCCTCATCGATTGAGCACTCCACATGTGCCGGGTATCATGATTTTATTTATCGTAATTCCTTCAATCCTCACAGCCCCACAAAAGAGGAAATGCTTCTACCGTTTCACAGATGCAGAAAATGAGACAGAGTATCAATCACAAATTGGCACTTGCCATGAGTGTCTGCTACTTACCTCTGCAAGGATTAAATCATGTGCTGCCGCAGCTGCTGACCTCCAGCAACCCTGAGGGAGATAGGGATGGAGAGTGGAGATGAGGCGCTCTGTGCTCCAGGAAACTGGCAGGACGGGTCTTCAGATAGTTAGATCTCAGGAGCTGATTCTATGAGCCCAATTCTTGTATCTCCTCGTATCTAGAAAAGCACTAAAATCCTTCTTGGTGATGACTGTTTCTCGTGACTAGCAGGAGCTTCACGAGACCAGCAGAAACTTTCTATAAAAAATACGTGCTTGATTGCCTGCACTCTCCCTTTACCAAAATCACATACATACTATCATCTCCCCTTACCTGTTTGGAACCGTTTCTCAGAACTATCTGAGGTGCTGTCTCCTGGGCTGCAGTCCTCATATTGCCCCAAATAAAACTTAACTCACAACATCATGTTGTGCATTTTTTTAAAGTTGACAACACAAAGGTGAATACTCATCACTGACTGACTCCACTGCTCAGCAACTGCAGTGAGGGCCGGGTGCCAGGCACCAGAGGGAAAATGGAGATGCTACCACGTCATCCTCCAGGAGTTTAGGGTCAAGCTGGGGTGTGATGCTCTCACCCGGGCCATGCTGAGAGCCCCGCTAGGGTACTGTCCTCCAGGCAGAGGGTCAATCTCTGTTCCTGCTGTAGGGCCAGGACGGAGTCCTCTGCTGCTGTGTGTCCACAGCAACTAACTCAGAGCCCAGCAAAAATGAGGCTCAGTACACAGATGCCGAGTGGGTGGGTCAGTGGATGAAACAAATGCTGCCCAGGGACGGGGGAGCTTGATGGGGTCGCACAGAGTCGGACACGACTGAAGCGACTTAGCAGCAGCAGTGTGCAGGTCACTGGCCACACACAGACACGCTGCATATTGTTACATGCTGTCTCCCAGTTGCTCCTCCCGGTAATCCTCTGAGGGAGGCACCATCTTTATCTCCCTTTTTAACATGGGCAGACTGAGCCACATAGTGATACAGCCACTCGCTCAGGGGAAGGAGAGCCAGGGTGTGCAGCCTGGCGATGGTGCCTCCTCTCTCAACCACCACCCTCCACAGTTAGCTATCTACAGCAGGGGACGTAAGAGCTTGGAGTCGGCTGGTGTGGTCAACGGGATGAGGTCTGAGATATCCCTCAGACAACCAGAAAAAGGGACAGGGTTGAGGGGAGATAATCCAGGAAGCACACACACCATGTGTCCAGCAGACTGTCCTGAATTGAGGGCTGGGGGGTGTCCAGAGTTAAGGGGGGCTTCATTCCTTCATTCCCTAAAAGGCAGCCATTAGAAGCTGCTGAGTAAAGGGCTGCAAAGGGGAAGCTGGGGAGACAGGACTGGCCATCACAAGCAATGGTGGATGGGGGCAGGGAACAGGGCAGGAGGACAGAGGGGAAACTTCTAGAATCGTCTGCAGGGAGGAATGGAAGCTCTGAGCTCAGAGACAAGCTGGGGGTGGGAGAGGAAAGGAGGCATCAATTCAAGAGTCATTACAGGGAAGGTTCCTTGGAAGCAAACAGGAGGGTCTCCATGGGAATCACCAGACTCTGCCCCTGNCTGTGCCCCTCAGATAATCACCACTTTTGTCCCCATCAGGAAGAAGTGGAGAAAAGCAGAGTTTGGAGGATATTAAAAATCTCTTCCACTTATGGAACAATTTGACCTTTTAAATATATTCTTCCACTCGTTTGATCCTCAACTGCCCCCCTCCCCCAAAAGCAGACGTGGTGGGAGTTTTCATTTTCTCCCAGCGAGAATGTCGGGCCAGTCCAAGTAACGCAAAGGCAGGTTGCGTAGGGTGGGGGGTCAGACGTCTGACTACCAGGCTACACTGGCCAACTTTCAGTGCAGCGTAGAGGTGAGGAGCACAGGCTTGGAGCCAGGCAGGTCCAGGAGTGAGGCTTGGTCCAGCCACTCACAGGCAAGTCACTCCCACACTCAGAGCCTCAGTTTCCTCTTCTCTCCTGGGAACAGCCCCTCCTGGGAGCATTCGGCCTGCATCTTTTAAAGGCTGTCATGAGGAGGAAAGGAAATGAGGTATTTAAAAACTTAGTACGTACTTGGTGGATAGCAAGCATTGGGTCAATTGTTGCTATCAACTTTGCCATCAGTTGGGGTGCGGACAAAGGAAAATGATATGGGAGAAGGGAGCAGGGAGGCACGCCTCCCACACTGAGGCACAAATCCTAATACAGGAGTCAAAGATCCTTGGGTCAGGTGACCTGGAGTGAATTACATCATCTTCAAGCCTCAGTCTCCTCATCTGTACAATGGGGAGAGTAGTGCCTTCTGTGGCTGAGACAATGCGCTATATCCACTCTATTATGTCTCCTTCCTGAGNCAAATCCTAATACAGGAGTCAAAGATCCTTGGGTCAGGTGACCTGGAGTGAATTACATCATCTTCAAGCCTCAGTCTCCTCATCTGTACAATGGGGAGAGTAGTGCCTTCTGTGGCTGAGACAATGCGCTATATCCACTCTATTATGTCTCCTTCCTGAGTTCGCAGTAGAACTACTCCCAGCTCCCTTGCTGTTAGGTCAAGGGCCTAGAACCAAGTTCTTCTCAGTGGAATGTAAGTGGAAGCAAGGCTAGCTATCCCAGCCTTGAGCCTTAAAAACATCCATGTGTTCCAGCAGCCCTATTTTCTCCCTCAGAGGAGACAGAGAATGTCTAGCTCCAGGATGAAGGAGTCATGACACAGAACAAAGCCACCCAGCTTGCACTGGATTCTGCAGTGAAGGAGAAGAAAGCCTTGGCCGTGAAGAGTCGCTGAGATCAGGGGGTTATTTGTGCTACAGCACATCCCAGCTCCTTCTGGTTAACATACCTCCTGGGAGTGGTGGACGGGGGGCAGGGAGGACAGGGGGCATGAGGATCAAAAGAAATCTTGTGGGCAGGGCTCTGGCAAACGTGGAGGGTGGCTCTGCCAGTTTCAGGACAGAAGGCTTGGGCACAGATTCAGTAGTAGAAACCCTTGGGTCCCACAGACACTTCTCCTGGGATCTTTAGGCTTTATATATTGCTACTGAAAAAAGCTGCCATCTAGTGAGCTTGTACAGCTATGTGCCAGATATTGGGTGGGGAGCTTTCTCGGCGTGAGCACTCATGCCCAGGACGGCCCTGTGAGGGAAGGTACAGTTGCACCTGGAGGGGCAGCAGAACGCAATAGCCCTGAGGGAGGGCCTCTGGCCAGGCGCGACTCTGGACCTGCAGTGTGACTCCGGACGGTTCACCGACCTCTTTGTGCCGCTGCAACCGCGTCTGCACACTGTCGCTGTTTAGTCACTAGGTCGCGTCCTACTCTTCGCGACCCCATGGACTGTAGCCCTCCAGGCTCCTCAGTCCATGGGATTCTCCAGGCAAGAATACTGGAGTGCGTAGCCATGCCCTCCTCCAGGGGACCTTCCCGACCCAGGGCTTGAACCTGTCTCTCCTAAATTGGGAGATGGATTCTTTAGCACTTAGCCACCAAGGAAGCCCCCTCCGCCCCGCCCGCCGCACAATGTTATGAAGGTTTAAATGAGTTATTCTGCGTAAAGTATTTAGCACATAATAAATACTCTCACAACGTTAGCTGTTCCAAGCGTTTCCTTTTAGAGATGATGAGGCTCAGAGAGGTAACGTGCCTTGCCCATGGACACTCGTCTAGTAAGAAGTTGAGCCTGGAAGTGAAGATAGCCTTACTCCAGAGCTGTTGCTCATCTCTCTGGATTTGCAGGAGATCTCAGGAGAATCTCTGTGCCCCACCAGAAGACCCCAGGAGAATCATGGCTGTCACTCCCCGTCATTGCCACAGACATCACCGCCGCCAGCGCCCCCTACTTTGTAGTAGCGCTTTACATTTTCACAGTGTTTTCGCATTCTACCTCATTTCATCCTCACAGAAATTCTGATTCCCATTGTATTAATACAAACAAGAAAACTGCAATTGGGAGAGAGTACTGGCTTGTCCAGGACTGCTCACTTCTGGTGGGAGAGTAGGACTTGAACCCAGGGCCTTTCCCCCTCATAGCAGTGCCACTGAATAACACAACTGGGCCCCTACACGTCTGCCTTAAGCAGCCACACTTTCCCCTAGGGCTTACTCCTTTCTACCTAGGTGCAGTTTGGTTCAGTTCAGTTGCTCAGTCGTGTCAGACTCTTTGTGACCCCATGGACTGCAGCACACGAGGCCTCCCTGTCCATCACCAACTCCTGGAGTTTACTCAAGCTCAAGTCCATTGAGCTGGTGATGCCATCCAACCGTCTCATCCTCTGTCGTCCCCTTCTCCTCCTGCCTTCAATCTTTCCAAGCATCAGAGTCTTTTCAAATGAGTCAGCTCTTCACATCAGGTGGCCAGAGTATTGGAGTTTCAGTTTCAACATCAGTCCTTCCAATGAATATTCAGGACTGATTTCTTTTAGCATTGACTGGTTTGATCTCCTTTCAGTCCAAGGGACTCTCAAGAGTCTTCTCCAACACAATTCAAAAGCAACTATTCTTCAGCACTCGGGTTTCTTTATAGTCCAACTCTCACATCCATACATAACTACTGGAAAAACTGTAGCTTTGATTATACGGACCTTTGTTGGCAAAGTAGTATCTCTGCTTTTTAATAAGCTGTCTAGGTTGGTCATAACTTTTCTTCCAAGGAGTAAGCATCTTTTAATTTCATGGCTGCAGTCACCATCTGCAGTCATTTTGGAGCCCCCAAAATAAAGTCTGACACTCTTTCCCCATCTATTTCCCATGAAGTGATGGGACTGGATGCCATGATCTTCGTTTTCTGAATGTTGAGTTTTAAGTCAACTTTTTCACTCTTTTCTTTCATTTTCATCAAGAGGCTCTTTAGTTCTTCTTCACTTTCTGCCATAAGAGTGGTGTCATCTGCATATCTGAGGTTATTGATATTTCTCCCGGCAATCTTGATTCCAGCTTGTGCTTCATCCAGCCCAGTGTTTCTCATGATGTACTCTACATATAAGTTAAATAAGCAGGATGACAATATACAGCCTTGACATACTCCTTTCCCAATTTGGAAACAGTCTCTTGTTCCATGTCCAGTTGTAACTGTTGCTTCCTGACCTGTATATAGGTTTCTCAAGAGGCAGGTATGGTGGTCTGATAGTCCTATCTCTTTAAGAATTTTCCACAGTTTGTTGTGATCCATACAGTCAAAGGCTTTGGCATAGTCAATAAAGCAAAAGTAGATGTTTTTCTGGAACTTTCTTGCTTTTTCAATGAACCAATGAATGTTGGCAATTTTATCTGTGGTTCCTCTGCCTTTTCTAAATACAGCTTGAACATCTGGAAGTTCAGGGTTCATGTACTGTTGAAGCCTGGTTTGGAGAATTTTGAGCATTACTTTGCTAGCATGCGAGATGAGAGCAATTGTGCAGCAGGTTGAGCATTCTTTGGCATTGCCTTTCTTTGGGATTGGAATGAAAACTGACCTTTTCCAGTCCTGTGGCTACTGCTGAGGTTTCCAAATTTGCTGGCATATTGAGTGCAGCACTCTCACAGCATCATCTTTCAGGATTTGAAATAACTCCACTGGAATTCCATCACCTCCACTAGCTTATTCCTAAGGTCCACTTGTCTTCGCATTCCAGAATGTCTGGCTCTAGGTGAGTGATCACACTATTGTGATTATCTGGGTCGTAAAAATCTTTTTTTGTATAGTTCTTCTGTGTATTTTTGCCACCTCTTCTTAATATATTGTGCCCATCTTTGCATGAAATGTTCCCTTGGTATCTCTAATTTTCTTGACGAGATCTCTAGTCTTTCCCATTCTATTATTTTCCTCTATTTCTTTTCACTGATCACCGAGGAAGGCTTTCTTATCTCTCTTTGCTATTTGTTGGAACTCTGTTTTCCAACTGGGTATATCTTTCCTTTTCTCCTTTGCTTTTCACTTTTCTTTTCATAGCTATTTTTAAAGTGTCCTCAGACAGCCATTTTGCTTTTTTGCATTTCTTTTTCTTGGCAATAGTCTTGATTCCTGTCTCCTATACAATATCACAAACTTTTGTCCATAGTTCATCAGGCACTCTGTCTATCAGATCTAGTCCCTTGAATCTATTTATCACTTCCACTGTATAATCATAAAGGATTTGATTTAGGTCATACCTGAATGATTTAGTGGTTTTCCCTACTTTCTTCATTTAAGTCTGAATTTGGCAATAAGGAGTTCATGATCTGAGCCACAGTGAGCTCCCTGTCTTGTTTTTGCTGACTATATAGAGCCTCTCCATTTTTGGCTGCAAAGAATATAATCAATCTGATTTCGGGATTGACCATCTGGTGACATCACTAGATATCAACACAAGTCATCTCGTGTTGTTGAAAGAGGGTGTTTGCCATGACCAGTGTGTTCTCTTGGCAAAACTCTATTAGCCTTTGCCTTGCTTCATTCCGTACTCCAGGGCCAAATTTGCCTATTACTCCAGATGTTTCTTGACTTCCTACTTTTGCATTTCAGTCCCCTATAATGAAAAGGACATCTTTTTTGGTTGTTAGTTCTAGAAGGTCTTGTAGGTCTTCATAAAACCGTTCAACTTCAGCTTCTTCAGCATAACTGGTCGGGGCATAGACTTGGATTACTGTGATATTGAGTGGTTTGCCTTGAAAACAAACAGATCATTCTGTTGTTTTTGAGATTGCATCCAAGTACTGCATTTTGTACTCTTTTGTTGACTATGATGACTACTCCACTTCTTCTAAGGGATTCTTGTCCACAGTAGTAGATATAATGGTCATCTGAGTTAAATTCATCCATTCCAGTCCATTTTAGTTCGCTGATTCCTAGAATGTCAACATTCATTCACTCTTGCCATCTCCTGTTTGACCACTTCCAATTTGCCTTGATTCATGGACCTAACATTCTGGGTTCCATGCAACATTGCTCTTTACAGCATCAGGCTTTACTTCCATCACTAGTCACATCCACACCTGGGTGTTGTTTTTGCTTTGGCTCCATCTCCTCATTCTCTCTGGAGTTATTTCTCCGTTGATCTCCAGTTGCATATTGGGCACCTACCAACCTGAGGAGTTCATCTTTCAGTGTCTTATCTTTTTGCCTTTTCATACAGTTCATGGGGTTCCCAAGGCAAGAATACTGAAGTGGTTTGCCATTCTTGTCTCCAGTGGACCACATTTTGTCAGAACTCTAGGTAGGAGGCTACCGAGGTTAGCCTCCAGCTTCTCTGGGGGTGGTGGACTCAGGAGGCCTGGCCTGGGGCAGCAGGACAGTGCCATCTCCCAGCAGTGGTGCCACCTGACTCGGCTAGGAGCAGAGTGACAGGCCATCCCCAGGGCTGAGTGACGATCCTGTGAAGGGGCAGGGCCAAGGTCTGCTGTGGCCCAGGTTGCTAAAGAGGACCTGCGTGGAGCACATGCTGTGCAAACACCCAGAACAGAGCCTGTTTGGCCAAAGGGATCCAGCCTGTCCTCTCTGTGTGCAGAGGGCAGTGAGCACTGCAAGGCCAGCCTCATGTCCCACTTGGGTTGCTCTCTGATCCATGGTCCAGCCACACACTGATGCCTAACCCTAGCCAGGACTGACCTCAACCCTGGCCCCACATAGACCCTTAAACCAGGCAGAGACTGGCTCCAAACCTCAGGCACAGACTGACCTTGAACCCATCCATGGCGTTATTCCACCCAGAGACTCACTAGAGATGACCTCTGGGAAAGACCATACTTGACCCCAGTTCTCAAGGGCTGCCCTTAACTGCCATGAACTAACCACTCACTGACCGCAGACTGACCCCTGAACACTAAGCTCTAACCCCAGGCTGGACTGACCCTACAGCAGAGCGTGTGTCATTGCACATACAAAGAAGAGGGTAAGTGAATCTTCACTGTATAACACTTAGGCTCTCAGTAGGCTGGGAGTCGAGGACATACATGGTCATCTCAGTAGACACATGTATAACCAGTATTCTCTGAGGAAGAACTTTGACACGAAGAGAACTCGTGGTGAGATGGTCTTAGCCACCTCCTCCAGCCTGGGCAGCATTTGAGTCCACCCTAGTAGAAATCCTATCAGAAAGAGAGAAACCTGCCCTACTCTTTTATGAGGCCACTATAACCCTCTTTCAAAACTTTATAAGGACATTACAGAAAATTATAGACTCTTTCACTCATTGCCATAGTTGTAGTTCTTCTTGAAAATCATTAGACACTCAGTCATGTCCTGCTATTTGTGACCCCAGGCTCCTCTGTCCATGGAATTCTCCAGGCAAGAATACAGGAGTGGGTTGCTGTTCCCTTCTCCAGGGAATATTGCAGACCCAGGGATCGAACTGGGTCTCCCACATTGCAGACAGATTCTTTACCATCTGAGCCATAGGGAGTTCGTCATAAAATATTAGCAAAATTATTTTGAAAACAGCACATCATGACTAAGAAAGGTTTAGCCAGGAATGTGAGGATGGCCCAGTATCAGTAAGTCTACCCATGTATCTCATCACATTAATAAACTAAGAGATAAAAACCATGTGTCTCTTAATAAGCAGATAAAGTTGTTTTTTTTTTTTTAAGGTCATGTCTCTTTAATTTTTTTTAATTGGAGAATAATTTCTTTACAATGTTGTATTGGTTGGTCACATTTCTTTATGATCAGATGTCTTAAAGACTATAAATAGACTATAAATAGAAGAAAATATTTTTAATTCTAAAAAGTTTCTCTACTAAAACCCTATGGTAGATAATATTAGCAATAAATTTCTTAATAGTTTGGATACATTCTTCTTCTGTTAAGGTATGAAACAGGGATGACTACCATTACTCACTCAATATATTCATAGTACTGGAGGGCCTGATCAATAATTAAGAAAAAGAAATGAGGATTGTAATATAACTATTGCAATGGAAGAAATGAAACTATCAGTGATAGAGAATATGCGTATCTACAAATAAAAACTAACATCCAACGGATAAACTAAAAGAACTAAGATAGTTTCTCAAGATGACTGAATATAAGATCAACCTACTAAACTCATTAACATTCCTCTAAAACACCAACCAACAATTTAAAAATATAGTAGAAAATAAACTTTTATTCACAATAGCAACAAATCTATAAATTATGTGAGGATTAGCTAAGTGAAAAATTAATTAGATATTTGTGAATCAAATTATAAAACTTTATAACAAATGTAAATACCAACTGGATGTGAAAGGTAAATTTAAACAACTTGTAGAAGATATAGGAGAAGAAAATCTTGTCTAGGCATGGGAAATGACTTCTTTCATGGCCCTGATAATACAAACCTTAAAAGGGAAAAGGGATAATTTATCTACATCATTAGTAACAATTTTTTTCAATAAAAAACGCAATGTACAAAGCTAAACAAATGGTAATCTGGGAGAAAATATTTTCAATAGCTTAAGTGGAGTATGGATGCAAAAGACACATAAGGAAATCTTGCAAATCAACAAGATACACAACCCAGTGTCAATGGATAAATTAGCAAAGGAGACAAATAAGCAATTTGCATAAGGACAATGCCAAATGGCTAAGAAGTATGTGAAGAGAAACACAAGCTCCTGGCCCTTAAAGAATAAGTTCAAATAAGTTCAAAGTTCAACTATGGCATGCCCTCTGACACTCATAATCCTGGCAAAAATTAGAAAGCTGGATAATATCAGACACTGTTGGAGAAGTAGGAGAGCAAGGGCCACTTACTTAGGTGGGAGCATCTATTCTGAAGAGTGACCTGGTCACACTTTGTGAATGAACTTTGGGCAGTACCAGCGCACCACGCGTATGCAATCCAGAGAGAGTACCTACAGGCCCATGGAGAAGACAAGGAAGGACATTCACCTCAGGAATGCTGGCAGCAGCAGGACATCAGCAGAGTCCTAGCATTCTGTGTCAACTGTTGTCAGTGTGCCCTGTGGGGTCTGTGTCGCAGGCAGGGCAACACACTCCGAGTACATGCAACAATTAGGGGTAGGTCTTTAAAACAGCATTTACAGAAAAAAAATGCAAGTAAGTGTGACAGCTAAATCACATTAACATTCATGTAAATTAAAAGCAAATACACATAGGGAATTCCCTGGCAGTTCAGTAATTAGGACTCTGCATGTTCATTGCCAAGGGCCTGGGTTCAATTCCTAGGGAATTGGCTAGGGAACTAGGATCCCACAGTCAGCACAGCATAGCTTTAAATATATAATATATACATAAAGAGCACTATATTACATATTTCCCCAAGATACACACGTATCTAAAGACATATATCACATACACTGGGGAAGAAAGCAAAAAGCAAAATAGGACAGGAGCTGTCTTAGTTTCCTGTTGCTGGTACACATTTCCACAAACCTAGTGGCTTACAACAACACAGATGCACTCTCTTACAGTCCTGAAGTCAGAAGTCCAACATCAGTCTCACTGGACCAAAGGCAAGGTGTCAGCAGCTGATTCCTTCTGGAGGCTCCAGGCGAGAGCCATGTCCTTTGCTTTGTCTTCCCTTCTAGAAGCTCCTTGGCTCACAACCCCTCCGCTATCCTTGGAACCAGCAATGGGACATCTTTTCATCTCCTTTACTCACTCTGCTTCCATGATCACATCACTTTTTCTGACTCTGATCCTCCTGCTTTCCTTAAAAAAAATTTTTTTTTAATTAACTTATTTATTTTAATTGGAAGCTAAATACTTTACAATAGTGCAGTGGTTTTTGTCATACATTGACATGAATCACCCACGGGTGCACATGTGTTCCCCATCCAGAACCCCTCTCCTACCTCCCTCCCCATCCCATCCCCCAGGGTCATCCCAGTGCACCAGCCCTGAGCACCCTGTCTCATGCATCAAATCTGGTCTGGCGATCCACTTCATGTATGATAATATACACGTTTCAATGCTACCCTCTCAAATCATCCCACCCTTGCCTTTTCCCACAGAGTCCAAAAGACGGTTCTTTATATCTGTGTCTCTTTTGCTGTCTCGCACATAGGGTCATCGTTACCATCTTTCTAAATTCCATATATATGTGTTAGTATATTGTATTGGTGTTTTTCTTTCTGACTTACTTCACTCTGTACAATAGGCTTCAGTTTCATCCACCTCATTAGAACTGATTCAAATGGATTCTTTTTAATGGCTGAGTAATACTCCATTGTGTATATGTACCACAGCTTTCTTATCCGTTCATCTGCTGATGGACATATACGTTGCTTCCATGTCCTGGCTATTATAAACAGTGCTGCGATGAACATTGAGGTACACGTGTCTCTGGATTCTGGTTTCCTTGGTGTGTATGCCCAGCAGCGGGATTGCTGGGTTGTATGCTTCTGCCTTTCTTTTATGAGGACTCTTGTGGCAACACAGAGCCCACCCAGATAATCCAGGAGAGTCTCTCCATCTCAGAATCCTTTTTTTAATCACACTCGCAAAACCACTTTCCCATATACAATAAAATATTCAAAGTTCCTGGGAAGAGTACTCAGGCATCTCTGGGGGACTACTAATTTGCCTACCACAGCAACTTTGCATGGAGAGATGATGTTGGAATTCCATGAAAAAAGAGTAGTTCTCTCAAGTCTCTATAACTTATGTTTTTTATAGAAAAGTGCTCTAAAGGAGAAGTGTGGAGTGCTAAGAGAGTGTATATCACTGGTACTGTGTCCCTCCTGGAAGCCTTGGGATGGCTTTCCTGAGGATGTGACATTGAGCAGATCTCTGAAGGATGTGTAGGCATTTGGCGGGGCCAAGAGGGTGAGGAAGGGGAAGATTGGGGGGCTTTTTGCATCAGGCTTCTTTCAAGATCTCTGGGTTCCCTTGCCCTTTGCTCTGTCCCACCTGCGGAGCTGTGGCCTCTTACCAGAGGAGCGACCCTTTCCACTCTCTTCCCTGCTTTTTCCTCCCCAGGATTCCCTCTTTGCTGGGATCCTAGCCCCACTTGCCTCTCAGGGTTGGTACCTCTGTTTGTGTCCAGAAATGTGAAACAAGCAAACACATCTCCATCACTTCCTTATTCTTCACCCCCACCTGACTCAATGGACATGAGTTTGAGCAAACTCTGGGAGACTGAGAAGCCTGGCATGCTGCTGTCCACGGGGTCGCAAAGAGTCGGATAAGTCTCAGCCACTGAGCACCAAAAACTGTCTAAGAATTACCCTCATCTTCCACCTGTAGCCCAGCTTCTCTAGAAAGAGTTGTCCACACATGCAATGTTCACCCACTCCCTGCCCGCTGCAATCTTGCTTTTGCCCTCACCTTTTGTAATGCAGTGGCTTTTACCAAGATTACCAATGACTTCTTTGTCCATAAATAGGTGGGATATATTTCTTTGCTCAGTTTTCTTGGCTTCGAGACAGCATTTGATGCTGCGGGCCATTTTCACCCATCAAGTGCTCTCTGCATGGCTTCCATGCAACCCCTCCCGCGGCTCCCTTTCTCCCTCCAGCCCCTGCCTCCCAGGTTTCTCTGCAGATTTCTCTCTTCTGATCATTCCTCATGGTTTGCTGCTTCTCAGGGCTCTGTCCAAGGTCATTTTCTCATTTTCCTGTATTCATAGGCTCACTGGGAGTCATCTCCAAGGCTCTATTACTCTTTATAGGTGAAAGAATTCCAAATCAGTATATCCAGACAAGTGTGGCCTCCAGAACTTCAGGCCGTAACTACAGATGTCACAGTTGTTTGCCAGCATCTCGTTCTGATGCTCCTGGGGCATCTCAAACTCACCGCATCCAGAAGCGCATGCCCTCTCAACCCCCCCCCTACTGCCGTATCCTAAACCCTCTGTGTTCTTCCTGCCTTCTCCCCGTTCTCCCTTCCCCGCATGTTATCAGGCACCAGTTTCCATTCTTTTTCCTAAATGTCTCCAGAATCCCTTGCTTTTCTCCATCTTCCCTGCTGTTACTCCAGCCTGGGCCACCGTCATCTCTTGACCAGACCACGGAAATGGCCTCCCTGCAAGCCTCCCTGCCTCCACGCAGTAACTATCACCTGAGCAGATGCTTGGTGCCAGGCCTCATGCTAGGTCTTGCTTTCGCCAAGTCCAGCCTCCGTCTGCAGCCCAGGAGCTTTAGAAAACACAATTCAGGTCTCGACATTCCTCCTTATTCTTTGGAACTCCAGATTCTTGAAGTGAAATGAAAGTCGCTCAGTCGTGTCCAACTCTTTGCAACCCCATGGACTATAGAGTCCATGGAATTCTCCAAGCCAGAATACTTGAGTGGGTAGCCTTTCCCTTCTCCAGGGGATTTTCCCAACCCAGGGATCAAACCCAGGTCTCCCGCATTGCATTTTTTACCAGCTGAGCCACAAGGGAAGCCCAAGAACACTGGAGTGGATAGCCTATCCCTTCTCCAGGGGATCTTCCCAACCCGGGAATGGAACCAGGGCCTCCTGCATTGCAGGCAGATTCTTTATCAACCAAGCTAGTCTATATTCTTAGCAGGTCACAATTCTGATTTCATGAGAAAGATAGATGAAGAGCAAATTTACAAATAAGTTGACACCATAATTATGGTTTGTGATGTATGTTATAAAAAAAAATAAACAGGGTAACAGGACAGAGTAATGAAGGGCCACTTATCTAGTATGGCATGGAAGGCCCTCAGAAGAGGTGACTTATTTACGGAGACCTGAAAAGTAGAAGCCATCTGGGAAACAGTGAAAACAAAAACAAAACAGTTCTGATTACAACGCTGTTCTTTAGATCACAGCTTAAATGTCACTTCCTCCAAGCAGCCTTCCCTGATGTTTAATGCCTTTATGTTTCCTATGGCTGTGGAAACAAAGTACCACAAGTTGAGTGGCTTTAAAGAACAGAAGTTTATTCTCTCACAGCTCTGCAGGCTTGAAATTCAAGATCAAAGTGCCAGCAGGGCCATGCTCTCTCTGAAGTCTCTAGAAAAGAATCTGTCCCATGTCTTTCTCTTGGCCTCTGATGTTTCTGTCAGTTCTTGGTTTGTAGACACATTTCTCCAGCCTCTGCCTCCTCCTCACATGGCCTTCTCCATGAGTGTCCCTGTGTCTCTTCTTATAAGGACACCAGCCACAATGGATGAAGGCCCAGCCTACAGACCTCATCTTTGCTTGGTTATACCTGCAAAGATTCTATTCTTAGGTAAGGTCACATTCACAGGTACTGAGAGTTAGGACTTTGGCATATCTTCTGGGGGGACACAGTTCAACACATAGCAGAGCCCCGTCATGGACTCCCATAGTACAAGCCACTCTTGTCCACTGTACCGCACTGCTGGGCCACCCCTCTACTTCCCTACCAGACTGTAAGCACCGTGAGAGCAAGACCACACCAGTCACACTTACCACTCCATCCCCAGGGCCTGACACCGAGTGCACAGAGTGTTTTTTGAATGAGTGAACGCCAACAAAATGAGTAAGTAGATCCCTGCTCACATTGTACCTGCTTGCTCCCTCTTGCCTTAGTGGCCCATCTGGATGTGATCATATTTGCTTAATACTCCCATTTCGCACCATGGGGAGTCTTAATTTGGAAGGAATGGACAGCAGTGGTCAGAGTCACTCCTGTGGATTCACAGCAGTTCTGCCTGGCAACAACGCAGGAGCTTCTAGAAGATGTGAAGGTAAGTGCTGTATGCTTATCCCCAAACTGGCCCATCTGCAAACTCACTTGGAGGCTTCAGCCCAATGAGGCTGCAGGCCCTGTTCCGATGATCCCAGCTGCACAGACTCACCATTCAGAGAGGAGGGGGAATGTTGCACCCTCAGCACCCTGAAAATCATCTGACTCCTCATCTGAGAGCTTCCTCATCAGCGTCAGAGGTGGGGTGGGTGGGAAGAGGGAGGAGGGAAAAGTGGTGAAAAGAACCCTTTGACCTGCCTGTTATTTAGAAACCATGAGTTTCCCTTGTTGATGTGACCTGTGGGAGTAACAAGGGAATTCAGAACAAGGGAGAAGCTGACCTGGCCACACGTTAATTTGCTACATGGGTTAGATCCAACCAGTCCATTCTGAAGGAGATCAGCCCTGGGATTTCTTTGGAGGGAATGATGCTGAAGCTGAAACTCCAGTACTTTGGCCACCTCATGCAAAGAGTTGACTCATTGGAAAAGACTTTGATGCTGGGAGGGATTGGGGGCAGGAGGAGAAGGGGATGACAGAGGATGAGATGGCTGGATGGCATCACTGACTCGATGGGCATGAGTCTGAGTGAACTCCGGAAGTTGCTGATGGACAAGGAGGCCTGGCGTGCTGCAATTCATGGGGTCTCAAAGAGTCAGACACGACTGAGCGATTGAACTGAACTGAACTGAACTTGCATAACTACATGGGTTTGCGTCGGGGATTTGGTACTCTTCCAGGGCACTGAAAATGTCAATATAGCAACCACAGATAGGAACTGATTATTCCTCTAAATCATGCCCTTTGAATTAGTTGTTGAGAGGTGGTCTGAAATGAATGCTGTACAAAGGGAAAAAAAAAACCAGATAATGGGGGAACTTTGAACCAAAGAAGCACAAACTTCTATGAGTCGTTAGACCAGCATCATCTGACCATTAAACTTATAGCCTCATGGACTCGCTTGCTCAGCTGTCTTATGAGGTAGGAAGGCAGGAATTGCATCCAGGGAGCCCCAAGCGAATAAGGCAGAGGGGGATGTTGATCATTTCAGAGACTCAGGCCTGAGCCTGGGACTCCCTGGTACCTTCTGACTGAATGCCTAGTTTATAATAACTAGATTTTGTCGCATCCAATAAGACCGCAGGCCCTGGAGATTTCTAGGAGGACTGAGAAGGCTTCAGAGAGCTAGCATCCCTGGCTCCGGGATGCTGAGACCCTAAAGTGATGGCTGTTGGGAGACTGAGGGCTGCCGTGCACAGGAGCTGGAAGACAGGCCTTGGGGCCTGCAAATATCATTACCCTGAAGAGACGTGTCTGGCTGTCCAGAACTTTCAAGTCGTTGATGAAAACCAACCTGTTAATGCTTTAGGAATTTGCCTGCCGGCCCTGGATCAGCCACTCCCGCTGCTTCCTCGGGGACAGTGTCTGCAGCTGCATCAGGCCAGATGTGGAGCCGCCGAAGATGGACAAGAGCGGGCGGTGAGATGGGGGTTCAATGGGGCAGGGAGCTGGATGGGGGTTGGTGTGGAACTGCTGAGGTCTGGACAGGCTCCAGGAACTCAGAACAGACATTAACAAATACCTGGGAAAGAGAAGTAAAAACCCCTTCCGACAATCCACGGAAACCTAAAACTCAGTGGGGCAAAACAAGGAGGAAAGGTGCCTGAAGCCAGGAAGACAGGAGCATGGCCTGTGCAGCAGCGAGGACGGTGGGTGACCTCCGGGAAGCTGCCCTGCTGGTTCTGGCTCCTCAGTCCTTTCTCTCATTGTTCCTTCCTTCCATCCGTGCTGATGTCCTCACTGTCTCTGACAGAATCCTTCCCTTCCCTCAAGGCAGGGCTCATATGATGGCTAATAAACCCATGAAAAGATGGTCAACATCACTCATTATTAGAGAAATGCAAACCAAAACCACAGTGAGGTGTCATCTCTTGCTGGTCAGAATGACCATCATCAAAAGGTCTACAAACAATAAATGCTGGAGAGGGTGTGGAGAAAAGGGAACCCTCTTACTCTCTTGGTAGGAATGCAAACTAATACAGCTACTATGGAGAACTATGGAGAGCCCTTAAAAAGCTGGGAATAAAATCACCATATGACCCAGCAGTCCCACTACGCGGCACATATCCTGAGGAAACCAGAAAAGAAAGAGACCCATGTATCCCAACATTAATTATAGTACTACTTAACAATAGCTGGGATGTGAAAGCAACATAGATGTCTATTGGCAGATGAATGAGTAAGAAAATTGTGGTATACCTACACAATGGAATACTACTCAGCTATAAAAAGAAATACATTTGAGTCAGTTCTAATGAGGTGGATGAACCTGGAGCCTATTATACAAAGTGAAGTAAGTCAGAAAGGGAAAGACAAATATCTTGATATATGGAATATTATATGTATATTATATATAATATATATGTGGAATATTTATATGTTATATGTGGAATCTAGAAAGACAGTACTGACGATCCTATGTGCAGGGCAGCAAAGGAGACACCAACATAAAGAACAGACTTTTGGACACAGTGGGGGAAGAAGAGGGTGGGATGATTTGAGAGTGTACCATTGAAACCTATAGATTACCACATGTAAAATAGATGGCCAGTGGCAGTTTGATGTGTGACACAGGGACCCCAAAGCCGGTGCTCTGTGACAGCCTGGAGGGGTGGAATGGGGAGGGGGTGGGAGGGGCTTAGGAGGGAGGGGACACCTATGAGCCAATGAGCAATTCATGTTACTGTATGCAAAAATCATCCCTACTCTGTAAAGTAATTATCCTCCAATTTAAATTAATACACTAAAAAAACAAGCTTCCCCTCCATGAGACCTGTCTTCCTCAGACCCTCCATCAACTCTATGGGTGGGTCCCCACATGAGCAAATAGCCCCCAGCTCCATGCACAGCACAGTGACCACTGGCCCTGCCCCACCAAGCAGTCTCAGGTATAAACCTGCTTTATTCGAAAAGCTGCAGAGTCTGTGCTGGTCCCCAAATACCTCCACCATCCGTTGGCTCCGAGCAGAATCAAACTTCATCCTGTTGCTGCCAGAATGTTAGCCCAATTCACAGGGCTTTTTTTTTTTTTTTAATTTTAATTGGAGGCTAATTACTTTACATTATTGTAGTGGTTTTTGCCATACATTGACATGAATCAGCCATGGTGTACATGTGTTCCTCATCTTGAACCACCCTCCCACCTCCCTCCCCATCCCTTCCCTCAGGATCATCCCAGTACACTGGCCCTGAGCGCCCTGTCTCATGCTTCCAACCTGGACTGACGATCTATTTCACATATGATTTCAGTGATATTCTCTCAAATCATCCCACCCTTGCCTTCCCCCACAGAGTCCAAATCAAGGGACTTTGTAATCCAATCAGGTTCAGTTCAGTTCAGTTCAGTCCTGTCCGACTCTGCGACCCCATGAACCACAGTGCACCAGGCCTCCCTGTCCATCACCAACTCCTGGAGTTTGCCCAAACTCATGTCCATTGAGTCAGTGATGTCATCCAACCATCTCATCCTCTGTTGTCCCCTTCTCCTCCTGCCCTCAATCTTTCCCAGCATCAGGGTCTTTTCAAATGAGTCAGCTCTTCGCATGAGGTGGCCAAGGTATTGGAGTTTCAGCTTCAACATCAGTCCTTCCAATGAACACCCAGGCCTGATCTCCTTTAGGGTGGACTGGTTATGAAAATCAAAGTGTCTTGGGTAATGGTCTAGATAATTGAGGCATTGCTGTCACCATCCAACTTCTGTTTAACTCTGAGTCACACTCCTTCCCCTGCTGCCGTTTTTTGACTTCAAACTCCGCTGGGGTGGGGTGGGAGGGGGGCGTGAGCGGCTGTGGTGGCTTCTCTCTCTGGTGGCCTAGAGGACCCACCTCCTGCTGTTCAGACCCTGTGGGGCCTCTTCCCACTTGGTGCCAGGGTTGGTCTTTGTGAGCACTGGAATATGGCAGAAGCGAGGTATGCCATATACAAGGTTTGGTTATAAGAGACACTGCAGCTTCTGTCTTGGGGGGTCTCTGTCTCTCTGTCTCTCACACATTGCTCACCCTGGGGGTTGCCAGCTGCCATGTCATTAGCAGCTCTGTTGAACTGAGGCCTCCTGCCAACGTCCACATGAGTGAGATAGGAAACTGGTCCTCCCGCAGACAAGACTGACAGCTTGACTGCAACCTCATGAGAGGCCTTGAGCAAAGTCACCCAGCCAAGCTGCTCTCAGATTCCTCCCCTTCGGAAACTGTGGGAGACAATCAGTCTTCGTTGTTTTAGGCTGATAAACTTTGGGGTAATTTGTTATGCAGCAATAGCTAGCTAAGACCAGGGCTCTCGGGTAGGGTGGGGAGCTCAGGCACAGCCTCNGAGCAAAGTCACCCAGCCAAGCTGCTCTCAGATTCCTCCCCTTCGGAAACTGTGGGAGACAATCAGTCTTCGTTGTTTTAGGCTGATAAACTTTGGGGTAATTTGTTATGCAGCAATAACTAGCTAAGACCAGGGCTCTTGGGTAGGGTGGGGAGCTCAGGCACAGCCTCTGCCAGCAGTTAGCCAGGGCTGCAGGAAAGGGAGATTTACTCTCAGGACCGGAGGCATAGCTAAGAGAAAGGAGCCCCAGGTTTTCAGTGTGATGGCAGCAGCCTCTGCAGAGGAGGGTACTGGCTGAATGGGTGGGGCATGTCCCTTACCAGGGCACAGCTTTACCTTTCTGTGGTCAAGGAACCCATGGTCAATAGAGGCTGCTGCTATAACTGACTGTGCCATGCTCTTGGTTTGGACCCTATTGGGGATTTCCTTTGGTAGCAAGTGTCAAGGTTTTTTCTTGGCAAGTTCCAGAAAGTCCAGCTGCTTGAAACCAGCCTCATGTCCATTGCTGGGGGCAAGGCTGCCATGGGCTAAACAGGGCAGGTGTTGGTTGCATAGGGTACTGCAGAGCCAGCCAGGACAGTGAGTCAGTGGCCCGTCTTCCAAGTGGGACCAATGGATCAGTGAAGAAAGAAGCTCTGACCCAACAGTAGACACATGTGTGTCCAGGCCCATCAGGGGCCTGAACACCCAAGGCAGCTAGTGCCCATCCTTGCCTGGTAGGTAGAAAGGATCCTGGGGGATGTGCTGCCTGATCAGAACTGGCTCTCATGATGGGTGGAGGGGCCGAGGGGCTGGGGTTGAGCAGAGGTGGACTGATAACTGTGGTATATGGTCCTGTGGACAGTTCCATTATGGCAGGGCCACTTGTGAGCTTTCCTACACGTCAGCTTCAGAAAATATCCCCAAGTCTGGTTCCAAGAAACAGTGAGTGCTCTTTCAGCTACAAGTGGCAAAAACCCAGTTGGATATTGACAATAACCAATACTTACTTAGTGCTGGCATTTGAGCTCGGTGAATACTCATGACAACCCGAAGATGGGTATTCCTATCCTCATTTTTGTAGGTGAGGAATATGAGACAGACCGACCCAGATCCCACTGCTGGGAAGTGATAGAGCCCAGCTTTGGCCTTGGCAGGCTGGCTCCAAAGCCCAGGACCTTAAGACCTGCAGCCGCTGTCCTCGCCGGCTCTCAGCAGCTCTTGTGCGGATTTGGCCCACTCCTCTCTGTGAAGCCACCAGCAGCTTAAGGGTTCCACCAACCCCAGCTTTGGAAACAATAGCCCCGAAAATTTGTCTAAATGGGCACCTGGGGTCATATGCTCATCTCGGAGCCACCCTCTGTGGCCCAGGGCATGTTATGCTCTCAAAGTCCAGGGTTGGGTCTCAGGCCCAACCTGGGAGCAGGCCTGGAATCTGAACCATGGAATCTCATGGTCTAAGAGTGGGGAGATGGCTCTTATTTACCCAGATGACAGGGGAACATGTACTGCACAGGTAAACACAGCAAATAGGTCTGAAACAACACTATTTTCTCCCAATATATTTTAATGGGAGTTGAGAGGATATAGTGAAAGTGAAGTTGCTCAGTCGTGTCTGACTCTTAGCGACGCCATGGACTGCAGCCTACCAGGCTCCTCCGTCCATGGGATTTTCCAGGCAAGAGTACTGGAGTGGGGTGTCATTGCCTTCTCCATGAGGGCATATAATAACCCTATTAAAAAATGTTCCAAAACCTCACACACACATACACACACACACCCTTCTATGCCATACCAAACATGACACTTTTTACTCTTGCTTATCACTTCCAGTTCTTGACCCCATCATTTGAGGCGGTGATCACCCACAGCACAGTTCTCCTGTCTGCAAGGAAGACCTTGAGAGACCAGGGTTAGCCAGGGGACAGAGTGGCTGGTTCTTTCCAAATGAGACAGAAAGGAATCTTGTCACTCTGGGCCTCTAACCGCAAGCCTATTGTTTCCAAGGTATTTTTTCCATTTGTTTTCTGATGCTGGAATTTTGCCCCTGTGGCTTGGTGAGATTTAGGGTGGGTTGTTTCTGGGGTGTTGGAACAGTTAAGAGTAGGAGGTGCTAGGTGGCAGTGCTGGCCCTGACCCCCTCCCCAACTCCCACACCCTTCCCAACCCGCACAGTCAGGCCTCACCAGGGTCCGGGGCAGGGGTGGCCCTTACGCTTGGACTTGTCCACATGAATCCTTCTCCAGGCACTTTCNTACCTCTCAAAGACAGAGAGCAAAGTGTTTAATACTGGGAGGAAATCTGGAAGAGCTTCAAGGAGAAGGCAGATTTTGACTGGGACCTTGTTAGAGGCCCAGGAGCTTGTAGATGGATGAGGAGGAGACATTTTAAACAGAAGTAAGGATGTAAGGAGTCCTGGCACGTGAGTGGAGAGTCAGTTCTGGAACAAAAGGAGGGAGGGAGGTATGGAAGTGAGGGAGGAACCCAGAATGCAGGGTCCTGTGGGAACTTGGAAGTGTTTGTTTGGAGAGGTGGTCTGCCTGGGAGCAGAACAGGGTGTTTATGACAAAATCCTCCAGCCTGGGCCACACTCCCCGCCACCTTGGCTCTGTGTTCAAGGCCCGTGGGGGTCACAGCCCCATCTGCCACCACCTGGGTGGGCCTCCCTGCTTGGCACAGGATTACTGGCACCGCCTGCCCACACAGACCCCAGGAGAGAAAGCAGTCACTCTGCTCAGACTTGATGCCTCTCCCAGGCCCTTTCTCTGAACAAAGCCAGTCTTTATAGCTCGGGCGCTCTAGGGTAGAGTTACCCGGGCTGTTTATGACTTGAGGTGGAGGATTTTCCTGGAGAGCAGAAGCCCCTGTCTGTCCTGTTTGAAAGCCATTTGGGTTTTTGGAAAGGGGCTGGGTGATGGCATCTGGCCCTTAAAAATACAGTGAAGACCCGAAGCTGGAAAGAATTCTGATGAAGTCGTTCCTCCTTTCAGAGAGCTGCTTAGGCTCTGGGACTCCAAGCTTTCACTAACATGGGAAGCCCACAGAGAAAGACAGTTTTGGTGGGAAACAACTGTCTTCCAGGACAGGGGAGACCGTGGTGCCCCAGCTCCAGGCCAGCCTGCTAGAAGCTTTTTATCTCCCACTCTACCCACCAGTTTATGAGCTGCCAAAACAAAAAAAACAAAAAACCTCTCTTTCCATTTTAGGGGAAAGAAAATATAAGTATTCCCAGAAAAGTAGAGCTCATTAGCTGTGGGAAACAGTTAATTACCTGTCCAGTGGGTAGACTGATGGACATACACACATGTACATGCATGTACTTACATAGCCCTGGTGGCACAGTGGTAAAGAATCAGAATCTGCCTGCCAGTGCAGGAGACACAGAGACACAGGTGTGGTCCCTGGGCTGGGAAGATCCCCTGGAGAAGGAAACGGCAACCCGCTGCGGTATTCTTGCCTGGGAAATCCCACGGACGGAGGAGCCTAGCGGGCTACAGTCCATGGGATCACAAAGAGTCAGACACAACTGAGCACGCACACATATTAGATCTCCCACACCCAATATGGTAGGCATACTGCTCTGCACTGTACAGAGCAGATACAGAATATTTCCGCCTCTGTAGAAAGTTTTCTGGACTGCACCGCTCTACGTTCTTGCCAGAGCCCTGACTGCTTAGGTGCTCACCTTCCCACCTATTCTGGAAGGCGATGTGAGCTCCAGGCCCACCTAGGAGTGGGTATTCATTAGCTTAGGCCAATCTTGGTAAGCCCCTGCCCAGGATGGGTTTAGTCTGGGCCTGTGATGAGGGGGATTCTGCTGGGAGAGAGGAGGTGGCTTCTAAGAAGTCTTCCTCACTAATAAGCAGAGATACTGGCAGGAAGTACCCCTCCTCCCTAGAGCTCCATCCCCCCTGCATGAATCCCCTGAAGTGCCATCCATCCACCTTGTCACTTGCTGGCAGGGACACTGAGCCCTGAGTCTGCCAGTACTTGGGTCGCTGGACTATTGGTTGTGTGACATCATACATTTCCCTTATGCTTCAGTTATAAATTGTTACTTGCAATCAAAATAATCCTAAAACATAACAGTTCTTATTGAAAGAATTCACTAGCTACTGTCTGAACGCCGAGAGGTGTGGATGACTCAGCCACAAGACGGACATTTATATGGGGAGGCAACTACTGGGCTTCTGTCAAATGAAAGAACACTGATCCTGGAATGAGCAGAGTGAAGATCTAGACCTGAATCCGCTACTAACTCACTGTGTGACCTTAGACAAGTCAGAAAGTGTCTCTGAGTGTTAGTACTTCCATTTGTGAAATGGGGAGAAGGAAACACCCTTCAGAGAAAAGGTGTGAGGTCTCAGGCAGTCATTACGATTGCTGATATTAATAATTCCTTTCCTCTATACAGCTGATAAATCATTTTTATTGTCTGATCACTAAAACCCTATTGATATAAGAATTACTACCTTCATTTCAGAGAAGAAAATACTAAGGCCCAGCAGGTCTTAAGCTTTGCCCAGGGCAGTATAGTTACAGAGCTGGGATTTGTCCCTCATATCAAGCCCTGGGCTCTGTCCACTCTCACCTGAGAGGGACTGAGAAGCATTCATTCACCCTTTAGAGTGAGTCGGCTTCAGACCGTGCAGCTGGTGGTCCTGGTTGAAAACTGAGCCTCTAGGAAACAGGCCATGGTTGAGGGGGGAGGGGACAGAAACTTGAGAGGCCAGGAGACCTGGCTGCGCGTGAAGAAGGCAGGTGGTGAACCAGCCCCGGTGCTATGGCAGGCTCAGGGTACACGGGCTGAGGGCTGGCACCTTCAGAGGTGACTGGTGCTGGGCAGGGCTCTGACCAAGGCCTCAGGACTTGGGTTCAACTCCCAACTCTGTTCTTTCTAGCTGTGTGGTCACAGGCAAGTCCCTTAACCTCTCTGAGCCTTACTCGCTTCAGTCGTGTCTGACTCTTTGTGACCCTATGGACCGCAGCCTGCCAGGCTCCTCTGTCCACAGGATCTCCAGACAAGAATCTTGGACTGAGTTGCCTGGTGCCCTCCTCCAGGGGATTTTCCTGATGTGGGATGGATCCCACATCTCCTGTGTCTCCTACACTGCAGGCAGACTCTTTACCACTGAGCCACCGGGGAAGCCCCTGAGCCTCAAGTGAACCCACTTGTAGAATGAAAACCGTGATCCAGGCCCATCTGTGTTGATATCACACAGATAAACTGAAGTGCTTCATGGACTGTAAGGCACATGAGACATGAAAACAATTGCTTTAAGGTGGGGGGGGAGGGGGAAGAACACTAAGAAAGAAGTCCTATATATAATCAG
The DNA here is from genome assembly GCA_006410615.1 of Neotragus moschatus. NCBI lineage: Eukaryota > Metazoa > Chordata > Mammalia > Artiodactyla > Bovidae > Neotragus > Neotragus moschatus. The sequence continues at coordinate 377,625 of SJYA01001516.1, forward strand.
CCCTCCGTATCCCCATCAGCCTATACCAAATTTTACATGAGGCACTTGAATCGCTGCAGATTTTGTACCCATGGGCGTCCTGGAACCAATTCCCAATGCCCTTGGCTGCTGAAGGGCAATGGTATGTCAGCAAAGCACAAGACCCCTTGTATGCTGCAGTCTGGGCCCTGGGGACTGGTCCCAGCACCAGGCGAAACAGTTTGCCTGGAAAACATTGACAAGAAACCAGAGCACGCTGAAGGGCAGCTTGTTAAAAAACCAACCTGGCGAGGCTAGGGGGCGGGGGCGTTAATGAGGTGTGATCCCCAAAGTGCAAGACCTGAGTGGATTCTGCAAAAAGCCTGCTGACTTTGATCCCTCTTCTCCCATAAAGTTATTTCTGTTCTTGGCCCCTCGAATTCCTAGACGGACGAATCAGTCTGGGCTGCCCATGGAATTTGAAAAGAATAAGTTTTCAAAAAACCACATTTGGGAACAATGGTTACCAGAAGTGTCTGAGTCGCAGAGAAAAACAAATACCTTACTCCAGGCTGGTCCCAAATATCCTTCCACCTAATGCCTTCCACTGTGCTCCCTCCTAACAGGAGATATTCCATTTAATGAGGAGCTACTTCACCCTGTGCTCCTGAGCCATGGAAATAAAACACGACCGGGTGCAGCATCTATGTCCCAGCAGATTCCCCAAAACCCTTCCCTAGGGATCAGAATGGCCCCAGGGGATGGGGGCTCCTCTCTCCAACCCTGTTCCACTAGTGTCTGCTCAAGAGGAGCTTGCTGCACAGCAGGAACGGCAGTCAGCTGTCTCTTATCTACCTTGAGCATTTTGAAATAGTTAGACAAAGCTGTATATGCTCTTAGCTTTGTTTGTTTTTAAATTATTTATTTATTCATTTTTGGTTGCACTTTGGATCTTCATTGCTGCGAGTGCTTTCTTTAGCTGCCATGTGCGGGCTTCTCATTGCTATGGCTTCTCTTGTTGCGGAGCGCAGGCTGTGGGTGTGTGGGCTTCAGCAGTTGTGGCACAGGGGCTTAGTTGCTCTGTGGTCTGTGGAATCTTCCCAGATCAGAGATCAAACCCATGTCCCTTGCATTGGCCAGGCGGATTCTTAACCCCTGGACCACCAAAGAAGTCCATGTACATTCTTAGTTTAAAAAAGGCAAATAGTACTGTAAATTTTCTAGAAAAAACAGGAGTGTCCTGATTTTGAAAATGAGACAACCACTTTCAACATTTTTTGGAGTGTGTATATCTGTATGAAAGTGAAGTCGCTCAGTGGTGTTCAACTCTTTGCAACCCCATGAATCGCAGCACACCAGGCCTCCCTGTCCATCACCAACTCCCGGAATTCACTCAAACTCACATCCATCAAGTCGGTGATGACATCCAGCCATCTCATCCTCTGTCATCCCCTTCTCCTCCTGCCCCCAATTCCTTCCAGCATCAGAGTCTNTACTTTTGCATCCCAGTCCCCTATAATGAAAAGGACATCTTTTTGGGGTGTTAGTTCTAAAAGGTCTTGGAGGCCTTCATAGAAAAGTATCTGTATACTTTTGTATAATGAGCTTATAATTCTGATTCTTGATTTTTCAGCTATAAACATTAGCCATTAACTGCCAAATGACAACTTAGCTCTGTAACACTGTCTCAAACCCAGTACACACACCCACATAAACACACACAAGCATGCATACACAATTTTTACTTAATCTCTCTTCAGTATTGACACGATTTTAAGTGTATAGATAATATACAAAACACATATCCTTTTTTCTTTTGAAGAGTTTTTGAGGTTTTTTTTGGAATCAATAATTGCTTTTCTTGGGCTTCTCCGGTGGGCTCAGTGGTAAAGAATCCTCCTGCCAGTGCAAGAGACATCGGTTCGATCCCTGATCTGGGAAAATCCCACACGCTGCCGAGTAACTAAGCCCACGTGCCACAACCTTTGAGCCTGTGCTCTAGAGCCTGAAGCCCCTGCATTCTAGAGCCCAGGCTCTGCAAGGAGAAGCCACTGCAATAAGAAGTCTGCACACCCCAACTCGAGAGTAGCTCCTGCTCGCCACAGCTAGCGAAGGCCGATGAACAGCAACAAAGACCCAGCGCAGCCAAAAATAAATCAAGTTATTAATTGCTTTTCCTTTTTCAGTTGTTTTCTTTCCATGAATCTACGATTAATTCAGCCCCTAACTTTCCATCAGAACCGTACACATTTTNGCACACCCCAACTCGAGAGTAGCTCCTGCTCGCCACAGCTAGCGAAGGCCGATGAACAGCAACAAAGACCCAGCGCAGCCAAAAATAAATCAAGTTATTAATTGCTTTTCCTTTTTCAGTTGTTTTCTTTCCATGAATCTACGATTAATTCAGCCCCTAACTTTCCATCAGAACCGTACACATTTTTCCGTCACATTCAATACATCCTGTAAGCTTAGTTCTCCCTTGCTGGAGCCAACCCGGCACCCCTGCCCCCTGCTGCAGCCTGGTTACAGCTGAGCCCGTGTGGATCTGCCATCTGGACAATAACCAGAACTAGCCGGGTAAGCAGGATTGAGAACAATGCCTCGGTGAGCGCATGCTACATGGTGGGGGCAGGGGGTGAGGGCCGGCAGAGAGTAGCCCAAGCAGCGTGCTCTGCAGAAGAAACGGAAGGAGGTCATGATGAGTATCTGTGACTCAGGCCTCTGGGAACAGAGAGCAGCAGGCATTGATTCTGACTGTGGAAATCAGAGATGGCTTCCCAGCGAGGTGGCCTGTGAGCCCGCCTCCGGCAGTTAAGATTTCAACATGCTGAGGAATGGGAAATCCCCAAGCGGTTTGGGGCAGAGGGAAGAGTATAAGGAAAGGAGAGCAGAGACCTGAAAGTGAATTGTAAGGAGTGGTCGTGTGTTGCCAGGGCATGAAACGTGTGAAAGGATGTGCTGGAAATGCGACTGGTGGGGTGAGAACCAGCCAGGACGTGGAGAATCAGGGCAGCGGTGCACACATGGGCGCCGAGGAGTATGTGCCCGCGGCGGTCACACGTGATCTCGGCTGCTCCGTCCTGACAGCCTTGAAGCTCCGACAAGGAGCATGCACTTTATTCTTTGCTAAAATGCAGCAAGGTTTTGAGTAAGTGTGTCCCTCTGCTGTGGGACAGGACTAGTGAGCAGAGACCTGAGTGGAGAATTCAGGGACAGGAGAACGACCAGAGCCGGGAGCTGGAGGAGAGGTGTGTGCAAGAAATGCGTTCTTTTCTTTTTAAATATTTAGTTATCTATTCATTTGGCTGTGTCAGGTCTTAGCTGTGGCACGAGGGATCTTCATTTCGCCGAGGGCTTCTCTCTAGTGGGGGCCCACAGACTCCAGAACTCCTGGGCTCAGTAGTTGTGGCACGTGGGCTCCGTTGCTCTGTGGCCTGTGGGATCTTAGTTCCCCTGACCAGGGATAGAACCCACGTCCTCTGCACTGAAAGGCAGATTCTTAACCCCCGGACCAGGGAAAGCCCCCAGAAATGTGTTATTATTTTCTAAAAGTCTGTCATTTAACATAGTATCCTTAGAACCTAGATGGGTGTGAGCATGCTGTGGATGTTGGTGGATAGCTGATGAGTAAAGGCACAAATCTCCCTAGGCCCACAGTTCAGCCACTGCGCCCCTCATACCCACAGATCCACAGACTTCTGACCATTCCCAAGGGCTGGGACTCTCTGTCATCTGTTGCTCCCTTACCTACCCCACAGGGACAGCTTATTTTCTTTTCTGGCACCATCTCCTCTGAAAGTTTAGGCTTTCTCAGACCCTGAAAAGGAGCTTGTTTCAAATCCACTCCTCTTTCATCCCTGCAAACATCTCTGAAGAAGGGGAGCCCCAGAGCCCAGCTTTGGTCTTGGACTGGGAGAAACTTGATGTGAAAAATAGAAACCCAGGGAGATGGCATCTTACAAGAGACTCTTCATATCTTGTCCTGTGCCTGGCTTATGGCAGCTCCTCAGACCATGCTGTTGATATCAGTAGTCATTGCTAAGTGCTCCCTGGGGTCACCCAAGGGGCTGGCCATGGGCAGGATGCATGGGACTCTCCCTCCTCTCCCAGCTGGTGGGCAGCAGAGCCCGAGGAATGACGTTGGGTCAAGATCTCCACTCTGAGTACTCTGCATGTTCAGCGCCCTGCCAGGCCCCAGGGAGACAGGCTGTGAGGTCACTTCTGGCACAGGCATTCTCCTTCACATTCTCCTTTTCTTGAGTCAAAGCAACCCGTGATTTGACCTCCAGGGAAAAGGAGTAAAGAGTAACATTGAAAACAGCCTGAAGGGCAGGAGGAGAGAGGTCTGCCTAAGTAACTGATGGGGACGTACAATGGAAGCTTTAGAGACATCAAATCTCTGCTTTCTGCAGCTTACTAGTTTTGTGTGACCTTGGGTAGGTTACAAAGCTTTGAGTCTCAGTTTTCTCATCCGTACATTGAGAATCATGGTCCCTAACTTGGGTAGTTGTGAGGTTGGAAGTGAGCAGTCCTCATCCATCAACTGTGTTTCTACTGGCCTGCAGCAAGGTGAAAAGAGCAATGGAGATGAAGCCTTTAGAAACGTTTATAGACTTTGAAATTGCCTGACATCCAAGCTCATGATCAGGGCACTTGCCTCACTGAACAGGGTGTGGGCCATAATACTGATCTTCATCGGACTGGAAATACATTATAAGACTGAAAGCAAAACCCTGGTCCTGTCACCACCGATAGTTTGATAAGCACTGTTGTAAAGAGCATGGCCTCCCAGTACATGAACTGGGGGAGACCGCAGCAGCACTGGGGTGGTATACTGCCCTGGGCCCCAGTTGCCCAGGTTGGACTGTGGCAGCCTCCCCCTTCCTTTCCTGAGGTGTCCTCCATGCCGGGCAGTGGGCCCGGGGCTTGATCATCACCTTGACTTGTGCTTCCAGCTCAACCCTCACACTCAAGCAGTCGTCAAGTCCTGCCTCGCCTACTGCCTGTGTGTCCCTCATTTCTGTCCCCTTCCCTTCAGCCACTCTGCCATTAGCAGAGCACAGGTCTTCATTATCACAGATGCTGTGGTCCTCCCCACTCAACTCTGCTGCCTGCAGAGGGAGTTTCTAATTTATTTAAATAGATATATGAAATTTGAGAATAGTTTTAGGTTTATGGGAAAGTTACAAAGGTCGTAGAAAGAGCTCCGTATACCTTTCGCTGCCATACAGAAGCTGGCACATAAAAGGCAAACACGAATTGAATTTTATTTAAATGCTCCCATCACTCTGCCAAGGTTTTTAGCACTTGTAAAGAGGACCCATGGGTCTTCCCAGATGGCTCATGGGTAAAGAATTTGCTTGCCAATGCAGGAGACATGGGCTCAATCCCTGGGTCAGGAAGATCCCCTGGAGAAGGAAATGGTAACCCACTCCAGTATCTTGCCTGAAGAGCCTGGTGGGCTAGAGTCCATGGGGTGGCAAAGAGCCGGGCACGACTTAGTGACAATAACAGCAACAAAGAGGACAAGCTGCACGCCACCCCTCCCCTCCAAGTGCGTAAAAAACAATGCTGGACTCAATGGACTCAATCGCAAACAACGGAATTTCCAGCAGCAGCAGGAGAAGTATTTGGGACCAGACATTTCTTGTCTGCGCTTCTAGGGTCACACCTGTCTGAATATTAACACTGGCCACAGAGTCCTTGAGTCCAGCTCCCAGAGAGTTCCTCGCCTGCTCCACAGCACACTACTAGATTTGATTCCCATATTCCCATATTGTCTCTGGGGCAAAGCCACCCAGCCAATCTAGAAGTCAGCTTTGGGGACTGACACACAGGCCCCATTTGGGCAGATACAGCAGGCAGGGTTTCCAACCACAAAGGCACACGGCTGTCACATTAGTCATCACATACACGCCATGGAGGAGCCCGTAGACAACATCCCAGTGGACAGATGGGGAAACTGAGGCCCAGAGAACAGACGGGGCTTGCCCACTGTCATCATTCATTTGTTTGTTTATTCACTCCGTCACTAAATACTGGAGGAATAGCTTCTACAAACCAGATCCCATGCTGTTGGAGAGAAAATGATGACTGTGATTCCACAGTTTTAAAAAAAACGCAGCCCAGGCCCAGTGGTGCAGGGACATCCCCAGAAGCCTTCCAGGCAGTTGTGCCCCCATGCTAGGGGCAGAGCGACTTGGCACTGTGGAAGACCCGAGAGCAGCTCTGGCCAGTCCGTTTGAAGGCTGAGTCCCCACGCCTCCCAGTTGCAGCTCTCTGTCCTTGTCAGTCAGCGGGGTACTTGTCCTTTCTCCGTTGCCCCAATCCTTTCTCTGCCTCTGCCGATCCTCTCCCCCAGGTCAATTTCACTCACCCCTGCAACTCTTCCTAGAACAGTGCCCAGCACATGAGAGGGGGCCCAGTGAATATTCACCAAACAAATGTACACACCCCAGAAACCTGAAGGCACAATACAGACACCCGGACTAGCAGTGTTGTGGTTGGGAAGGGTTCAGTCACTGCAGTTACCGGGGAGGGCCTGGGTTCAAACAGCCCAGCTTCTGGCTAGACCACAAGCTAGGTGGCTGAGAACCAGCCTCTTCCCCTCTGTGAGCCTGTTTCCTCCTCTGCCTCACAAGATCCCATAAGCCAGCCCTTCATAGAACGCTGGGTTCTTCCTGTGCCTGCCACACAAAGGCTCATCTGGTCAAGCAACGTGGTTGTGTTTGTCTTCTGTTGCTTAGTTTGTTCTCACAAAGACGGGCAACTGGATGTCAGGGAATGAGAACAGGCTCAGGGAGCAGACTCCAACCCAGAGCTCTCTGAAAACTCACTGTTGCCATCAGCCACTGAGATCAGGGGGTCATTTGTTCCCACTGCACCTCCTAGTCTATCCTGACTCATACAGAGCCCCTTTGAGAATCTGATGCCCATGCTATGACTTTAACCCTTGTTTTTGCCGGTGTTGTTATTACAATCACACATAATGGCCTGCCTCAGAGAACCCTGCCCCCTCTGCCTAACCCTCAAACTAAACTGCCTTTGTTTAGCTCACAGGGGGACAATCTGACCCTACCCACCTACGAATGACTGTAAAGAAAAGAGAGTAACACATCCCCCTGAGGCTTGCCATTTTAGGACATATTTGCAAGAACTAAATGGTCTTTATATTTTGTTCCCTCACCTCCCCCCACCTCTGATCCATAAAAGAACCTGACATCCAGGGCCCGACAAGATGGTTATTTTCAGACATTAGTTTGCCATCTTCTCCTTCCACCAGCTTTCCAAATAAAGTCACATTCCTTGCCTCCACACCTTGTCTCTTGGATTCATCGGCCTGTCATGCAGCAAGCAGACTGAGCTTGGACCCAGTAACAATGAAAGCCTGGACCACAAGAAAACTGCATATTCTCTCAAAATTTAGTATCTTTCAACTTCAACGTCATAAGACTTCATCTAAAAATAAGGGAGATATATCTATATATACATTGGAGAAGGAAATGGCAACGCACTCCAATACTCTTGCCTGGAGAATTCCATGGGCAGAGGAGCCTGGTGGCTCGCAAAGCCTGGGGTTGCAGAGTTGGACACAGCTGAAGCGAATGAGCACTCACACGTATGTACACATATAGTGATTCATTCTACTCTACTGTACAAACTAGCACAACATTGCGAAGCAGCTGTGTGCTGTGTTAGTAGCCCAGTCATGTCCGACTCTTTGTAACCCCAAGAACTGTTGTCCACCAAGCTCCTCAGTCCCTGAAATTTTCCAGGCAAGAATACTGGAGTGGGTTGCCATTCCCTTCTCCAACTATCAGTTCAGTTCAGTCACACAGTCGTTTCTGACTCTTTTCGACCCCGTGGACTGAAGCACGCCAGGCTTCCCTGTCCAACACCAACTCTCCTCCAATAAAATTTATTTTTAAAAAATTTTCATCTGTTTCTAAGATCTTTGAAGCCATGTAGCTTTCTCTTCCCAGCCTTGGAATCTGGGGCATCTGGGTGTGAATGATGCTGGGTCAGGGATCATGAAGGTTCAAGAGGTTAAGATATGGCAGAAGCGGACAGTCCTTGCCACCATGGAGCAAGTCTTGGGTCGCACAAATGAGTCAGGAGCTGGGGAGAGAACTTGAATCCAAATAGTCTTTTGGGATGCTTTCTTGAGTGTGAGCTTGTTTTGCAGAGGCTTTCATGAGCCTGAGTTTGTGTTTTGAATGCTTTCTGCTGCCAGCTACAAAATTGCCCCTCCTAGTGTGACAAAGTGTTTCTATCAAAGGGCTGCAGAAGAAGGGGTGCTTGTTGCTATTGTGAGCAAACACTGCATAAACAATCAGCTCACATGTGTGTGCGTCCCAGAGCATGTGACCAATGGCCTGGAGGTGGCTCAGGCTATGAGGTGGAGGGAAAGGCATTTTGAGGTCAGTGGAAACTTCACTTGAAGGGCACCTCCATAGGTGGGAATAGGGGAGAGAATCATTGTCAAGGCCACATACCCCAGCTGAGGGTCACTAGTGCTGGATGGAGCAGGGAACAGGAGGGGCTTCACGCCCCAAAGAGTCCCCCTCTCAGCTTGACTCACATTTGGAGCCTCTCCTGGATCATACATTCCCCTCTAGCTGAAAGGCCAAACTGTTCCAAGGCCAAGTGGTGAGTTCAGACAGCTGCCCAGGGATGTCTTTGGCCACTCAAGGGTGTGACTTGAAAGTGGTCAGTTGGGGGTGAAGGAAGGACCTCAGCCTGGGGTCAGGACTCTTGGTTCAAATCCTGGCCTCATCATCAGCCACCTGTGTGACCCAAAGCTCGGTCTCCCCTCCCTGGGCACCTTGTTTGCTGGACACTGAAGGTGCTCTCTGAGCTCTGAAGGGCCTCACATAGAGGTCTCTCCAGTTCAGTGTCAGGGCTGGCTATTCCAGCACTGGCAAGGAGCTCGATCACTTCCTTCAGTCAGGGGCTCAGTCCCTGGGCAGGGGCCACAGGAAACCTCTGTGCTCCCCAGTATCCCCCACTGGTCATTTTAGCATTCAATGTAGGAAGAGAAGACCATTCACCTGCAATCACAGCAGCAAAAAAAGACCTGCAGTTTAGTGCTAAATGCCCCCAGGCAAAGCCACTCCTGCGCTGTTACCAGTTATGTACCCTCTCACTGGAACTGATGATAGACCCTTCCCAAGAGCCAGCTGGCAGGGAACAGATTTGGGCAAAAAAGAGGAAGAAACTTGAGTATCTAGATGATGGGAACTAATTTGTGTGGGAGCCTGATAAGATGAATAATAGCAAACACTTATACATCCTGCATTACATGCCAGGCACTGTTCTAAGCAGTTGATACAGATATGGATGTGAGTTTACTCACTTACTTCTGACAATAGTCCTATAGTGTAGGTGTTATCACCACAGTTCTGCAGATGAAGGGGCAGAGGCACAGAAAGGTCATGCATGCTGGCCTTTGTCCCTTCTGGTCCACCCTTCACCTTGTGCCAACTGCTCTGTGCCCTGAGGGGCTGATCTAATCAGCTTCACCTGCTCCCTTGTCCCCTGGCAGGAGACAGGGAAGTTATGGTATTTGCCTGGCTCACTCCCTACCAGCCTGTTCAGTCCTAGAGGCAGAATGACCCTCTCTGGGGGAGGCCCTGGCATTGCCCCATCTTTGTGAGTTCCCCTTCGCCTGTGAACACGTCCATAAACATTTTCTTCTTCAAGCTCTGTGAGTGGCTATTTCCTGTGGGACCTCGCTCAAGATCTCTCATCTAGGAAGAGGCAGAGCCAGGTTCAGACCCTGGCCATCCAGCTGCAGGCTACAAGCAACTTCTTATCAAAAAGGCCAGCGGCCCGTGGCCCTGCTGCACACTGGGATCTGGAGAATGGACTCTCCCAGGGTCTCACCAGGTGAGGTTCATAGCCTTGAGACTGACCCAGGGTCCAGAACAGTCCTGCCACTCGGCTTGGGTGAAATGACAGCCGCAATCTCCCTGCGCTACTTAAATTCTCTCCCACCGCCAGTCATCCGAGCATGTGAACTGTAATCCTTGAAAGTACAAAGCCAGTGCTTTATGGGGAAAGGGAGTATGCAGATGTAGCAAGATGGTGCAGACCCAGATGTGAGAGGAGGTTACTACTAAACGTGCCTTGAAGTCATGGGTAGATCAGGGAGTTCTATAGAACTCCATTCCCATCTGGTCCATCCCCCTGCAATCTGGGTGCCCTTTCCCGAACCAGCCTGAGCAGNGGGAGTATGCAGATGTAGCAAGATGGTGCAGACCCAGATGCGAGAGGAGGTTACTACTAAACGTGCCTTGAAGTCATGGGTAGATCAGGGAGTTCTATAGAACTCCATTCCCATCTGGTCCATCCCCCTGCAATCTGGGTGCCCTTTCCCGAACCAGCCTGAGCAGCTGGACATCCATCTGATTCTCCAAGCTGGAAACCACCTCAAGAAGCCTCCCTTGTCTGCCCAGCCAAGCCCATCGACAGCCTTCTCTCCTCCCTCCAAAACTCATAGGTTGGATAGATTTCCCCAACATTTCCACCCAGTCTTCTGAATGGGAGTCTCTGCCAGGGGTTCAGCATGCTCTCTATTGTCTGTTGACAATAATAGTCTAAATAAATCATCTGAGTGCCAGGGTCATCGCCAGGGCCACTCTACTGCTCCTCCCAAAGCACAGCAGCCAGGGTAGAAGCCACCTGGTGGGGTCTTGATGTCATTCAGTCCAGCTGCTCACTTTGAGGAGGGAAAACTGAGACCCAGAGAGGGACATGGCACCCCAGTTCTGGCTTCCAGAGTGCTGGTCTTGTCCTGGCACCCAGCTGCCTGCAGGGGCACTGGCTTTGGGCAGGACAAGTGAGGACCGCCATTGGAAAGAGGTAAACGTGAGGTTGCCTGGAGGGCCAGAGCCCTGCAGCCTCACCACCACAACATTCCAGGGCTCCTCCAAAGATGCTTTCTTTGGAGCCTGAAAGCTGGTAATTGGGAGACGTTGGTGTGACTCATATACCAAACACTGTTTTTGTTTTTCCTCTTTCTTAAAAATCTCAACTGTTTTTATTTCAGGGCCAGATTCGATTTCATCATTTTCTTTCTCCTTTCCTGGGATTCTTTGTCCGGTTGCCATGGGAACCCCGGGCCCCCTCCCTAGCTGTCATGAAGGTGCCTGTGTGTCGATCAGGGAGCTCACAGAGGGGCTCACAGGCCACCGCAGCAGCCAGGACTGAGCTTCCACACTCCAGCCTCATCTGAGGCCAGCCCAGCACGCTTGCCTTGCCTGCCCCATGGCATTTCTGTCCTCAGCTGACCCCTAGGTCCCCCAACACTTGAATCATCCAGGGGCCCAGACCGGCAGCTCCTCAGTCAGGCCCTATCTTCCCCAGAAAGCTTCCTCCACAGGGCCTGTCCTGCGACCCTCCCCCCACCTCCCTCCCTCCAGCCTTATCACCTGCATCCATCCTCCACAGAGCTACCAGAGTCATCTTTCATGTTTTAATTTTTATTTTATCAAAGTACTGTACACAAGTTTCTTCAAACTGTTGCAAAAATTGATGAGAAACTGTGGCCTTCTGCCCGCTACCCTAACTTCTTTTCCCTAGTGGCACCAACTTTCAATTCTTTCAGCTCTTTCTTGGTTGTGACTTTAGATTTTTAAAAAGAAATATATATATATATATATACACACACACACATATATAATTATATATTAACATGATAGTGAAAGTGTTAGTCACTCCGTTGTGTCTGACTCTGCGACCTCATGGACTGTAGCCCGCCAGGCTCCTCTGTCCATGGGATTCTCCAGGCAAGAATACTAGAGTGGGTTGCCATTCCCTTCTCCAGGGAATCTTTTGAATACAGGGATTGAACCTGGATCTCCGGCATTGCTGGTGGATTCTTTACCATCTGAGCCACCAGAGAAGTCTGACCCAATGCTGGGAGGCATTCAATTCAGGGTGAGTGGACCCTGTGCCCCTCAAATCATGTCCTGGAGACAACCACCTACTGCAGAAACCACCAGGTGCCCCTGGCTGGCTAGCGCCCACCTCTCTATCCTTTCTTCCATTGGCTTACTCATCACACACTTGGGAAGCACCAGAGTGTGCAGGTTCTTGTCAAGTGTTTGGAGCAACACCCATCTTGAGGGTCAATAAAGGAGACGAGGCACATGCCATAGAAGAGGTACAGGTCAGGTGTTATGGGAACTCAGAGGTGGGAGAAATCTCCAGCTGAAAGGTTCAGGAAAAGCTCATTGAAGGCTGGTGGCACTTGGGGAATCAGAAGGAGCCCAGCTGGGGCCAAGGCTCTGGCTGAAAAGACATGAGGAATAGCTCACTTTGGCCAGGGGTTGGCAGGGTGGAGGGGGGCAAAGCAGTGGCGAAATACACACACACCCCTGTAGCTGTCCTGGACTCAGGCCCATCTGGACCACACCAGCTCATATGGGCATCTGTGTCACCTTGGGCCCGTTTCCAGCATTTTCCACCACGTGTGCATCGTGTCCTATCAACTCTAGTGTCAGCACCCCAAGGGCATCACTGTTTCTTCTTTTGTGGTACAGGTAGTTGCATAAAGGGAACAGTAAAGGCTTACCATTGAAATTAAAAGATGCTTACTCCTTG
>SJYA01001516.1:390417-404016 GCA_006410615.1 Neotragus moschatus
TCAGAATATGCCCAAATCTGACTGCCTCTCACCACCTTCAACGCTGCTTTCCATGATCTTTTGTCAAGAGAGGAAAAAGAGCCTCCAAAGGTGACGGGGGGAAGAAACAGGTCATCTGAAAAGACATCTAAAAAATTCCCACTGGTTTAACTTGCTAAGTCTTCATAATTTATTTGAAATTTCAAATAACATTAATGGAGGTAGAAAATCTTTATTTTCAACTGAGAAACTGAACTTTCAAGACTGGGATGGGCTCCCACCTTTCCAATTTCTAAGTGAGTCTAAGAGTTCCAGTATGTCATATCCAGTATTTCACTCAGCAGGCTTTTCTACACTTCCTCCTTCATATAAATATTTTTTCTTGGCAAAGTATTTGTTATACACTTAAAAAGGTAAATGAAACATACCCCCAAAGTATAGGCTTTTTGTTTGTTTGCAAGGTTCTGAACTTGATTTCTTGGCTCTACCCCAGGACACAGCGGATAAGGGGTAGGTCCTAAGTGCATCACTCTCCAGTCCTCTGAGAACCTTCCACACAAGAGTCATCAGCAGTTCAGCAGCTCTTCCTTACTGCTTAAACATCTCCCTTTCATCTACCTTCTTTTATGACTCTTCATATTAAATTCACTGGGTACTCACCATATGTCTGCCACTGAGCCAGGCAATTCACTCACTCAACAAATACTAAGTTTAATGAGTGCCATGAGATGTCTGAATAATTACCCCCAGACACAGTCAAGTGGGCCTTAGGAAGCATCACTATGAACAAATCTAGTGGAGGTGACGGAATTCCAGTTGAGCTATTTCAAACCCTAAAAAGATAATGCTTTTAAAGTGCTGCACACAGTATGCCAGCAAATTTGGAAAACTTGGCAGTGACCACAGGACTGGAGAAGATTAGTTTTCATTCCAATCCCAATGAAGATCAATGCCAAAGAATATTCAAACTACTACACAATTGCCTCATCTCATCTACTAGCAAAGTAATGCTCAAAATTCTCCAAGCCAGGCTTTAACAGTACATGAACTGTGAACTACCAGATGTTCAAGCTGGTTTTAGAAAAAGCAGAGGAACCAGAGATCAAATTGCCAACATCTATTGGATCATATAAAATGCAAGGAAGTTCCAGAAAAGCAGCTCCTTCTTAACGAGATGGGAATANACCACCAGGTGCCCCTGGCTGGCTAGCGCCCACCTCTCTATCCTTTCTTCCATTGGCTTACTCATCACACACTTGGGAAGCACCAGAGTGTGCAGGTTCTTGTCAAGTGTTTGGAGCAACACCCATCTTGAGGGTCAATAAAGGAGACGAGGCACATGCCATAGAAGAGGTACAGGTCAGGTGTTATGGGAACTCAGAGGTGGGAGAAATCTCCAGCTGAAAGGTTCAGGAAAAGCTCATTGAAGGCTGGTGGCACTTGGGGAATCAGAAGGAGCCCAGCTGGGGCCAAGGCTCTGGCTGAAAAGACATGAGGAATAGCTCACTTTGGCCAGGGGTTGGCAGGGTGGAGGGGGGCAAAGCAGTGGCGAAATACACACACACCCCTGTAGCTGTCCTGGACTCAGGCCCACCTGGACCACACCAGCTCATATGGGCATCTGTGTCACCTTGGGCCCGTTTCCAGCATTTTCCACCACGTGTGCATCGTGTCCTATCAACTCTAGTGTCAGCACCCCAAGGGCATCACTGTTTCTTCTTTTGTGGTACAGGTAGTTGCATAAAGGGAACAGTAAAGGCTTACCATTGAAATTAAAAGATGCTTACTCCTTGGAAGAAAAGCTATGACCAACCTAGACAGCATATTAAAAAGCAGAGACATTACTTTGCCGACAAAGGTCCGTCTAGTCAAAGCTATGGTTTTTCCAGTAGTCATGTATGGATGTGAGAGTTGGACTATAAAGAGAGCTGAGCGCCAAAGAACTGATGCTTTGAACTGTGGTGTTGGAGAAGACTCTTGAGAGATCCAACCAGTTCATCGTAAAGGAAATCAGTCCTGAATATTCATTGGAAGGACTGATGCTAAAGCTGAAACTCCAATCCTTTGGCCACCTGATACAAAGACTGACTCATTTGAAAAGACCCTGATGCTAGGAAAGATTGAAGGTGGGAGGAGAAGGGGATGACAGAGGGTGAGATGGTTGGATGGCATCATTGACACAATGGACATGGGTTTGAGTGGACTCCCGGAGTTGGTGATGGACAGGGAGGCCTGGTGTGCTGCAGTCCAGGGAGTCACAAAGAATTGGACACAACTGAGCAACTGAACTGAACTGAAAGCCTTGCTTGCTTCAACTAATTCATTCAATGGATACTTATGGAGTGCCTCCAGGTCCTGTTTCAGACTCTGGGATTTAGAAATAAATGAAGAGATGATGTCCTGCCCTCCTGGCCTGACACTTGAGTGAAAAGCAGCAAGTACAGGCTCTTAATGGCTGGCTAGAAAGTTGGTCCCCCACTTACCCTGAAGATTGGGAAACACAAAGGTGGGACACCAGGTGGGCCTGGGTTCTCATCTCAGCTTCCTGCTTAGCTGTGAGACTTAGGGAAAGATAATCACCTCCCCAAGACTGTATCCTCTTTGATAAAGAAGATGCTCATAATTCTACCCAAAGGTGCCATCATGGAGCTAAAATGAAACGGTCTAGAAAAGTGACTCGGGCCCAGCAGCAGCCGCTGAACAGGTATTCGTTCCTTTCTCTCCTCCAGTTTGACGTCTCAGTTTTCTCATCTTTGTAATGGCCAGCTCAGCCCAAGTGATTGACTTGCCCTCCTCACAGATGTAATGGTTTCTGATCTTAATAAATTCAAAAAGATAGGGGCAGTAGGAGGGCTTGTGTGTTGTTCTTTGTGGTAAATCAGCCCCTGTATGAAGTCACTCCACCTCCCTGGCGTCAGTCAGGTTTTCTCTTTGTCTGCCGAGAGGATTGGGACCTGCCAATCCCCTCTAAGCCACACTGGCTGCTTCTCCATTTGTGAATGGCTTTACCATTCCTGTGCAGCTTAGCCATCCCTCTGCAGTCCCATAGGGAGGAAAACAGCCCTTCTTATGCAACCCTGTCTGGAGAGACAGACAGCAAATTTGCACAGCTAAAAATATTTCATTTTCCTGTGTGTGGTGGGGGGCAGAGAAGGAGGGGGCTGTGGGAAGGTGGGTCACATTCCCAAATGCTCTGGATTTTTATCTGTGCTCTGCTGGGAATACAAGAAATAACAGGAGAGTCGCAACTCTGGCCACATGGAATCCATCCCATGGTGCTTTCAATCCAGGATTAGGATTTCTCCCTTTCCTTCCTCTTCCTAGATGATGCACCCGGCCTCTAGGTGCTACCCCAGACCTCAGTCAGACTGCCCAGCCCAGATTCTCAAAGCACCCGCCCTCCAGCTTCTTGGAGCTTTTGCTAATGGCTAGCACCTGTGGCCTTCAGCAGGTTACTCTTGGGCGCTGGAACACAAGTGTCCAAGGAAAGCTGCACGGGGTAGGAGTTGATCCTTATCCATCTACCCAATGACTGACCAGAGAGGGAGTCCCGAGGTGTCATCCACACTTCAGAGCTCCCCTGGGATCGGCTGAGTGTGGAAGTTCACCTGCAAGCCCCCCTGCCTGGCTTCTTCCCCTGCTCATCCTGCTCCACCCCTCTCTTACCAGTTTCCACCGGGAGCATACATTTAAGCAGTCCGTTGCTCCTGACATCTCGTCTCTGAGTCTGCTTTGGGGACAACCTCTTCCTCTGGGAGCCCGTCCTGACTCCAGACCAGCGGCCTTTTCGGCATCTTCCTAATGAACACTTCTCTGACCGTCAGCAGCAAGCACGGAAAAGCTGTTCCTTTCCACAAGCTCTCTTCCTTTTCTTTAGTCACCAATTCAGATTTGAGGATGACTCCTGGATGACCTTGGTTTCTATAAGAAGGAGGAGGTCTGCATTTTGATCAGTCTGCCCTGTTCCTCATGTGTTTTGTGTGTGTGCTGCACTGGGTCTGCACTCCTGCGTACAGATTCCCTCTAGTTCCTGGGAGCAGGTGTTACTCTCTAGCTGCAGTGTGAGGGCGTCTCGAGTGGTGGAGCATGGGCTCTACATATGCAAGTTTCAGTAGCTGTGGACTCTCAGGCCCTAGAGCACAGGCTCAGTCGTCGAGGTACACAGGCTTAGTTGCCCCCCTGACATGTGGAATCTTCCCCAACTAGGGATCAAACCCATGTCCCCTGCATTGGTAGGCAGATTCTTAGCCGCTGGAGCACCAGGGAAGTCCTCACGTTGTTCTACACACTGTATTTTAAGAACCTCTATCTAGAGGATTCTTGGAAATTTTCTTATCTCTATTGCTAGACCACAAGCTCCTTGTAAGATAATAATTATTTTCTTATATTTTGTGCAAAATGCACTGAGATGCATCAAGCCGTTTGATCCTCCCAACCACACCACGTGCTTAAAAAAGTGGTTATTATCCTCACTGTAAACAAGCGAGATTTAAGAATATTAAGTGGGAAGGGAAAAAAGATTCATTGCTAGTCTAGATGACTGTTAAAGCCCTTCCAACTATGACCTTTTAGGATGTGCTGTTCTACATTTCTCTCTGCCTCCACCCAACTTAACCAACTGGTTAGGGATGGAGGAAGGGAACAAAGATGTGTGTACATGATCTATTTAAGCATGACAATCCAGTGAGCCTGTTACTATTTTTATATTTACATGTAATAGATAAAGAGCATGCTTATATAAATAGATAATGAAACAGGCTCAAAATAGCTAAATGAAATAATAATCATGGGACTTTTTTAAGGGCCAGTGACAGAAATCTCACTCAAATTAGCATACATAGAAAAGAATATTTATTGAAGTAGCTGGCTTAGGCCTGGGTGGATCTCAGAACGCTAAGAATATTATTATTGTTTCTTCCATGTATTTGAGAAGAAGATTCCAAGCAGTTCCCATATCATTCTTGAGTCACAGTTCCAGAAGAAAAGAGAGGGCCCTTTCTGATGGCTCTTGGGGGGAAAAAAAAAGATGTAAGGAAAATTCTAATTGACGTAGCCTTGATCACAGCCTGATACCAGAACAAATCATTTTGGCTAGGTCGATGAGTCCTTGATGCTCAGACCTCAGCGTTGTGCCCACACCTGGCCAGGAAGACCAGGCCAGCCTTGTATGAATCAAGGAGAGCAGAAGAGGGAGTCAGGGCAGACCAAGGGACTGAGCCACAGATGACCTGCCAAAGGTCAAGGGCTTAGTAAGCAGGAAAGTTAAGATTTGAACCCAGGTCTTTTGTCTCGATGTAGAGAGTTGATTGCTTTATTCCACAGCTGTGGTCCACAGTACCTCGGGGTCAGCATTAGCATCCATGGCAGCTGTGACATTAGGAGAGGGTGCTGTGCTGGGTCTTTGCTGTGGTGTTGGGGGGGGGTGTCTCTAGTTATGACACCCATGCTTCTCTAGTGGCGGAGCAGTACTCTAGATCATACGGGCTCATAGTTGTGATGCGTGGGCTTGTTGCTCCATGGCATATGGGATCTTGGTTCCCCGACCAGGGATTGAACCCACGTCCCCTGCATTGGAAGGCAATTCTCAACTATTGGACCACCAGGGAAGACCCAGCTCTTTATATCTTTAAATTTAACATAAAGGGCACCTTTAGCTCTTCAAATATCTTTGGCCAACACTCTTTTTCCTCATCCTCAGAAAACTGAGATGTAGACTAACCAATAAAATGAAATCCATGACTCCTACCCTCAGTTTCCTCCATGGTAACATCTGGTAAAACTATAGCCCCATATCACAGTGAGGATGCTGATTGGCGCTGACACAGTCGGGAAGACACAGATCCTTTCCAGCCACAGGATCCCACATGACGCCCTTTTGTAGCCTCATACACTCCTTTCCTGTCCCCATCTCCTGAATTCCTGGCACCCACTGGAGAGCCACATGTTCTCTATTTCTATAATTTTAAAGACTGTAGTTTAAGTGAAATCATACAGGGTGTAACCTTTTGAGATTGGCTTTCTTCACTCGGCATGATTTTATGGAGAAGTGGCACAGACGATGCATCTATCAATGGCTTATTCCTTTTTATTGCCAAATAGCATTCCATGGGGGAGAAGGCAGTGGCACCCCACTCCAGCACTCTTGCCTGGAAAATCCCATGGACGGAGGAGCCTGGTAGGCTGCAGTCCATGGGGTCGCTGAGGGTCGGACACGACTGAGCGACTTCGCTTTCACTTTTCACTTTCCTGCATTGGAGAAGGAAATGGCAACCCACTCCAGTGTTCTTGCCTGGAGAATCTCAGGGACGGGGGAGCCTGGTGGGCTGCCGTCTATGGGGTGGCACAGAGTGGGACACGACTGAAGCGACTCAGCAGCAGCATTCCATGGTGTGGATGTACCACCAGCTTGTTTAACCACTCACTGTGCAAGGACACCCGAGTTGGTTCCAGTTTTGGACTATGGCAAATAAGACCGTTCTTAACATTCATGTACATGTTTTTATGTGAACATATGTCTTCATTTCTTTGGAATAAGTGCCCAGGGGTGCAATTGCTGGATCATATGGTAGTTACATGCTTAGTTTTTTAAGAAACTGTCAAACTGTTTTTCACAGTAGCTGTACCCTCTTACCTTCTCACCAGCAGTGTATAAGTGATCTCTCTAGTCTCTGAACTGTCATTATGTTTATTCAGCCTATCTCGACAGTAGTCCTGTCTCACTGTAGTTTTAATTTGCATGACCTTAGTGGCTAACAATGACAAACATCTCTTGTTGTGCTCATTTGCCATCTGAATGTCCTCTCTGGTGAAATGCCTGTGCCCATCTTTTGCCTTTTTCCTTAATTGGATGGTTTGGGGATTTTACTGTTGAGTTTTGAGAATGTTTTAGATATTCTGAATACTAGTCCTTATTAGTTACATGGCTTGCAAGTATTTTTTTCCTTAATCTGTAGCTTGTTTTTCACCCACAGGGTGAAACAAAATATTTTTTAGAGAAAAAGTTTTTAATTTTGACGAGGTCCAGTTTATAATTTTTTCCTTTTATACATCATGATTTCAGTGTCAAGTCTAGGACTCTTTGTTTAGCCCTCGATCATGAAGATTTTTCCCTATGCTTTTTTTTCCCTAAAAGTTTTACAGTTTTATGCTTTATATTAAAGTCGGAATTCATTTTAGATTAATTTTTGTGCAAGGTGTGAGGTTTGGATCAAGCTTTATTTTTCTGCCTGTGGATGTTCAGTCACTCCAGCACCATTTGTGGAAAAGGCTATCATTTCCCTATTGAATTGCTTTTGCAGCTTTGTCAAAAAACCAGTTGGGTATATTTGTGTGGGTTGATTTTGGAGCTCTCTGTTCTGCTCTCTATTCTGTTCTGTTGGTCTGTGTGTCTGTCCTGCCACCAGTACCATGCAATCTTGATTGGTGTAGCTATTCAGTCTTGAAATTGGGCTGACTGATTTCCCCCAATTTGTTTCTCTTTCTCAAAATTATACTAGCTATTCTAGTTCATCTTTCTATATAAATTCTAGAATAAGCTTACCTATATCTTCACAGTATCTTTCTGGGACTTTGATAGAAATTGCTTTAAACCTATGTAGTGACATCTTTGCTATTTTGAGTCTTCAACTCATGAGCACAAACATAAATACACAAACAGCACAGTACCACTTTCTAAAAGATTTAAAACAATAGCACACTAACACTAAACACACATATTTGGTTAACACGTTTTAAAAGTAAGGGAACGATGCATACAAGATTCAGGATAGTGGCCGTCTTAGCAGGTGTGACAGGAAGATGGGATGGGAGAAATATATCTGTTGCTGGTGTTTCATGTCTTGCTATTGGGTGGCAGGTTCCTGGGTGCCCAGTCGCTTCAGTTGTGCTCAAGTCTTTGAGATGCTATGGCCTGTAGCCTGCCAGGTTCCCCTGTCCATCGGATTTTCCAGGCAAGAACACTAGAGCAAGTTGCCATTTCCTTCTCCAGGGGATCTTCCCGACCTAGGGATCAAATTCGCATCTCTTATGTCTCCTGCACTGGCAGGTGGATTCTTTACCACCAGTGCCACCTGGTTCAAGGGTGTTTATTAAAATGCCTACATAGGGCACTTTCCTGGTGATCCAGTGGCTAAGACTTTGTGCTCCCAATGCAGGGGGCCTGGGTTTGATCTTTGGTCAGGAAACTAGATCCCACATGCTCCAACTAAGAGTTTGTGTGCTGAAACCTGGCACAGCTAAATAAATAAATTTATCAAAATGTTTACATAGAAAAATTGATAATGACTACAGCAATGATGAGGATGTGTTGTGAACCATACTGACATATCCATATTGTATAGATCCTGAAACTTATACAATTTGGAGGAGAGACGCTGCAAGAAAAAAGCATACAAAATATAAAATCAGATATAAAAGTATTTAGAACTAGAAATCACAAATTGCACATTTTAATACATGTGACAACACAAATATCACAGAATCCAAAAGAATACCATGATATTTTCATTAATAATAGTTGTACTCTAACATGGCTCAAGGATACTAATACTTCCCCCGTATTTTACCGTTTCTGACTGCACCCTGTTTGATCACTTCTTTATATAATAAGGATTTTATAAAATCTTTTATTACAGAGAGAAAAGAAAGATAATTCCATTTTCCCTTTGGTTGGTATGTGTTAACTTTGTGTTGTTGATAATCTGGAAAATTTGCCTTCAGGGCTTGTTACTAGTAATATCACACATGAAACTTCCCCTGAAATTTCCTGCTCAGCTGGTGCTTTGTGCCCAGAAATCATTCCCCAGGCATCTGGCCCAGCCCACTCCAGTCATCACCATCACCCCCACCTGCCAGACAGGTACCCACAGAGCAGGGTCACAGTAAAACCTGTATCTTAGTGGCATCTCCTTTTGCACCTTCCCCATGGTCTTTATTTTATTTATTTTTTTTAAGATAACAGAATTAGCCAGAAGGTTTAATCCAGAGACTGTCCTCAGGCAGAATATATTATTATTATATAATCCCAAGGAATGTAGAGAAGGAAAAAAGTTTGTCCTTTTTTCCTCCTTGAGAATTCCAGACCCCTCTCTCCTTGGGGACCCCTAGCCTTATCAACCTGCCTAGGAAATGACTCTCTCATTCCCCCCTTTTCTTTTAGGAGAATTATGTTGCCTAGGGAAAAGGGGCATTATTCTCGTTCCATACTGCTTCCGAGCTGACAAGGGGCATTGTCCCTAAATTGGTGAGGCAACATATTCTCCTAATCCTCATGTTGAGGATTTCTGATCCAGCGGCCCCAAATAGTAGTTGGAGAAAGCTGCAGCAGTAGCGGGAGTTGAGCAACCATTTGTAACTTAAAAGTTTTCATGCGGCTAGAAACAAATCCAGTTACACAGTTCCAGATGCAAGGCAACATAGTCGTTAAAACAAGTTAAAATCAAAATTAAAAGTCACATTATGTCCATAGTTAAAGTGCAGCGTGTTGCACCAGTCCATTTTAGGGCTGGTAGATGTCATCAGATGAAGAGGCATCGCATGTGATTGTTGTCGAAGGTATTCACAGACTTGGAGAAAGTCCTTTCCTTGAAGTGGAGATGTCCACCACGGGAAGCCTTCCACTGATGAAGAGAATCTCTATAACCTCCTTAGCCTGTTCACTTGTCCTGAAGGATCCCAAACGAGCCCCCAGGATGAAATATTGTTGTTGAATCACGATGCCGGGATTCTTGGCCCCTGGAAGAAAATTCAATCCGGGGCCAGAGACGATCACTCAGAGCTTTTGTGTAATAAAGTTTTATTAAAGTATAAAGGAGATAGAGAAAGCTTCTGACATAGGCATCAGAAGGGGGCAGAAAGAGTACCCCCCCCCATGGTCTTTTAAAGCAGGGCCCAATTGCTTAATAATGTCTCCTAGAGGCAGGTATTGGGGAGCTTTATATGATACATGGGGTCATGCTGACACCACCAGGGCATAATGATAAGACCTCCTGCCCTCCCAACAGGGAACTCCCAGTCTTGGAAGAGCCTGGGCAAGAGAGAGGTCCTGAAGTCTTAGCTTCGTTAACTCCACTGCCCATCATCTCTAGAACCAAGGCTCTTCAAAAGTCACTAGTAGTGAGATCCTTCACCCTGAACAAGTGTGGTTACTGTGCCTCTCTGGAGTTCCCTCTGAAGAGGAAGATATAACTTGGTCACATAACCTAGGACACAAGAGAACTACAAGACCGAAGGCTGTATTGACTGACTGTGTTTAGTCACTTAACAAATAAGTCATAAGCCTCCACTATACACATCAGTTTGCCAAAAAACATCCATATAATCAAAGCTATGGCTTTCCCAGTAATCATGTATGGATGTGAGAGCTGGACCACATCCATAAAGAAGGCTGAGTGCCAAAGAATTGATTCTTTCAAACTGTGGTGTTGGAGAAGACTCTTGAGAGTCCCTTGGACTGCAAGGAGATCAAACCAGTCAATCCTAAAGGAAATCAACCCTGAATATTCATTGGAAGGACTGATGCTGAAACTCCAACACTTTGGCCACCTGATGTGAATAGTCAACTCATTGGAAAAGACCCTGATGCTGGGAAAGATTGAGAGCAGGAGGAGAAGGGGCAACAGGATGAGGTGGTTGGACGGCATCATCAACTTGATGGACAGGAGTTTGAGAAAACTCCAGGAATAGTGAAGAACAGGGAAGCCTGGAGTGCTGCAGTCCATGGAGTTGCAAAGAGCTGGACACGACTGAGCTACTGAACAGCAACAATACTATGCTCCAGGCTCTGTGCTAGGCCCTGGGGTACCGTGATGGACCTGCTCTGGCAGACCTTACTTAGAGAGAAGATGGCATCACTCTAAGTCTGGGCACATCTCCCGCTCAGAGTTAAGTGTTGCTGACCCTAGGCCTGCTCAGCGTCCCTCTCTCATGCCTTCAAAACTTCAGATGCCCATCCCCCAAACACTGGGCACATGCTTCATGTTTCTGTGTTCCCTGTGCCCAGCACGCTTGGTCAGCATGCCGCAGGAGTTGCTATTGTGTGGAGCAGGGTGGCCAGAAAAGCCCCGAGCAGGTGGGCCACGTTCTGAAGGAGCCTGGGGAAGGCAGGAAATCTGGACTTTAGCACTGACTTTGGATGCACACCCAGACCCACGTGACTTTGGCCTCTGAGGCTCCACAAGAACCTGGCCTCAACCAAAGCAGATCTCTCTCCTCTCCACTCCATCCCCAGGACAATCACAGTGGGGAAGCAGAGAGAACTGTCCTGAGGAATGATGGGGGGGGAGTGTGGTGAAGGAAGCAGCATCCTCTGGTCTTTGGACACAGATAATCCTGAACTCAGGCTACTCCCCTCACCACTCAGCAGCCCCAGGGCATCCCTGCACTCCGGGAGACGGTAAAGGACAGCAAAGCCTTAAGACCTTCTTCTCTGCAAGTAGTGATGGGTGGCAGCCCAGCCATGTCCCCTGGTAGGGTGGAGGAAAGCTCCACATCCACAAAGACCACAGTGGTCTTGGTATGGACTCCCAGCCCCCTGGCTCCCACCAAGCTTGCTCTCCTCCCCAGGCCTGATCTCACACTAAAGCAAAAGCTCCAGAAAGGTCGAGGCTGGTCCTCCTCCCCACTGAACATCTAGGACAGGGCCTCAAACATTACGGAGTGAGACAAATATTTATTGAAGGATGGAAGGAAAGGTTATACGGCAGAACTTAACGAACGTGAAACTGTGCTGTCAAAATGACACATCGCTAGGCTAGCTGCTTTGGTTAAAATGACTTCCCAGCTATAAAAAGTTTGACCTCAAAAATGTGTTTTCCACTCTTGAGGAGGACAAACGCCAGTTTGGGGCTATCTGAAGCGCTTTCTCCTTTGTTGATGCTGTTATTACTCACTCATGGTGAAAAAGCTGGGTTGCAGATGGGAAGCCGAGTGGTGCCCTGAACGAGATGCCCCTAGATCCTCAGCACAGACGTCACAAAGCAGCAAATACTCTTCCCTCCTGTCTCCTCCACACTTCACATGTCCCAGCCAACCCCACCAGCAGCTCTGTAGCCGTAATCCCCGCTCCATACCTAACAAGCTCAGTGTAACAAAAGGAGGGTGACTTTGCGTGCTTGTGTGTGAGATGTCTCTTCCCCCTGTCACATGTCCTGAACACGTTTCTCTTGTGCCTCTGGTGAGCCTTGGAGTCAGGCCCTCCACTCTGTCCTTTCCCAGTTTTCGGGGGCAGGGGGGGAATGGGTGCACCATGTTTGATATATATGAAACCACAGAAGGATGAGCCAAACCTACAGATTATCTGCTCGGAGGTTCCCCAGCCTGTCCAAGTTGCCTGGATCCACACTGAAACCTCATCTTCCTATACACCCAGCTTTATAGCTCATGTTCCTACATATCAGGCTTACACCTCCTCACCTTCACTTCTTTCTCTGTCTTCCTACTACTGCTGCTGCTGCTAAGTCACTTCAATCATGTCCGACTCTGTGCGACCCCATAGACGGCAGCCCACCAGGCTCCTCTGTCCCTGGGATTCTCCAGGTAAGAACACTGGAGTGGGTTGCCATTTCCTTCTCCAATGCATGCATGCGTGCTAAGTCGCTTCAGTTGTGTCTGACTCAGTGCCACCCCGTGGACAGCAGCCCACCGTGCTCCTCTGTCTACAGGATTCTCTAGGCAAGAGCGCTGGAGTGAGTTGTTACAGCCCGAGGTATATCTACAGCCTATCTATCAGCTGCCAGTCTAATGTCTACTACATGTGTGTCGGTCCCTGTAGTGTGACATGCATGACATGTAGTGTGACATAGTCTCCTTGGCAGAGTCTTGCTGCTGCTGCTAACTCGCATCAGTCGTGTCCGACTCTGTGCGACCCCACAGACGGCAGCCCACCAGGCTCCCCCGTCCTTGGGATTCTCCAGGCAAGAGCACTGGAGTGGGTTGCCATTTCCTTCTCCAATGCAGGAAAGTGAAAAGTGAAAGTGAAGTCGCTCAGTCATGTCTGACCCTCAGCGACCCCTGCAGCCTTCCAGGCTCCTCTGTCCATGGGATTTTCCAGGCAGGAGTACTGGAGTGGGGTGCCATTGCCTTCTCTGTGGCACAGTCCTAGTCTCCTCCAAAGTCCCCCACTTCTGCCATCCCTCCTGTATCCTTGGAAAACTCCTTTATGTCCAAGGACAGCTCATATCACTCATCAGCTACTGTTGTCTCCTTTCTTCTCTGTCCTTTGGTCTTATTTATTTTCCACTAGAAAGGGAGCTCTATGAGGGTAGGATGTGTCTACATTTTCGCCAGAGAATCCCCAGTGCCAAGCACAAGGTAGGCACTCAATAAATATTATCAGACACAAAAATGGATAGCTTGGTTGAGCAACTGGCCAGTGGGTTTGGAACTAGTTCAATTCATCAGCTTCTGGGGCATTTTTAGAAACCCTAGTAACTCCAGAAATGATGTTACTAAAGCCCAAGAAAGGAACATTCTATTACATGATAAACAGCCTCCGCTCGTAAAAGAAAAAAAAAAAGCACTTCTCCCCACCACCAACCCCGTTACAAATTCTATCTTTTCAAAGATAAATCCATTTGGGGAATAAGTGCAATAGAATGTGAGAGGGGTCTCAGTTTTATTAGG
>SJYA01001516.1:404753-417139 GCA_006410615.1 Neotragus moschatus
GCCCACCAGGCTCCTCTGTCCCTGGGATTCTCCAGGTAAGAACACTGGAGTGGGTTGCCATTTCCTTCTCCAATGCATGCATGCGTGCTAAGTCGCTTCAGTTGTGTCTGACTCAGTGCCACCCCGTGGACAGCAGCCCACCGTGCTCCTCTGTCTACAGGATTCTCTAGGCAAGAGCGCTGGAGTGAGTTGTTACAGCCCGAGGTATATCTACAGCCTATCTATCAGCTGCCAGTCTACTGTCTACTACATGTGTGTCGGTCCCTGTAGTGTGACATGCATGACATGTAGTGTGACATAGTCTCCTTGGCAGAGTCTTGCTGCTGCTGCTAACTCGCATCAGTCGTGTCCGACTCTGTGCGACCCCACAGACGGCAGCCCACCAGGCTCCCCCGTCCTTGGGATTCTCCAGGCAAGAGCACTGGAGTGGGTTGCCATTTCCTTCTCCAATGCAGGAAAGTGAAAAGTGAAAGTGAAGTCGCTCAGTCATGTCTGACCCTCAGCGACCCCTGCAGCCTTCCAGGCTCCTCTGTCCATGGGATTTTCCAGGCAGGAGTACTGGAGTGGGGTGCCATTGCCTTCTCTGTGGCACAGTCCTAGTCTCCTCCAAAGTCCCCCACTTCTGCCATCCCTCCTGTATCCTTGGAAAACTCCTTTATGTCCAAGGACAGCTCATATCACTCATCAGCTACTGTTGTCTCCTTTCTTCTCTGTCCTTTGGTCTTATTTATTTTCCACTAGAAAGGGAGCTCTATGAGGGTAGGATGTGTCTACATTTTCGCCAGAGAATCCCCAGTGCCAAGCACAAGGTAGGCACTCAATAAATATTATCAGACACAAAAATGGATAGCTTGGTTGAGCAACTGGCCAGTGGGTTTGGAACTAGTTCAATTCATCAGCTTCTGGGGCATTTTTAGAAACCCTAGTAACTCCAGAAATGATGTTACTAAAGCCCAAGAAAGGAACATTCTATTACATGATAAACAGCCTCCGCTCGTAAAAGAAAAAAAAAAAGCACTTCTCCCCACCACCAACCCCGTTACAAATTCCATCTTTTCAAAGATAAATCCATTTGGGGAATAAGTGCAATAGAATGTGAGAGGGGTCTCAGTTTTATTAGGTGCATCTCCGGTGGCCTTAGAACTATGGTTTACAGTTTTAACTGTGCATCGTCAATCCTGGGGAATTTGTTTAAAACACTATCCCTGGGCCCTATCCCCAGAGGCTTGGTTTTAGTAGGTCTGGGATAAAGCCCAGAATCTATGTTTTTAATCATCTCTCTAGACAATTTAGAAGCCAGTTGCTCTCATATCTGATTTTGACAGACGGCATCTTAGAGTTATGAAAATTCAGCCAGTATGGTCAGATGTGACCTGACGCAGAGGACGTTAAGGGGAGCTAATTTATGCCAATATAGTGGCATCAGACACTCTATGAACCAAAACTGGCAAAGGACACACAAGAAAACTAAAAGGACAGACAGACAAACACACAGCCAAGGACAAACACAAAGGAGTCATGTGAAAATTTTGACAATTCCCTAAAAGGAAATTGATGTATTTGGAGACTTGTCCTGCAAGGGAGAGTAGGAACATTGGGGGAGCTGGGCCAGGGAGCTGTAGTTACAAGGAGACAGATCTCAGCTCTGCATAAGAACACTTTATCACAGATTCACCCTGCAGTGGAGTGGGCTTCATGATTTGCTTAAAAATTAGAGAAATTTTATTTACTGCAATTACCTTTTAGAGACAGCATGCCTTAAGACTAAAAGAGGAGTAATGACTAGCAGCTGGGCTTAAGAGTAGGGTAAACCCCAAGGGGAAAACCTTCATAACCAAATGGGATCACTGGTGTTAAAGCACCGCTGGGGAAGTCAGACCTGGGAAACTGTGAGCTTTGATTTCCCTTCATGGTGCATGCAAGCTTGGGCTGGAGCTGAACTGCTAGGCACAGTAGTGAAGAGCTCTATGGAGAAACGGTGGAGGAAAAGTAACTCTGTAGCGTGGTGGGTGGAGAACAAACCTGACAAGAAGGACATCTGGGAAATTTTCTTGTTCTGATGTGGACTAGAACATACAGCCCTGCTTTGAGCTCTCCTCAAAATCTTCCCTGAGCTTAGTGGTCTTAACTTATACTTTGGGCAGTGAATTTACTTTTGAGGAACATGGTAACTCTTGATTCCTGAACACAATCCATGTGGCACCACATCAAAGTTTGCTCACAGAACAAGAGCCAAATATGGGTTTTAGTGAATACGTGAACCGTGAACTTCCAGATGTTCAAGCTGGTTTTAGAAAAGGCAGAGGAACCAGAGATCAAATTGCCAACATCTGCTGGATCATGGAAAAAGCAAGAGAGTTCCAGAAAACATCTATTTCTGCTTTANGCTCTTCTGGACACTTTATATAAACAGATGATACAATATGTGATATTTTATGATTGGTTTACTTCACTAAGCATAATGTATTATTCAAGGCTCAGCCACACTGTAACACATATCAATTCTTCATTTCTTTTCAGGGCCAATAATATTCATTGTGTAGATGTCCCACATTTGGTTTAATCTGTCCATCAGGAAGTAACTGGTAGCTGGTATAATAATGTTGCTGTGAATATTCATGTATAAGGTTTTTAATTTACTTTTGAGGTAACATTGGTTTATAGCACCGTATAAGTTTCACAAGGTCAAAATTATATTTCTCCTTCTGCATACATGATAGCATGCTCACAAAAATTAATTTCCATCATCACCATACAGTTTTAAANTTGCTGTGAATATTCATGTATAAGGTTTTTAATTTACTTTTGAGGTAACATTGGTTTATAGCACCGTATAAGTTTCACAAGGTCAAAATTATATTTCTCCTTCTGCATACATGATAGCATGCTCACAAAAATTAATTTCCATCATCACCATACAGTTTTAAAATGTACAAATTTTTGTGTGAACATGTTTTCAATTCTCTTGGGTATATACCTAGGACTGGAATTTGGGGTCATAGGTAACTTTATGTTTAGTCATTTGAAAAGTGCCAGATACTTTCTCAAAATGTCTTCACCATTTTACCACAAACAGTGTGTGTGCTCTGAGTTCTCTACATCCTCTCTGACAGTTGTTACAGTCTGTCCTTCTGACCATAGCCATCCTAGGGGGTATGAAGCAGTATCTCACTGTGCTTTTGACTTACATCTCCCTAATGACTAGTGATGCTGAGCATTTTTTCATGTACTTAATGTCCATTTGCGTATTTTCTTTGGAAAAATGTCTATTCAAATCCTGCACTTATTTTTTAAGTTGAGCAATACATATTTTTAAAGAATAAATTTCCACATTCAAAAGAATGAATCTGGTCTCCTGCATCACACCATATGCAAAAATTAACTCAAAATGCATCAAAGACCTAAATGTAAGAGCTAAAGCTATAAAACTCTCAGAAGAAAATATGTGTATAGATCTCGATAACCTTGGATTAAAAATGGTTTCTTATATATGACACCAAAAGTACAAATGATGAAAGAAAAATAGATAAACTGAACGGAATCAAAATTAAACTTAGTGCTTCATTGGATGCCATCGAGAATGCGGGAGAAAATTGTCGCTGATCATATAGTTGACAAAGAATTCATATCTAGAAGATATAAAAAACTATCACAATTCAGTAATAAAAAAACACAATTTTAAATAGGCAAATAAACTAAACCTTCTATTATTGATAGACACTTGTGCTGTTTCAAATTTGGGGCTATTACAGAGAGTTCTGTTATGAACAGTCTTTAAAGTGTTCCCTTGGGCACATATGAAGTGTCTTTATCGGACTTCCCTGGTGGTACAGTGGATAAGAATCCACCTGCCGATGCAGGGGACCTGGGTTCGGTCCCTGGTCCTGGAGGATTCTACATGCTGTGGAGCAACTAAGGCCTTGAGCCACAGCTACTGAGCACGTGTGCTGCAGCTACTAAAGCTGGCATGCCTAGAGCCTGTGCTCCACAGCAAGAGGAGCCACCGGAAAGAGAAGCTCGTGCACGACCAGGACAAGCAGCTCCCGACAAAGACACCTAGAGAAAGCCCGGACAGCAAGGAAGACCCAGCACAGCCAAAAACAAACACACGTTCAAACAAGTGTCTTTATCTAAGAGTGAAATTGGAGTTAACGGGATTTGTGTGTGTTTGACTCAACGAGGTAATGCTAAACTGTTTTCCAAATCATTTTGTCAATTCATAGCCACCCTCCAGCAGGGAAAGAGAGTTTCATGGCTCCATAACCTTACCAATACTTGATGTTGTCCTACTTTGACTTTTTGTCCATCTCATGAATATGCAATTGTATCTCATTCTAACTTCCATTTCCCTGATAACTTATGAGATTGAGTCTTTTTTCCTACACTTTACAAGCCATTTATTTTCCTTTGTCTAGGAAATCTTTTTTTTTTTTTTTTTTTACATTTTTTGTTGTCTGGTTACATTTTTGCCATTTCATCATTTTCTTATTGATTCTAATTACATATTCTGGGTGCTATTTAATCCTTTGTTAGTTTTATGTGTTGTGGTTATCCTCTCCCAGTTTGTGGTTTATGTTTTCACTCCCTTGTGGTGTCTTTTAATGACATCAAAATTGTCCGTTTTAATGTAGCTAAGTTTATCAATCTTTGTCTTTATGATCTGTACTTATTTTATTTTATTTAAGAAGCTTTCTTACTTTGAGGTCAAAAAGATATTTTCCGATATTATCCTTCTAATCTTTGTATAGTTTACCCTTTTATATTTCAGCCTTTATTCCATCTGGAACTGATCTTTTTTGTACTGTGTAAGGTAGGAAGCT
Source organism: Neotragus moschatus (assembly GCA_006410615.1). Lineage (NCBI taxonomy): Eukaryota > Metazoa > Chordata > Mammalia > Artiodactyla > Bovidae > Neotragus > Neotragus moschatus. The sequence continues at coordinate 409,574 of SJYA01001516.1, forward strand.
AATTTCATTTTTTTCCATATGGGTAACCAGTTGTCCTAGCACGGCAGCTCTGCGTGTCTGGTGTGCCATAAATCAAGCTTGTGCATGTGTGAGAATTGGTTTCTGTGCTCTCTATTCTATTTCATCTCTATGCTAATATCACACTGTCTTTATCATATTGTTACGATAAATCCTGATATCTGGCATGATGAGTCCACCATCTGGTTTGTTGAGGTTTCTAAAATCAGTGTGTCTTGGTTATTCTTGATTTTTTTTTTTTGCTTTTCCATATAAATTTGAGAATCAGCTTGTTAAAATTTTTAAAAATTCTTTCCAAAAATACTCTGGTGGTTTTCATTGGAATTATATTGAATTTACATACCTGCTTCAGGAGAACTGACATCATGATGATATTTGTCTTCCTATCCAAGAACATGGTCTATCTTTCCATTTGTTTAAGTCTTCATTAATATTTTTCAGTTAGGTTATATGATCTATCCATAAAAGGCTCACCCATCTCTCTTAAATTTATTACTAAATTCCTTACATTGTTTGTTGGTTTGTTAGGTATTTTTGCAACTTTTTTATTGATGTATCGGGCTTCCCTAGTAGCTCAGACAGTAAAACAACCGCTTGTGATGCAAGAGACCCGGGTTTGATCCCTGGGTCAGGAAGATCCGCTGGAGATGGATATGGCAACCCACTCCAGTATCCTTGNTTACATTGTTTGTTGGTTTGTTAGGTATTTTTGCAACTTTTTTATTGATGTATCGGGCTTCCCTAGTAGCTCAGACAGTAAAACAACCGCTTGTGATGCAAGAGACCCGGGTTTGATCCCTGGGTCAGGAAGATCCGCTGGAGATGGATATGGCAACCCACTCCAGTATCCTTGCCTGGAGAATCCCGTGCACAGAGGAGCCTGGTGGGCTACAGTCCCTGGGGCTGCAAAGAGTCGTACACAACTGAGCGACTAACACACACATACATTAGAAAAGTACATATTAGTATATCACAAGTTAATAGCCCACTGGATTGTCACATACTGAACACACTCATCTAATCAACACCCAGATCGAGAAACAGAACATTAATAACATCCTCAGAATCCCCTTGAACCCTCTGCCAGTCACTGTCCTTAGGGATAAGCACTGTCCCAACTCTTTCATCTAGATACCAACCTGTGTGACCTGTTTTTGAACTTCTTTTAAATGAAACCACATAGAGTTTACTCTTTGAGGCCTAGCTTCTTCACTCAGCATTATACTTATGAGGTGTATTCACACTGGTAGGTGTGAACTCCCTCTCATTGCACTATTGTGAGACCGTACCACAACTCACTTATCCATTCCCCCGTTCATGAGCATACCACAGTTTCTAGCTTGAGCCTACTGTGAATGGTGTGGTTAAAAACATTCTGGTACATGTCTTTTGGAAATGTATTCTGGAATGGAATTGCCAAATCACAGAGTAACTGTGTGTTAAACTTTAGGAGATTCTGCCTAACAATTTTCCAATGTGATTATACCAACTTACATTCCCACCAGCAATGTGAGAGGGTTCTGGGTGGTCCCCGCCCTTGCCACTAATTGATATTTTGTCTTTTCTCATTGTAAAATTCTGGTAAGAGTGAATTTGTATCTCATGGTGTGTTTGTTTTGAATGACTTTATTGAGATATAATTTACATACAATAAAGTTCATCTAGAGGCCACTCTCGCCTTCTGCCTACGGAATGTGTGTCTCTCTAAATAAACTTGTTTTCACTCAAAAAAATAAAGGTGATCTATTCAAGCGTACAATTCAATGGTTTTAGCTTATTTTTTAGAATTTTGCAACTATCACCATAATCTCATTTCAGAACGTTTTCATCATCCCCAAAAGAAATTTTGTGCCCTTTAATAATCACTCTCTAATCTCCCTCCACTTCCTGTCCCTTCCACCTCAATCCTAGGCAGTAACAATCTACTTTTTTCTCTAAAAGAATCTGCTTATTCTGGACATTCCATGTAAGTGGAATCATAAAATATGTAGTTGTTTATGATTATCTTATTTTATTTTATTTTGACTGCACCACACAGTTTGCAGGCTTTTATTTCCCTAATCAGGGACTGAACCTGGGCCCAGGCAGTCAAAGCACTGAGCCCTAACCATTGAGCTGCCAGGGAATGTCCCCTATGACTAGCTTCTTTCACTTACATAATGTGTTCAGTGTTCATCCATGTCATAGCATATTCCTTTTTGTTGCCGAATAATAGCTCATTGTATGGACACTAAGCTTAATTTATCCGTTTATCAATTGAGTAACGTGAGATTTTCCCTTGCTTTTTGGCTGCTGTAAATAACTCTGCTATAAACATCCATGTACAAGTTCTGTGTGGATATATGTTTTCATTTCTCTTGGATAGATATCTAGGAGTAAAATAGCTGAATCAATATGGTAACTGCATGGAGAACTGCCAAGGTTTTGCATTGTTGGTATGTCCTTTTCATTTTACATTCCCATCAGCACTGTTGGGGAATCCCAATACTTTTTATTGCCTGTTTTTATTTTTATTCTTTGATTTTAAAAATTATTTTGTCTATTATTATTATTGTGCTTTCAATTTTCATTTCTCTAGTGACTAATGATGTTGAACATCTTTTCTTCTGGTTTTTGGCCATTTATATATTTTCTTTGGAAAAATGTCTGTTTAAATCCTTTGCTCACATTTAATTGGGCTGCTTTAATTATTATGGAGTTGTCAGTTTTTTATATATTCTAAATATGAGTCCTTTATCACATTTGTGATTTGCAGAAATTTCCCCCCATTCTGAGCATTATCCTTTACTTTCTTGATGGTGTCCTTTGAAACCCAGTTTTTCTTCTTGGTAAAGGACAACTTAATCTTCTCTTTTTGTCAATCTAAGAAATCATTTTTTGTCATGAAGATTTACACCCATATTTTCTTCTAAGAGTTTTATAGTTTTAACTTACACTTAGACCTATGACCTATCTTGAGTTCATTTTTGTGTACATGTGAAGTAGGGGTCCAAATTTATCCTCACTGTGGTTTTAATTTGCACTTCTACAAGGACAAATAAAGTTGAGCAGCTTTTCATGTATGTATTAGTGATCGGATATCCTCTTTTGAAATGTCTACTCAAGTATTTTGCCCATTTATTAACTGGATGTTTGTCTTTCTCTAATGATCTTTGGAAGTTTTTTCTACATTCTGGGTATGAGTACTTTGTTGAGTAACTCATTTTGTGCATTTCATTTTCACTCTTCTGATGGTATCTTTGGATGAGCAGAAATTCTACAGGATTTGACAACACTTTTTCTTTTATAGTTAATGCTGTCTGTGTCCTATGTAACAGACCATTGCTTACTCCAAGAACATGAAAATGTTTTCTAATGTTTTCCTCTTCTTCTCTACTTTTTGCTTTCACATTTAGATTTACAATCCCTTGGGGGGGTTTTCTGTGCGTGGGTTAGTGGAGCAACTNACACTTTTTCTTTTATAGTTAATGCTGTCTGTGTCCTATGTAACAGACCATTGCTTACTCCAAGAACATGAAAATGTTTTCTAATGTTTTCCTCTTCTTCTCTACTTTTTGCTTTCACATTTAGATTTACAATCCCTTGGGGGGGTTTTCTGTGTGTGGGTTAGTGGAGCAACTAAAGCCCACATGCCACAGCCACTGAGCCCACACAGTCTGGAGCCTGTGCACTACACTACAACTGGAAAGTTTGCAAGCCACAACAAAAGACCCCACATGACACAGGAAGACTACACGTGCCACAACTAAGACCCAACACAAATAATAAATAAATTAAAAAACAGTATTGAAGAAAAACTAAGCTGAAAGATGGTCACTACCAGATAGCAAGACCTATCAAAAGGCCATAGTGGTATAAAAACTGTGTGGTGTTGCTGTCTAACCATCACCCTCTGTCATCCCCTTCTCCTGCCTGCAATCTTTCTCACCACCAGGATCTTTTCCAATGACTTAGCTCTTTGCATCAGGCAGCCAAAGTCTTGGAGCTTCAGCTTCAGCATCAGTCCTTCCAACGAATATTCAGGGTTGATTTCCTTTAGGATTGACTGATTTGATCTCCTTGTAGTTCAAGGGATTAAAAAAAATTTTTATTAGAAGTGTTTACTAGAAGAAATAGTTTTAAAATCTTTCACTACAATGTTTATTTGTCTATTTTTTACTGTAGCTATGAATTTTTTCTTTTTATGTTTTGAGGATATGTTGTGAGTGAGTGAAAGTCGCTCAGTCATGTCTGACTCTAACTTCATGGAGTTCATGAGGATATGTTATATGCATACAAAATTTCCTATTTACTTTGTAGACTTCTCTATGGATTATTATATACTTTACCTCTTTAACTCCAAAATACTTTTGATCTTAAAGTTCATTTTTATCTTTTATTAACGTAAATTCAGATTTAGGTTGTTAGTATTTGCCAGCATGACTTTTTCCATGCTGAGACTTTTGATCTTTGCTCTTTATTATAAATACACCTGTGGTAAACAGCATGTGATTGCCATTTTCCTTTTTAACCTAGTCTGATCATGTTTTTCTTTTAAGTTTTTCCTACTTACATTTATTGTGCTTACTAAAATATTTAATTTACTCCTAATATCTTATTGTATACTGTTTATTTTTCCTGCTTTCTTGTCTCTTTTCCCCGTTGCTTTCTTGCCTTCTTTCACATTTATGGAGAGGTTTTTTCTTTCCCCTTTATCAGAAGCTGTATGTTCTTTGTCTATTTGTTTAGTGATTGTGGAAGTCATCTTTATATACATGTTGAACTTTAGCACTTGCTAAAGTTACTTTCTGCCTTCCCCAGGTAATATACATATCTTAGAATTCTTTAACTCCAATGACCTCTTTCCAGTTCCTTCACTATTATTGTTCAGTGCTCTATTTTCATCTTGGTTCTTCTCAATATTATTGATATTTTGAGCAGACAGTTCATTTCTATTTGCCTACATATTTACTCATTTCTTCTTGAATCTTAAACCTTACATCTAAAACTATTTTTTCCCACCTGAAGGACATACTTTATAGTTTCCTTTAGCAAAGACTTTTGTTGGTAAAGTTAGTTTTTGTTTGTTAGCAAATGTCTTACTTTACCCCAATTCTTGAAGGATAGTTCCACTGTGTAAAATTCTACTGCTGTATAGTACAGGGAGCTCTAGTCAGTGCTCCGTAGTGACCTAAGTGTGAAGGAAATCCAAAACAGAAGGGATACATATATGTATATGTAGAGCTGATTCACTTTGCTGTACAGAAGAAACTAACACACATTGTAAAGCAACTTTTATTTTCTTCTAAATAAAAATCAGAAGGAAAAAGAATTCTATATTGGTAGTTATTTTCTCTCAATTTTTTTTTTTTCTGTTAAGACATAAGCTGCCAAACTACCTGTCTTTTCTCTCTGGTTTCTTTTGCAATATTTACTATATGTCTAGGTGTAGGGGAGATATCAAGGGAACATTTCAAGCAAAGATGGGCACGATAATGGACAGAAATGGTAAGGACCTAAAAGAAACAGAAGAGATTAAGAAGAGGTGGCAAGAATACACAGAAAAACTATACAAAAAAGTCTTAAGGTCCCAGATAATCACAATAGTGTGATAACTCACCTAGAACCAGATATCCTAAAGTCAAAGTCAAGTGGGCTTTACAAGGCACTTCTATGAACAAAGCTAGTGGAGGTAATGAAATTCCAGCTGAGTTATTTCAAATCCTAAAAGATGATGCTGGTAAAGTGCTACATTCAATATGTCAGCGAATTTGGAAAACTCAGCAGTGGCCACAGGACTGGAAAATTCAGTTTTCATTCCAATCCCAAAGAAGGGCAATGCCAAAGAATATTCAAACTACCATACAATTGTGCTCATCTCACATGCTAGCAAGGTTATGCTCAAAATCCTTCAAGCTAGGCTTCAGTAGTTTGTGAACTGAGAACTTATCCGGATGTACAAGGTGGATTTAGAAAAAGCAGAGAAACCAGAGATCAAATTGCCAACATCTGCTGGATCATAGAAAAAGCAAGGGAATTAAAAAACAAGAAACAACCATCTACTTCTATTTTATCGACTATGCTAAAGCCTTTGACTGTGTGGATCACAAGAAACTATGGGAAATTCTCTAAGAGATGGGAATACCAGACCACTTTACCTGTCTCCCAAGAAACCTGCATGCAAGACAAGAGCAACAGTTAGAACCAGAACTGACTGGGAAAGAAGTTCAAAATTGGGAAAGGAGTATAACAAGGCTGTATACTGGTCACCCTGCTTACTTAACTTATATGCAGAGTATATCATACAGAATGCCTGACAGGATGAAACACAAGCTGGAATCAAGATTGCCAGGAGGAAATTTTAACAACCTCATGCAGATGATACCACTCTAAAAGCAGAAATGAAAAGGAACTAAAGAGCCTCTTGATGAAGTTGAAAGAGGAGAGTGGAAAAGCTGAATTGAAACTCAACATTAAAAAAACTAAAAGTATAGGGTCCAGTCCCATCACTTCATGGCAAACAGAATGGGAAAAAGTGGAAGCAGTGACAGTCTTATCATGGGCTCCAAAATCACTGCAGACAGTGACTGCAGCTACGAAATCAAAAGACACTTGCTTCTTGTAAGAAAAGCTATGATAAACAGCGTATTAAAAAGCAGAGACATCACTTTGCCGATGAAGTCCATATAGTCAAAGCTACGGTTTTTCCAGTAGTTACGTACAGATGTAAGAATTGGACCATAAAAAAGGCTGAGCATTAAAGAATTCATGCTTTGGAATTGTGCTGCTGAAGACTCTTGAGAGTCCCTTGGACAGCAAGAAGATCAAACCAGTCAATCAGTCCTAAAGGAATCAACTGAATAGTCACGGGAAGGACTGATGCTGAAGCTCCAATACCTTGACCACCTGATGTGAAGAGTCAACCCATTGGAAAAGACTCTGATGCTGGGAAAATGGAAGGCAAAAGGAGATGGGGAAGCAGAAGGTGAGATGGTTAGATGGCATCACCGACTCAGTGGACATGAATTTGAGCAAATTTGGAGAGAGAGTGCAGGACAGAGGAGCCGGGTGTACTGCAGTTCGAAGGGCTGCAAAGAGCCGGACACGAACTAGTGACTGAACAACGACAGCTAGGTGTAGAGATGTGTGTATATGTGTGTGTTTATTTTGGAATTCATTAGGTTTTCTGATATAAAGAATAGAATCTTTCAACAATTCTGTAAAATTAGTATTTATCTCTTCAAATATTATCTCTTCCCCATTTCCTCTTTTGCTTTTGTCTGTAAGTCAATTCAAAATATGTTAAAACTTCTCACTGTTTTCCATGTCTCTTGACCCCTCTCTCTCTTTCATACCTTTTAGCTCTTTGTGTTGCTCAACTACATTTTTGGTGTTCTCGGAAACTATTTTCCAGTTTACAAATTCTCTCTTCAGGGTCTGATCTGCTCAGTTACCAATTCACTTGGGCTTTTAGTTTCGGTTCTTAAATTTTTTTTTTCAGTTCTCAGTCTCCTTGATTCTGTTTCAGACCTGCTTGTTTCTTGTTCATATGTCTAACATTTTAATATT
>SJYA01001516.1:422970-461241 GCA_006410615.1 Neotragus moschatus
TCCAGTGTTCTTGCCTGGACAATCCCGGGGACAGGGGAGCCTGGTGGGCTGCCGTCTATGGGGTTGCACAGAGTCGGACACGACTGAAGCGACTTAGCAGCAGCAGCAGTGGTGCGATTAAAAGTATTTTTCTCGTCTTTATACAGCATTGTCCATTATTTCACTTGGCAGTGTCATTCATGTTCTCCAGTCTGCCATCATGCAGGAAAAAACTCTTATCACTTCACAAGAGAGGGCTCTATGGGCTAGAGAGGAAGTCAGCTTCCAGCCACACAGAGGCCAACATGGTCACGGCTGTTAAATGAGCACCCTGAGAGCACTGCTCATGGAAGGTGCTCTGGGGCCAGGCCTGACCTGGCAGGTTGTTTACCATGGCCACTGGGGAGAGGTCTCTGATCTATGATCAAGGAGGGGCAAGTGTCCCCAGCACCCTTCTATCCTTTGAAGCCTGCTCTTCCCCTCCCAAACTTATAGTCCACTGTGCACACCATCATCGTCTAGGTCTCAGGACAGGTTGGGACACACCAGGTGGACAAGGCAAGGCCAGTCTAATTAAAGACAGAACGTGAGCTTCTTCCCAATTACGATCCCCTCCAGAAAATGCTCTTTGCCCCTTCTCCTCACATCCATCAGCACCGCTGCCTTTCAGCTGGCCTCTCCTGGCCCCTGGCCTCCCACTTAGCAGCAACTGCCTAATGTCTAGTCTCTGGCCCTCTGGTGGTCAGCCCAATATCAGCCTGGGTGCCTGGGAAGGAAATCCCAGCCTGGGGGAGTGGAGAGCCAGCCACTACTGGCTCCTGCCCACTTCATTGCACTCACTTTTGGACCTCTGCCCAAGGAAGAACAGTGGAAAGAAGTTGATCTGAATGCTCAGACTCATTACCTTCATTGTCTCGAGAGCTCATAACTTATTTACTGTTTACATTATAGTCGGCTCTGTGCCACACTCTTAACATGCAGTAGCTCATCGAATCCTCAAGCCAACCCTGACGTTAAGGGAAATTAACTCACTTACTCAAGGTCAAATATTGGTAAGTGGTACAAGGATTCAACCTGGATCTGATTGCACAGACCATCATCATAACCCACTTATGGTACTTTATAACATGAAGTGATTATTCAAATAAATGCAATACAGCAATTAATTGAATAATTAATATGTTATTAAGATAATATATCAATATAACAATAATAATCTAATATAATACTATATTGTATAATCAATACTGATATAATACTATTATATTGAATAATTTAATACTTTCCTTTGGCAAAGAAAGAAACAGACTCAGAGAGGTAAAGCAATTGGCCCAAGGTCACACAGCTTATCAGTGACAGTGCCAAGCTTGCCTGGTTTTCCCCTTGATGTCCTAAGAGCAACAGGCAGGTGTGGAAGCCCTCCCTGAACCTTGCAAGGATCTGGCTCGTGATGAATATTCTTTGGTCTGGACTGTTTGAAATCTTTTTCAGTTACTCCCTTCCAGGAACTTGAGTCCTTTCATTGATATAAAGAACCTATTTCTCCTTCAGAGAAAGGAGACAGCACAGGCTGGGGGAGAATCCCACAACCTTGCCGCTGTGAAGTCCTGACCCTGGCCAGGCTCTAGACACAGAGGATTAAGGGAGCCCAGCACCTGATCCCTCAACTCACCCCACCCTCCCTTCCCCCACTGCGTCCACATGTCAGTCCTTCGCATCTGTGTCTCTATTTCTGCCCCACAAGTAGGTTCATCTGCACAGTTTTTCTAGATTCCACATATACATGTTAATGTAGGATATTTGTCTTTCTCTTTCTGACTTCCCTCCGTGTCAGACCCTGGGTCCATCCACATCTCTACAGATGACCTCAGCTCAGTGCTCTGTGAGGACAGGGTGGGACGGGGGATGGGGGTGGGGAGGAGGTCCAAGAGGGAGGGGATATATGTATACATATAGCTGATTCACTCTGTTGTACAGTAGAAACTAACATGACATTGTAAAGCAATTATACTCCAATTAAAATATACATATAAGAGAGCCCAGCACCGGGCGCTCTCCGTCACATCTCCTACACCTGTCTCTTATACACATCTTCTTAGTAGATACCTTGATTTTTGACATTGAGAGCAAGCTCAGTCGCCCAGTTGTGTATGACTCTTTGTGACCCCATGGACTACAGCCCATCAGGTTCCTCTGTCCAAGCAATTTTCCATGTAAGAATACTGAAGTGGGTTGCCATTTCCTCCTCCAAAGGATTTTCCAGACCCAGGGATCAAACTGATGTCTCCTGAATCTCCTGCATTGGCAGGCAGATTCTTTACACTGCACCAGGTGGGAAGCCCCCTTTTGACATTATACCCCTTTAAATCCAATCCCTAAACTTCTACCCTGAGAGCTCTATTACCTTGCTCTTATCCCCACTGAAGATGCCCTGTGGTCAGTCCCCTCAACAGTCCTCCCCTCACAAGGCAATGACTTTACTTTGACTATGTCCCAGAGTATAAAATACATTTTCNGGGGATGGGGGGGGGGAGGAGGTCCAAGAGGGAGGGGATATATGTATACATATAGCTGATTCACTCTGTTGTACAGTAGAAACTAACATGACATTGTAAAGCAATTATACTCCAATTAAAATATACATATAAGAGAGCCCAGCACCGGGCGCTCTCCGTCACATCTCCTACACAGCCAGGGAGAAGAGCAGGCGAATTCTCTGCCTCCTTCTCTAGATCCTCCCCCAGCTGCCAACCCAGCTGCCTGCCTGCCGCCTACCCACATGGCTGTGGTTGGGCCAGCCTAGGAAGTATCAGATGCTGCTAGGTTTCCATCTTCCCGTCCAGCCTGGAAAGGCCCCCCTCCCAGATTTTTGGGCAACAGCGAATTTGGAGAAAATTGCAAAATGGGCTCTCCTTTGTGAAATCTGTGGAGGACTAAGCACGGAGTGAAAAATAGAGCTGAGCTGCCAGGCCATGACACAGTCTGATTTAAAGCTGAGAGGCCCGTGGTGGGAAAAGTCAGGCTGTCCAAATGAGTGAAGCCCGCCAGCCTCCAGAGACAAAGGGGCAAGCAACGGCCTCTTGTTTCCACTGGGTTTTGTTGGTGGTGTTGCTGTTGGGTCCTATTACTTCCCTCCTGGAAGCAATTGTCTGAAGAGGTTGGTCCCTGCCCAGAAGAGTGTGTAGTATAGACCAGAAGGAGGAGTGTCATGTTTATAAGGGGTGAGGAAGGGCAAACGGACCAGTTCAGGAAATAGCAGTGGTTTCACGGAGGAGGGACCTCATGAGACATGGTGTTTAAAAATATATCCTCAGGTCGAGCTGGAGAGATCTTCCCAGATCACCTAGCCCAGGGCCCTTATTCTACAAGCAGAGAAACTGAGGTCAGCGAGGAGAGGGACCTGCCTGAGACCATATCACCAACGAGTGACAGCTACAGTGTAGGAGCCAGAGTCTCCTGCTCAGGGAAAGTCTTGGCTGATTCAGTCTGACGCTTGTCTGCTGGGAACTCCAGTGGGAAACTCCTCTCCAGTGTGAACATAGGGATCATCAGCCACAACTGTCAATGGGGAAGGAACTGGAGCTATTTCAGAGGGCTGCTTTGAGCTTATTCCCAGGCTCTTAATGGCTCACGCCCCACCTCTAGGGGTCCTTCCCTTAGTTCATCCTGGGCATTGACTTCTTGTGGTACAGCATCCATCACATTGTATTGCACGCCATTCAGGTCTGTCTCCTCCATCAGACTGTCTGCTTCCAAAGGCCATCTTCCTGGTCCTGGCACCATGCGACGTGGTGACAGGCAATACATGTTTATTGAATGAGTGAACAATAAGTGTATATATACGTGTGTGCTTAAGATGAATAGGCAAGCAAATCAGTACTTTCTTAATGAACAAAATCTCAGGTCAGTCTTGTAGAAAGTCCTCAGAATCTGGAAACTAAAGGTAGATGTGGAAATCTGAGATCACTGCTTACCAGTCATAGGGCCTTATGCAGGTGTCTCACGACGTGCCAGTCCCTGTATGAAATGTTTCACTCACATTGCCTCATTCAAAACTCACAGATAACCAAACCAGTAAGCGTCATTGTCCCGATTTTGCATGTGAAAAAACAAAGGTGCAACAAGGTTAAGAAACAGTGACCTAGCCCTAAAATTAAGATTCAATATTATGTGCTACCTTGATATCTAGTAGAATTAAGAGAGCTCCAGATGTCCAAACAGCAAGCTCTCCTCTCCACTCTGCTCTGGCGGATAATGTTCTATAGCCAAGCAATTCTTCTTATTAGATGTGCGGTTCTGGCTGATCCCCAAATAGCAGGTTTCAGTTGCCTGCCAGCCTGCAGAATTATTCGCATAAACCAATCACATCCTCCTATAGGAACCAAGGGAACGGCACCGTCTTGACACTACAAATCCTGCCTCCCATAGCCCCCAGTTATTCACCCTGCTCCTAAATAAAACCCCCATGTGGCTCGGGGTGGTGTGTAGTCCTCCCCAGGCTGTCAGTAAAGGTGACTAGTGAGTGACTGTTGGTCTCATCTGTCTTGTGTTGGGTATTGTGGGTTAGCCCCATAACTCTAGGGTGATCATCTCTCACTGATGAAAAGGAGCCGATTACAATAGAAACGTGCCCACAATCACACAGCTAGGGAGCCACAAAGCTGGCACTTGAACCTTACTTAGCATCTGATGCCAGAGGTCTTTACTTTTGTGCCAAATTGCTCACAGTGGGCATTCAGTCATTACGATGCCACTAGTCTATAAGCATCACAGGGCCAAGGGACATGTCTCATTCAGAACAGTATCCTTGGAGTCCAGCATAGCACCAGGAGTATTAAAGCACTCAATAAAGTTTTGTTAAGTAACTGGATGAATGAATTTCACATTTCTGAACTTCATTTTCTTCACTTGAAACATCGGAATAATCACCTCCATTTACCCTGCAGGCTTCCCTGGCGGCTCAGTGGTAAAGAACCTGAGTGCCAATGCAGGAGACATGGATTCCATCCCTGGGTCAGGAAGATTCCCTGGGGAAGGAAATGGCAACCCACTCCAATATTTCTGCCTGAGAAATCCCATGGACAGAGGAGCCTGGTGGGCTACAGTCCATGGGGATGGGTCTCAAAAGAGTCAGTCATGGCTTAGTGACTAAACAATAACATTTACCTTGCTAGAGACAGTTTTATCAAAGAGGGTAAAATCATTAGTTTGGGAACCAGACATCCTGGGTTTCCATCCAGGTTCCACCAGCCATATAACCTTGGATAAGGTTCTGAACACTCTGAGACTCCATTGTGTCATTATAAGATAGGATCTACCTTTCCGGGCTGTCGTAAAGTCCAGATGAACTCTCATATAACATATGAACACTGAGTAATATTAGCCATTGCTGTGGGTTTACGGGCTAGAATGCATTTATAACACTCCAGTGGAACTGTGGAGTGAGGGGTTGGTCTTTGGCCTTCTCCCCCCTCTACTACCAGCCCCTCGCGGTGGATGTTGGCCATCTCTCCAGTGCCCATTCTGTTCCTCCTTTCTTCCTAAAAGACCTCAGTTTTGTTGAACATCTCCCATGCATGCTGCAAGGAAGGTGGCCTCATTCCTAGTCGGGAACAAATTGTGACCAGTCTGGTCCATTGTGGTGATTTCTTTGCCTTTGCCAGTAATTAGGTATATGAGAGGGCATGTGACCCAGTTCTGCCCAATGAAGGATGAGGAAAGGTGCTCTGGGGGTTCCTGCTTTTCTTCTGGATGTTTTCATGGCTGGATGAGACAAATGGACCTCCAGCTGTCACCTTGCACCAGCCTGAGGACAACAAGGGAAGAAGTGGCGGAGCAGCTGCGTTGTCAAGACCTCCATCTGACGTTCCTCCATCTCTAGGCTTAGTATTCTCTGATGGATAGTTAATTCAGTTATCATTTAAGCCCATTTGGGTCCGGTTTCCTGGTACTTGCAGATAAAAGCATCACCTCTGATATCATTCTTCTTGTACTTGGCACCCTCCTGTTCTTCCTGTATCGATCAATTGTTCTCAATTTTCTTCTCAATCTCTCATCACTTTTGAGAGCAGCTGTTTTTTCTCACTCCCTCTCTCTCCCTCCTCCTGGTCTCTCTCCCTCCCTCTCTTTTTCTAGACCTTTGGCTTTGGGAGAAGAGGGAAAGGGTCTGCTTTACTTACCATTATATCTCCAGGACCTAGAGAGAAGAGACCACTCAATAGACACTTGTTGAGTATATGAGTGAACTAATCTCTTAGTCTTCAAGCTGTTATTAGATAACACTGGATAAAAATCACTGTTCCACGGGAACTTGCTTTTGAATAGGAAATCATAGGAGGTTCGCCAGAAAGTTCTTGTTACGTTTTATGAGATATTATCAAAGGGCATCTTGGCAAATGACATTGTCTTATTTTGCACTGCACTTCCAATTTTGGCAGGCTGAATAACGTAGACAAATTTTCTCTCTGAGGAAAATTCAAAAAACTGACAAAATATTTTCCAAAAATCAGATTAAAAGTATGGGAAAGCTATTAAAGTAGTAAAAAAAAAAAAAAAAAAAGACTGGACTGAGGTGTGAAAGGGGAAGGAATCCCAGAAAGGAGAGCTTGGCATTTGGGGCATTTTCAAATCCAGAAGATGCAGCTGAGAGACTGGGAAACATTTTGACAATGTTTGTGGGTGGGGGAAAACGTAGTTCAGGGTCTGCAAAAGTGGGGATCATGGTAAACCTCTTAACACATTTAAACTCTGAAGGAATATGTGGGGGAACTGTTAGTAAACCAGCCCTCATATAGGCTACAACCCAGCTCCTAGACATCAGGGTACTCTGGAAAGGATCAGTCCTAAAACACTGCCATTACTAACAGTGTCCATGAGATCTGAATGGCCTTGGGAGCCTAGCAGAAGCATTTAATCCCTTTGGGAAGACAAAATTTAAGTTCTTGATTTATTTTTATAATTTTCAAGTATAATGACCTATGCCCAATCAAAGACAACTGGTCCCACGAGGATCCAGAGAAACAATGTGCAGTAGAAACAAACTGTGGTAACTCTAGTTGAACAAGCTGAGCCTTAATTTTCTGGTGCTCAGGGAAAGAAAAGACAAAGGGATGAACTGAGAAAGTCACACTGACATATACACACTGCTGCTGCTGCTAAGTCGCTTCAGCTGTGTCCTACTCTGTGTAACCCCATAGACGGCAGCCTATCAGGCTCTGCCATCCCTGGGATTCTCCAAGCAATAACACTGGAGTGGGTTGCCATTCCCTTCTCCAATGCGTGAAAGTGAAGTTGCTCAGTAGCGTCTGACTCTTCGCAACCCCATGGACTGCAGCCCACCAGGCTCCTCCGTCCATGGGATTTTCCAGGCAAGATACTGGAGTGAGGATATATACACTACCATGTGTAAAATAGATAGCTAGTGGGAGGCTACTATATAACACGGAAAGTCCAGTCCAGTGCTCTGTGATGACCTAGAGGAGTGGGTTGAGGGGGTGGGAGCAAAGCTCAAGAGGGAAAGGAGATATATAGATATATAGATATATACTTATGGCTAATTCGTGCTTTTGTACAGAAGAAACCAACACAACATTGTAAAGTGATTATCCTCCAATTAAAATAAAATAGATTTAAAATTTTAGCAGAATTCTAAAGAACCAAATAGAAATTCTCAAAATAAAAAATGAAATAAGCAAAAGTAAGAACTGAAAAAATAGATGTTGAGTGAGCTAGGGAAGGACAATAAATTGGAAGATAAGGCAAAAAAAAGTCCAGAATGAACCACAGCAGAAAAAATGACTGAAAAATGCAAAGCAAGGGTAAGAGATATGAATAATACTTTCTTAGTCCAATCAGGCTGCTTTTAAAAAAAAATACCATAGATAGAGTGGCTTAACAAACATTTATTTCTTGTAGTTCTGGAAGCTGGGACGTTTGAGATTGAGGCACCAGCAGATTTGGTGTCTTGTGAGGGCCTGCTTCCTGTTTCATAGATTGTACCTTCTCACTGTGCCCTTAAGTGGTAGGGGTGAGAGAACTCTCTGAAGTCTGTTTTGTAAAGGCACTATTCCCATTTATGAGGGCTCCACAGTTGACCTTCTTACCCCCAAAGGCCACTCCTCCTAATACCATCACACTGGTGGTTAGGATCCCAAAACAATTTGAGGGGACACAACCTTCAGTCTATAAGAGATACAGTGATAAACTCTAAGCATGTTTATTGGAGTTCCCGCTGTAAAGGAGAGAGAAAATGGGATACACACCATGTTTGAAGAGGTAATGTCTTACACCCCCTCACGCTTGATAAATGGCTTAAATTCACAGATGAAAGAAGCCAAATTAATCTCAGGGGGATAAATAAAAACAAATCTGTGCTGTGCTTAGTCACTCAGTCGCGTCTGACTCTGTCACCCCATGAACTGTAGCCCTCCAGGCTCCTCTGTCCATGGGATTCTCCAGGCAAGAATACCGGATTGGGTTGCCATGCCCTCCTGCAGGGGATCTTCCCAACCCAAGGACTGAACCCAGATTTCCCACACTGTAGGCGGATTCTTTACTGTCTGAGCCACCAGGGAAGCCCAAGAACACTGGAATGGGAAGTTTATTCCTTCTCCAGGGGAACTTGCCAACCCAGGAATCTAACCGGGGCCTCCTGCACTACAGATGGGTTCTTTAACAGCTGAGCTACCAGGGAAGCCAATAAATCTACGTTAGAGCAAAACTTCTCAAAGCCAAACTAAAAAGGAAAAATCTTAAAGGCAGGCCACAGGAAAGTTAGACATTTTAACCTTCAAAGAAGCAGTGATTAAACTGAAAATTGACTTCTCTTCAGAAACAACAAGAACCAGGGACTTCTCTGGCAATCTAATGGTTAAGACTCCACCCTTCGACTGAAGGGGCACAGGTTCAGTTCCTGGTTGAGGAAATAAGATCCCACAGACAGCGAGGTGGGGACAAAAAATAAATAAAATGGATTTTTAAAAAGAAACAAGAATCAGAAGAAAATAGCATCATAATTTCAATGTGATGGGATAAAAAATAATGCCCAGAGAAAACATCCTTTAGGAATAAAAATGGAATAATGTTATTTTTGTACAAACAAGAACTGAGAGAATTTGACACCAGAAAGTCCATTCCTAAAGGAAACACTGAATAGTATTTTTCTAGCAGAGGAAAGTGATTCCATATGGAAAGACAAAGAAGCAGGAAAAGCAACAAAAATGGTAAATATGTGGATAAATCTAAATATTGAATGGCTGTAAGAAAATAATAGTCTCATGATGTTTAAAATATAAAGAGAATTAAACAAAATCAACTGTATATAAATCAGGAGAAGAGCAACTGTCATACAAATGCTCTGAGGACTTTGCATTGTCTGAGAGGGGATAAAAGCACTTCTTAATGTTAGGCTTTCAAAAATCAAAGATTCATGACTCAGCACATCCAAATAAATAAATAAAAATAAATATTTTTTTAAACCCACAGAAAACTATTTGCAAAGAGGCATATGTGACTACAATATTTGTGGGAGTTTATTTTCGCTTTTATTTTTATAAAAGCAAATAACACTTACTGTGTGCCACGGATTTTTCCAAACACTTTGCATGTGTTGACCCATTTAATCCTCACAGTAGCTACCTGAAGTAGGTGAGAATTCTGAAACATCACGAGTGTAGCTCACCCAAAGTCACCGAATTATTAAACATCAGGGCCAATTTGAAGGCCAGCATTCTAGCTCTCCTGGAGTCTTACTGAAATGTAGTGGGAGACATCGTTGCTCTTTAGTAACAGATAAAACATGCAGGTGAACCCCAACAAGAGTAGGAGATTTGAGTGGAGTCACATGATTCTCCAAAACTGTAGCTCTTCTTAGCCCAAGTTTTATGGCATAATTCTGAAGCTGGTGCTGTCTGCTGATGGCTTGTTGGGAGGCTGAAGTGAGAGCACACTTGTTTATAAACTGGAAAATGCTATGCAAATATTAGTTCCATTATTAGACTCAGTCTGCTATGCTTAGTTTTTGGCAATTTTATGAGTTTGTCATATCTACCTTCATTGTAATCTCTTCAGATCCCTATTACAAAAAAAGTAAAGTATATACAATTAATAATTTTTTTTAATTGGAGGATAATTGCCGTACACTAGTGTGCTGGTCTGCCATACATCAGCATCAGGCGAGATCTCAGCCATGGTGGAATATACTTAAAACAATCCACTTTGAGACAGAAGCGATTCACAATAGGTGATATCAGTTCATTAAAGTGAAATGTCCAGATTAAGCAAATCTATAGAGATCAAAAGAAAGTAGATTGGTGGTTGCCTAAGGCTGGGGACTTGAGGGAAAATGGGAAGTGAGTGCTAACAGGTTGACGGTTTCTTTTGGGGATGATGGAAATATTCTAAAATTGACTTTGGTGATGGTTGCACATTTCTGCAGATATACTAAAAACTATTGAATTTTGTACTTTAAATGGGTGAATTGTATGGCAGGTGCATCACATCTCAATAAAGCTGTTGTGCTTTTAAAAAATAAATGAAGTATACTTTTGCAAAAACAAACTATTGCTGTATCACTGTTTATACAGTTTGGTATAAAAATGTTTGAGTAAATAGAATTTGAATTAAACTTACTAAAAGGTCACATGCTGATGCTTCTTTGGCATTTTTGGCTTTTTTTCAGTGCTGCTGCTGCTGCTGCTAACTAGCTTCAGTCGTGTCCGACTCTGTGTGACCCCATAGACAGCAGCCCACCAGGCTCCCCTGTCCCTGGGATTCTCCAGGCAAGAGTACTGGAGTGGGTTGCCATTTCCTTCTCCAATGCATGAAAGTGAAAAGTGGAAGTGAAGTTGCTCAGTCGTGTCCGACTCTGCGACCCCATGGACTGCAGCCCACCAGGCTCCTCCGTCCATGGGATTTTCCAAGCAAGAGTACTGGAGTGGGGTGCCATTGCCTTCTCCGTTTTTTCGGTGCACACATACATAAGTCAGGCTCCAGGATACTACTTCAGGCTTGCTGAAGGATTGTATGACCAGAGAGCTAGTGTGGGACCTTAACAAGTCACTGACCTCCTTTGGACCTCTGTGTCCTCTTTCATCCAATAATCATGCCATTCTGAATTGCTGCACTGCCTTCACAGTGCATCAGGGGACAAAGTTGGGAAAGCTCTTTGATTTATATACAGGGCTAAACAAACGTCAGGCATTGTTAAGAATCTCAAATGGTGCGGATAGCTCAACTAGTCTGTTTTATGCTATCTCATATGTTGTTAATAAGAAAAGCTAACATTTATTGAGAGCTGGCCATGTGGCAGGCACAGAGCCAAGCCCTTTATAGGCTGCATTCCATCTGCTCCCCATAGCAACCCAAGAGACAGAGTGGTCCAGGGCACTGCAGCCAGATTGCCTGAGGCCATCTCCAAGCTCCACCACTTATCAGCTGAGTGTCCTTGAACACATTGATGACCCTCCTTTGTGCCTCAGTTTCCTCACCCGTAAAATGAGAGTAATGAGAGCAACAACTTCATCGAGCTGTTGTGATGATTCAGTGAGTTAATAAATGTCAAATGCTTAGAAGCGCGTCTGGCACTTCATAAGCGGTCTGCAGGAGCTTGTTTTATCATCTGCATTTTATAGGCGGTGAGATGTTTGTACGTAGCAAGTTGCCCAGCTGATGAAGGACCAGGCTGAGTTCTAACCCAGGTCTCTCTGAGCCCTGAATCTATATGTTTAACCATAACACTCCCTGCTCCCTGCAGCCCCATGAACAACTGCAGGATCACCAGCCATTTGCAAAGCCTGTTTTTTAAGCTCTGCAAAGACCAAGGAATCTGCAGTCTCCATTTTCTTTGCAATCAGTTCAGTTCAGTTCAGTCGCTCAGTCGTAATCCAACTCTTTGCAACCCCATGAACTGCAGCACACCTGCAGTTCAGACCTCCCTGTCCATCACAATTCCCGGAGTCCAACCAAACCCAAGTCCATTGAGTCAGTGATGCCATCCAATCATCTCATCCTCTGTCATCCCCTTCTCCTTCTGCCCTCAATCTTTCCCAGCATCAGAGTCTTTTCAAATGAGTCAGCTGTTTGCATCAGGTGGCCAAAGTACTGGAGTTTGAGCTTCAACATCAGTCCTTCCAATGAACACCTAGGACTGATCTCCNGTGAGTCTGAGTGAACTCCGGGAGTTGGT
Organism: Neotragus moschatus; assembly: GCA_006410615.1. Classification (NCBI taxonomy): domain Eukaryota; kingdom Metazoa; phylum Chordata; class Mammalia; order Artiodactyla; family Bovidae; genus Neotragus; species Neotragus moschatus. Next base: position 435,134 of record SJYA01001516.1, read on the forward strand.
GATGGACAGGGAGGCCTGGTGTGCTGCGATTCATGGGGTTCCAAAGAATCGGACACGACTGAGCGACTGAACTGAACTGAACTGTAGGAAAGTGTGAATCTGTGGGAGATGGGGAAGTGGTTTACAGCCTGCCAGATAGCTGTTATCAGGATACTCTAGATTCAAAGCACCCGGACTTAAACCTGCACTAAACAATAAAGGGACTCATAGGTCAAACAAGTGGAAAGTGCTCAGGGCCTTGGACTGAGAGGGTCCCCTGTTGATTCAGGGGACCAACAAGACCCTCCTGGACTTTGCTTTCTCCCCTCCAGTTGGGAGGGGGAGGCAGCGGTAGGAGAAATAATATTTACTTACTTACCTAGTTCATTCTACAGGCTCTTTTAGAAGAGCAAGTATGCTTATTTCCCAGAAAAGCTTCTTCCTTTTATCATGTTGCCCTTTCTTAAACTATGGCCAAGGATGGCAATACACTGATTCATTTCAGCCTAAACCACATGCCTCCCCCAACACATGAGCAAACACACACGGGCACACACACACACATACACACACACACACCAGAGAGAGAGAGGATGAGCTTCTTCCAAAGACTGGCTGAATGGGAGAAGTGAGGATACCAGGATAAAAACCAGGGTAGCTAGCAAGAGGAGAGGGACATTATGGTGGCGGGCACAATGCCCACTACTATTCTTGAGTGAACTTGGGGCTTCTCAAAACCCACTTTGTTCTCCGGAACCTAGCCTAATGTCACCTCCTCTGGGAAACCTTCCTATCCCTCTCAGTCAGAATCCCCACTCTGTGTACCCACATACCATCTGCCCACATCCACCCATCCATTCATCCATCCATCCATCCACCCACTTACTATGTTCCAGAGGCTAAGTGTTCAGTGTGACCTAGAGATTTCTACCCCAATGATGTTTTCAGTCTGGGCAAGGAGAGAAGAGTTAATCAAACGATTGCACTAATTAATGTCAAGTTTTTCTACTAAGTACAATGGAAAAAATATGAGCGGGAGAGAATGACCATGTATCTGGGGACCTGACCTGCTGAGGATGGGGGCTGGGGAGGGGGGGTTGAGGGAAGGTTTTCCTGAGAAAGTGAGGAGGGACTTCTCTAGTTTTCACCACACTGGCCATCCTCCCCTCTGCCTCAGCTGTCTCCCTTTCTAGAAAGGCCAGCCTCCACACCCACAGATTGTGGTCCAGGGCCTGATTTAAAGCTTGTGCAAAAAATGTGCATTGAATTTAACTGTCAGTGAGTGGTTAGAAGCTCTGAGAAGGAAGGTAGCTGGGTTCCAAAGTAGATCTTCGCTGTTATGGTAGCAGTGGGCAGAGGGTCCTCCTGGATGCTTTGGAATGTCTCAGACGTGCAGGGATGACACCGTGGAGGCAGAGGGGGGATCTGCATTTCTTCCAGGGTCGGGAGAAGAACCATGGCTTTGCATTCCAAGCCCCAGGGTGCAGGACAGCAGGGGGCTGTCTCAGAATGGACGTTGTAGGGACATCCACTCCTCTGAGCCAAGAGACCCAGTCGTGGCCCTAGGTCACCTGAGGTACCCTCTGAGCTCTCTGAAGCTCCTTCCTCTGGGACGTGGGACTGTAAGTCACTTTTCCTGAACAGACTCTGAATTCGGTGGTGGTGGTGTGGAGGGAGGCACGGCCCTGACGAGGTGGCTCCCAGGAGCAGTGGTTCTCTGGAATTGTCTCCAACGGCAGAAGTGGGGTGGGGGCAGAAGCAGAAATCTGGAGACGCGTCGAGGCCGCAGCCGGCCGCCTGCCCAGGTGGCAGAGGGGCCGAGACTGGACCGCAGCCAGAGCCCCGCGGTGTCCGGCGCCCCTCCCCGCCGCTCCAGCCCTCCCACTTCCTCTGAAGGAGCCGCGGCTGTCAGGGAACCGGGCGCCGCGCGCAGTGCAGGCTCGGGGCGCCGCGCAGAGGAGGCTGCCGCTCTGGCTAGCCGCCCCCCGCCGCCGCTCCGCACCGGGCCGCGCCGCCGCGCCGCGCGGGCCATGGACCTGCCCAGGGGCCTCCTGGTGGCCTGGACCCTCAGCCTGTGGCCAGGTACGTCCCCCTCTTAACCCCAGCCTTGGCCTCCTGCAGCCCCTTCCTGACCCACCGAGGCCTGGGGTCCGGCGGCCAGGAGCCCGTCGCGGTGCGCTCCCAGGGTCCGACCTCCGCGGCTGTGGGGGACGTGGGTTCCCTGGGGAGTGGCTGCAGTCAAGCGGCTCGCCAAGTTCTACCCAGGAGGGAGGCGCGCCGAGGCGGCCTGGACCCGGGACTTTGGTGTGTTTGGGAAGAGTTGAAGAGACTTGAGTTGAAAGGCGCCGAGGGCCGGGGGCCTCCGGGCACCCTACTTTTCTCCAAGGGCCCCACCGAGCTTCCCGCACCGCCACGGGGGGCACTCGGGGTCCCGCGAGCGCCAAGGCTCGCGGAGGCAGCATCGCTAAGAGCCGGGAGCTGGGTGCGGCGGTCCGGGGGAAGGAGGGTGCTGGCGGAGACCCGGCGCTGAAAGCCGCCCAGAGTCCCTCGGGCCCGGACGGAGCGAAGCCTTGGGGCGGTCGGCGCCCAGGCTGTGGCGAGCCGTCGAGGGCCGAGCCAAAGGCGGCGGAGCGCCGCTTGGCAGGCCAGGGCCCCCCGAAAACGTTACCTGACCTCGAAGTAGGGACTGGCCATCGCCCGCCAAGCTGCGCTCAGAATTGTGCGCTCATTCAATAAAGCCGGGGACGCCGCGGAGCCCGAGACGTGCGCCGCAGCCTAATGCGCTCCGGGTGTCCGGGCGCGGCAGGGACCCCAGGCCGGCGGGGCCAGCCGCCCGGAGCGAGAGGCCACCTTGGGCTTTCCGCACCGGGGCACCCGGCCGGGGAGTCCCCACACCTGACATCCTGGTGCGACCCGCCACTCCAGGGCGGCAGACAGAGGCGCTGTTCTACGAATCCGGAAAACTTGCAGGACTCTTCCTTGGCGTGGCCCAGTGCTCTGGCAGGGACCAGCGCCTCGGGGACTGGCCGCTGGGCCTAGCCTCCTCTTCTGCGTGTGCTCCAGATCCGGGATGGGCCAGCAGTGGGAGTCAGATGCGATGGCACGGGGAGAGGCGCCCTCAAAGAGCACAGGTGGAGAGTCTCCAGCCCAAGGAACTTCATCCCAGTCCCGGGATACCACTGGAAACCCGTACACCCTGTGTCCGTCTGTAGTGGAGCTTCTGTAGTTGAAAGAGCCTCTGCGGGTGGGGTGCAGTTCAGATCCTAGAGTCAGAGCTGAAAACAAACATAGACGCTTTAAGCTGGGGAGGAGGGAGAGTTGGGGACAGCAGGGGAAGAGCTGGAACCAGACGAGCGTGTATCTAGAAACCAGCTGATGGAAGCAGAGGTGAAGCTCTCTCTAGGCCATTTAGGCAAGAGGGGCACTCTAGGAACTGTCTTCAAGTCACCAGCAGATCTAACCACAGGAAAAGGGAATGCACTCCTGTGTGATCCCAGATGTGTGGGCCCATCAGAACTTGAGTTGAAGTAGATGCTTTATGGGGCTCTTCAGGTGCTGCGGTCCTGAAGAACCCACCTGCAGTGCAGGAGATGGAGGAAAGGCGGTTTCAATCCCTGGGTTGGGAAGATCCCCTGGAGTATGAAATGGTAACCCACACCTGTATTTTTGCGTGGAGAATCCCATGGACAGAGGAGCCTGGTGGGCTACAGTCCATGGGGTTCCAAAGAGTTGGACATGATTGAGCAGTTGAGCCCACACACAGCTGCTTTATAGGCTAGAGTCTTAAGGAAACTAGAGGCAAAGGCTTTGAAATCAGTCTTGGCTTCCCATCTGGCTCTGCTGCCCACCTTAGGCAGGTTATACAGTCTCTCCAACAGATTTCCTCCTCTGTGGATGGAGATAGAAATTCTGAGTGGTTGGCATGATTAAGTGAAAAGTTGTTAATACAGGACTTGGTCAACAGTAGGGTTGAATCAATGGTTGATAATGATAATAGTAAAGTAAGGATGAAGGAGGGGTGGGTAAGGGAGTAGGGTGAAGGACAGGGACAGGATTTGTGACTCAGAACTCCCTTTATATGGAGAAAACCACTCCTGAGTTATGTCTGGTCAGTCTGGGTTCTTGAAATATGGGATTCATTAAACGCATCAATCAATGTTGGAACGACATCTGCTTGCAAGGAGCTGGGGGTGGGGCCCAAGCATGTATGCAGTCTGGGCCCTGCCTGTAGCTGAGAACAAGGTGAGACCAGGGAAAGCTAAATAGATGCCCTGGGGAGTGAGTGGCATGGAGGAGCTAAGGGCTGCAGTTCACACAGGGCAAGTTCAGTTCTGCTTAAATAAGCAAGGGAGGCTTCCTGGAGGAGGAGATAGCATTTGGACTGGGCCTTGAAGCAATGTGTAGAGTGTGGATAGACCTTCAAGTGGGATTGTTTGTACATTAGAGTGTCATTTCCTGGACCAACGGTCGTTAAAGAAACAAAAGGTGAGTATTTGAAAACCACCAAGATGATTCTGATTCGTGGGGACTCTGAAGATTAGAAGGATCAAAGAGATCATTGGGCCCATCCTCCCAACTCCAGAACAGGACTGATGTTGATCTCCCATCTGTGCGTCACATGGATTCAATGTGAGCTTGCCTCCTGGTGATGGCACAGTGTAGCTGGGCAGGAAACTTACTTGTCAAAGGCCAAGTTGGGGTGGAGGGTATGGGGATGGAAGTCCTCACTGAAGCCATTAGGAGTTCAGACCCTTGATCTTTCCAGAGCTTCTGCTACAGGCTGGGCAGGGTGATGATGTGGGCAAGAAAGCCAGAAAAAAGGTAGACAAGTCCAAAGATGTCTGCAGCTGACATTCTGAGAGAGTAGATCCACTGAGCAGAGCTTCCCTATCATGACCCATCTGGTGATTATGAAAGAACATATACGAATGAATCATTTTGCTGTACAAGAAATTAGACACAGCATTGTAAATCCACTATACTTTGACAAAAGTTTTAAAAATAAAATAAAAATTAATTCCTCCCAGTTTGGAAGCAGAAAAAAATTTTAAAACCTTAGTCATTATGAGCACTTGTTACCTGACAGATGATACACACAGAGAGCAGACACAGTGTGGGGCTGAAGGTCCTGGCTTTTCACTGCCTGGGACGGATCTGACCTCTGATAACTGGGATTCTGTGTGAAGAGGTATAATGTATATTAAGTAATTGAAAAGTTCCAGGCACATATTGAGCAGCTAGGAGTTTGTCTTTCTTCCCCAGCATCATCATCATCATTGCTCAAGGTGCCAGCCATTGAATAAGGGATCTGAGGATGAAGAGATGCAACTTTCAAACTCGAATCCATAAGGGAAGTCTAGAGGAAGTGCTAGGACACTGGAAGCTCAGTGGAAACATACAAGCCAGGGCCCTAAGTAAACCTGAACTTCCCTAATCCCTTTCCCCAAAGGCCTGGCCCAAAGTCTTGATCATAATGGAAACTTGGGGGAGAGGAGTTGCCATTGAGGCTGTTTTGAAGTCAGTGTGATCCTGGCAGGAGGCTTTTGTGTTGTTGGAGAGAAGAACCATCCCACACAGATGACCCTTGTGGGTGGGGGCCTTATTCAGCAGAAAAATCTGGTATGGAAAATGCACAGTACTGGGCAGCACGGGTATGCAAAGACTAAAAAGATCCAAGCCCTTGGGAAGAGGGGGAAAGGAGATCAGGCTTGTCCCTTTGCCTCTCCAATGCCCACCCCACTGGGAGCTTGTCAGCCAAGCCTCTCAGCTACTATCAGCCGAGGAGCTCCAGCACCCTTCCTCAGGCAGACCCTGGGGCCCCTGCGGAGATGAAAGTGGAATACGACCCTCTTGCTTCTTATTCTGTAGTGCTCCCCCCACAGATGGGAAGCCTGTCTCCTCACCATCCTCATTGTTCCTAGCCCACCCACACAGGGCAATGGGCCCCTGAGGAACTCAGACAGCAACTCACCTTTGTTTTGCCCTCTGTGACCCTCTTCCTCTCCCTCCTGTAGTGATCACTTCCTCCAGCAACAGGGAACTTCCCTTCCACCCTCTCCATTCACTGCTTAGGACAGAACTATGCGCAGGCCTGGGCTGGCCTGCCTCCTGATATAAAGAAGGGACTTTTGAAAATTCCAAAAGCCCTCTTTGCTCTTCTTAATGCCTGACTCTGGTGATCACTGTCTCACTCTAGCTTCCAGACTCTCCATACAGTGTTCTATCACAGCTACAAAGATAAAGGATCCATCAGTGTCAGCCCTTGGCTGACCCAGGAAGGGTCAGCTATGAAGCAAGCTTGAAACGTGCACCAACCCATCTCCAAAACGGTGTCTCTGCTGCCCTCACAGCTTAATCACACTGCCCGGCCACTACCAAACTGTGGGCTACCATCAGGAGTTCACAGCCATTTGAAACTACTTTCCCTGAAATAATTGTGAGCTCTGAAGTCACCCACATGCCCTCAGAGTGAAGTGCTTGCTCTGCGGCTGTGGTCTAGGCGGGACTGTCCGCACCCTGCCAGGTCAAAGTCCAAAATGTTAACCTGCCAGGGGAGAAGGGGAGGAGACTGCAGCTGGTCACCTTGTAAACCCCAAATAAATAAGCTCCCCGCAAAATTTCATGAAATGTCTTCATAGTGTGTACTTACAGCCTTCACAAGATGAATAAAAATCCCACCTGGAGGAGAAAGCCAGTGTGGTCAAACATGCCCCCCTCTCACCCCGCCCCCCACCTCTGCCCCTCATTTCCTTTGTCACCTGCGCTGAGCAGGAGTGATGATTAGCATATGTGTGACCTGGGAACCCAACTGAGTTCAAATCCCTTCTGCTTGGGTGACCCTGGATAAGCCCCTCTGAGACTCAATCCTCGTGTGTAAAATGGGTAGAATAACAACTTCACGGGCTGACGTGTCCTTTAGACGATCTGCGGTTCATCCGTATTGAGTGTTTGGTACAGCATCTGGCACCCAGCACTGCCTCAGCAAACAGGAGCAGTTCGTGGGTCAGCCTTCCCATCGTTCACTTGATCGATCCCAGGCACTGTGTCAAACACTTTCTCACATCTCAGCTAGACCTCGCTGTGGCCACAACCACCAGGTTATACGTGAGACATTAAATAGCTCATCTGGAGTCATGCTGATTGATTAAGAGGTGGTGTTCGGTGTTTGCCTTTAATCCATGCATAATGTCTCTTCCCTGGTGGCTTAGATGGTAAAGAATCCGCCTGCAAGGCAGGAGACCTGGGTTCAGTCCTTGAGTTGGGAAGATCCCCTGGAGAAGGAAATGGCAACCTACTTCAGTATTCTTGCCTGAAAAATTCCATGGGCTGAGGAACCTGGTGAGCTACAGTCCATGGGGGTGCAAAGAGTTGGACACGACTAAGCTACTAACACTAACTAACTAACGTTTCTTTAGGATGGGGGCCTAAAGAAAGATGAATAAGATGCTCTTTCTGGAAGCTGCTGTCCTTAGGGAAAGTGAGGTCTGTACATAGTGGCCACTCTCATGGGGCACTGGCCCAGGAAAGCCGCTCCCTCCTTCAGACTCAGCTAGACAGTGATTTCTCAGTCAGGATGTTGGCTTAGTGAGAAGTGGTTCTCACGCTGTGTCTTGTAATATGAGAGCTTCTCTCCCTCACTTGCCTTCCTACTCCAGGCCAAGGAGGGCTCCCCCCTCTGCCCCCAAGACCCAACACTCTAGGCCACTCTGACTCCCTCTCCAGCCCATCCTCAGGGTCCAGGCTGGGCACTCATCTTTTCCCTTCCCCGCCTCTGCTTCCCCTAATCAAAACCTGCTCTGAGCTCCCGGCCCAATAAGTTAATTCATGCTGAACAGCGCTAATGAATGGTGACAACTTCATGGATTCTACCCAAAGGGATTTGCGTTTTAACTGGTTTGTGTTTGAGCCAAAGGAACAAGGGGCTAATGATGGAATTTCAGGTACCAGGATCTGAAATAGGTGAGACCAAATAGTTGAGGCAAGGGACCTTCCTGGCACGGTCCAACGCCTTAGCTCACTTCTCAATCTCTGGTCAGATGCCTCCTACCTAGACCCTTGTGTATGATGGGAGCCCTCATCCTGTAACGCAGGAGAAGCCAGTCTGTGGTTTGGTAATGCTGCTCCAAAGCAGGCAGAGGTTTTTCCACGTGGCATGTGGGGCGAGTTAGGCAAGTTGCTATAGCAATGTGCTCTAGGCTTCCAAACAGGATGACACAGAGAGCAGGGGCTCCTGCCTCCGCAGCTGGGGTTGACAGCTTTCTTGCCCAAGCCGCATCACCCAGCTGGGTCAGGCTACCAGGAATCCTGACCCTGCAGATTTCCAGAACTCGATTCTTTGCAGACTGGGCCTCAGGAAGGCCATGGAAAAATCATGAAATGAGCAAATGGATGTAACTCCCAACATTCTTCAAAGAGCACTCCCGTATATTTTTTCTATCAGTCAGAATAGACTAGCTGAGGTCAGAGGTATGTCCATTAGATAGAGAGGGGAGAGAGGGGCTTTTCAAAGTTAAGTGATTTTCTGGGACTTCCCTGGTGGTCCAGTGGCTAAGACTCCATGCTCCCAAATGCAACCTGGCCTGGGTTCGATCCCTGGTCCAGAAACTAGATCCCACATGTCTCAGCTAAAAGTTCACACACCACACCTGAGTTCACACACTGCAACTAAAGATCCTGCATGCCACAAGTAAGACCCAGTGCTGATAAATAAATATTTTCTTTAAATTAAGTAATTTCCCCAAGATCACATAGAAACTCCAGGGTAGATCTTCTGGTCAAAGATGAGATTAGGAACCTAATTTGCTACACTCATCAGAGAAACTTAAGGAGAAAGCATTGCTTCAGCCAAAGGAATGAAGTTCTAATAGTAGATTTTCTACATCTGTGGCAGGCAGGTAGGACAAGATCCTTGATATCATTCTCCGTAGACTGCTGAGGGTGTCTCCAGTCTCCATCATTTGCCCTGTCTTACCCATCCCCAAGCCCTCGGACTGCTGCTTTCTCCTGCTGCCAGGAAGAAGACCACAAAACTATGTCTATCTCCTCTCCATCCACTGGAACTGGTCTTTTCCTGGATCCCTTAGCCCCTTATATTCAGTGGTTGCTGGCAATCATTAAGTCCCATAAATTGTATGTAGACAGAGCTCTTCTCTGAGTTTATTCCCACCACTCACCACATACACAGGACTAGCTACATAATCTGTGGGGCCTAGTGCAAAATGAAAATACAGGGCTCCTTGTTTAAAGACTATTAAGAACTTCAAGATGGCCACAGCAGAGCATCAGACCAGGGGGGCCCCTTCTGAGTGTGGAGCCTGAGCCACTTCTCACAGAGTTCTCTCCTCTCAGGCTTGTGATTTGGCAAGGAAGGCACAGGATCCCTCTTGACACATGAAGAAACTGAGTGGTTTGTCCGTTTGGCCAGTATGTGCTGAGCACCCACGAAACCCCAGGCGTCTCCAGATTCTGGAAATTCCAAATCAGATAAGGCCCAGCCTTTGCCTCAGGGAACACAGTGAGGGCAGATCACACACAGGCTGCTGGTGCCAGGTGCTGGTGTCTGCAGATGTAGAGGATCCCTGGAGCAACTCTGTAGGTGCATAGCCAGGACCGTGGGACGATTTTTAAGCCATGGAATTCAGAAGATGCTTCTTTCCAGTTACTAACACAAGACCACTTTGAGAGCCTTTCTGGGGGACCTTCAAGCATCTGATGCTGGGCTCTGGAGTAGCCCCTTGGTGAACACGAGAAACCAGAACTCGAAATACTGGCCTTTCCACATGCATACATGCTAAGTCGCTTCAGTTGTGTCCGACCCTATGGACTATAGCCTGCCAGGCTCCTCTGTCCATGGGATTCTCCAGGCAATAATACTGGAGGGAGTTGCCACACCCTCCTCCAGGGAGTCGTCCCAGCCCAGGGCTCAAACCCATGTCTCTTATGTCTCCTGCACTGGCAGGTGGATCCTTTACCACCAGTGCCACCTAGCCTTCCCGCCAGCCGAGGGTATTGAAACTGCTGTGGTCCTGCTGGGCTAACACTTGTAAATAAGGAGTTACTTCTTGGGTTTTTTTACCTGCCCACTTCAGGCCCCACTCTTGGTCTGCAGACAATCAGCAAATCCTGTGGTTCTCGTTCCTGGGTGAAGAAGGGAATGATGGTGTAAAACAAAACCTTTGCCTGGGCCCCACCAACCCACACCAACGCTCTCTATGGTAGAGCCCAGCATTGGCATTTTCTTAAAGCTCCACAGGAGTTCTAACGGGAAGCTGAGCCTGAGAACCACCAGTGTCATCTAAACCCAATCCCCAGTCAAGCAGAAGAGAAAACACTGTCCAGGGAAGGGCAATGACTTGCTCAGGGTCAAATGACAATCCGTGGTGCAGCCTAGATGTAACCAGATCTCCTGGCTCCCAGTTTTCCAGCCCACCTTCCCCACCTGCAGTTTCACAGGATTCATGGCCAAGCTGGGCTGGAGACACAATGTGAAAGCAGAGTGTTGGGGGTGCTGAGGCACGAAGTGGAATTTGGGATGGGGGTTGGTAGTTGGAGGGTTATTCATTAGTGACCCTGTCTGTGTCCCGCACAGGGCCTTAAGCTACTGACCACTGTGTGGTCCCACATGGGCCAAAGAAAAGCCCACGAGGGGCCACAGGATCACCAATTTGGCCAAGGATCCTGGTCAGAACTGCTCCCGTGCAGATGGACTGGCACGGCAGGAGGTGTCCAGCAGAGGGTTAGGCAAAGCCCATTAGGGTCACCCCGACCCTGTGATTCTGGGCCCTGCTGAAGCTATTCTGAGCATTCAGGTAAAGGAAGCACCTCACTCAGGACTGGAACTGGCGAAGAGAAGCCCAAGTTGGGTGGCGAAGGGATGCTCTATCAGGAAAAAGTGAGGAGGCTTGCCCGGAGGGCAGAGGAGGAAACCCCTGGGACCAGCCTGAGGCCCCAGCACAAACTCAGGTGCCATCCTCCCTCCTGCCCCCATCCACCCAGACCTTCCTCAATAGCAGGTGAAGTGAAGCTCAGACACAAACCGAGTGTGTAGTCACTTCCTCTGCTTAAGGCCCTGTTGCTTTTACATTGAGGCTAGCCTCTTTAATAGAACGCACCAGACCCTGAGTTACCTGTACTCAGGACTCCTCGCTCACAGCACCATGTGGCACCTCCACTAAACTGAGCTTCTGAATTTCTCAAGCATACCAGCTGTCTCTGTCCTTCCCTGTATCTAATCTGATCCCCTCTTTCTCTTGTCTCCCACTTAACCTGCAGGTCTTCCTCCTGAAAACCGCACCTGACTCAGTCCGACCTCGGATCAGTCACTGGTGTGAATCTTGAGATGCTTGTTCTTCTCATGATTTTATACCCCCAGATACCACACAGTATTACAATAGCCTGAACGATGTCCCCCACTGGACTAGAGCCGGGACCATGCCTCTTACCATTCTCTCTCTTACCATTCTCATAATGCCAGACATGGGGTATGCACGCTCAGTTGCTTCAGTTGGGTCTGACTCTTTGTGACCCCGTGGACTGAAGCCCGCTAGCTCCTCTGTCCATGAAATTTCCCAGGCAAGACTACTGGAGTGGGTTGCCATTTCCTTCTCAGGGATCTTCTTGACCCAGGGATCAAACCCGAGTCTTCTGCATCTCCTTCTTTGGCAGGAGAGTTCTTTACCGCAGAACCACCTGAGAAGACCGCCAGACATTGTACTGCTCACATAATGTGTGTTGAACGAAAGAACTGTCTATCCAAGTCAACGGAAAGATATTTAAGGGCAAGATAGGTGTCTTACGTTTCTCTGCAGATGCACCCACAAGAGGTCCTAACACAGTGGCTTGTGTTAGGTGCTCTGCCAGGCTCTTTGGAGGATAAAAGACAAGAGATAAGTCCTGCCCTTCAAGCAGTTTATGGCCTAATGGGAGAGAGATCTTTGGAAAAATAACTAAGACAAAGGAGGAAATAATGAAAGCTGTACGAGAGGTACAAAGACTCTGGGACTCGAGAGCTGAAGAAGAGACGACTTGTAAATGTAGGAGGAGCAGAGTGTATCTGAAAAATGGCCCGATGTTGGTCAGCAGGATGCTGGAGTGTGTGCGGTAGGGGACTGCAAGAATGGAACGTGGGCTGAGGCCCCTGAGAGAGGACTGAACACCAACTAAGGCATTTGGATGTAGCATGGGAGCCATTGGAGGTTTTGGGAGGAGGTTAAAGGCATGTTCTGGGCTTCCCTAGTGGCTCAGATGGTAAAGAATCTGCCTGCAATGCAGGAGACTCAGGTTCGATTTCTGGATTGGGAAGATCCCCAGGGGAAGAAGGGAATGTCTACCCACTTTCAGTATTTTTGCCTAGAGAATTCCATGAACAGAGGAGTCTGGTGGGCTACAGCCCATGGGGTCGTAGAGAATCAGACAGAGGCATGTTCTGATCTGTTTCGAGAGGCTCCTTTGTGGGGTGGATATGGGGTAGGGGAGGGGGTTGATGAGACCGGACAACAGCCAGGAGCAAGGAGGTTGCTAAGACGGCTCCAACCCAGGCAGGAGGACGCCAGGGCCTGGTGTACAGGTGGTGAGAGGAGAGAGGAGAAAGGAAACTGTGGGGGGCGGACTGAGCGTCCTTGGTCCCCAGGGAAGGAAGAGGAGAGAGTATGGGGCCGGGTGTTTAAGGAACAGGAAGTAGAGTGGATTCTGGGTGTGTTGAACCCATGGGGCTTTGGGGCAGGTGGGCATGTCGGCTGAGTGTTTGGAAGGGAGTCTGACTCGGCGTGTCTTGACGGGAAGCCTGTCACATATGCGTGCCTTGGTGTAACTTGGGCCTGAGAGAGAGACAGAGAGCACTCCTGGCGTGGGGCCTCTGTCCCTCCATCCCCTTTCCAGACCCAGAAGCAGTGATTCATGCCCCAAACTTAAAGAGAACCCAGACTCTGATTTTAAAAGCCTTTCAGAGCAGAAGAAACCAACCAGAAGGCCAGGCCAGACCACAAGCCAAACATCAGCTGTGGAATGTGCTTGCTGCTGATGGTGAGGCCAGCCAGGGGCAGATATGCTGGCAGGCTCGGCAAGAGGCCCCTCTGGTCGGCCCGAATGGGTCAGAATGGTCACCGAGACGGTCCCTGCTCTTTCCTCTCTTTTCCCTGTGGATCTGCCTGCCTTTGAGTGCATCTTCAAACTCGCCCCCTCCCCCACCCCCAGCCTGTAGCTGGGCTGATTCCATCATCCTTGGTGTGAAAGCTCTGGTCCGCCATCTGTCTTTCCACCTCTACTCAGCCCAGAGGACTAGAACCAGGGGACAGACAGAGGTCTGGGGGCTGCTGAGGGGGCTCCCAGAAAGGCTCCCGTGGCTTGTGGCCACAGCCAACCCACTGGTCTCCCTGCCTCTGCCCTGTCCCTTCAGCTCTTGCTCCCAGGGGCCAGAGGGATCCTGCTGGGATATAGATCAGATCACACCCTGTCTCTTTGCCCCAAACCCTCTGGGGCTCTCCTCCTTCTCTGGATGAGAGACCTGTGGGATCCAGCTCCCCTGCCTTTCCGACCCCATCCTCTACTCCTCCCCCACTTGCTCCTTCTGCTCCACTCATGCAGTTTCTGGAATGGTCTTGAAACATACCTGGCGCCTTGGGCTTCACCGTCTGCCTGGGACACTCACCACCAAAGAGCCTCTCTCACTTCCTTCAGGTCTTTTCTCTAACACCTCCTCTCATAGAGGCCTTTCCTGCCCCCTTAACTAAAATGTCAGCCTCTCCTGTGTGCACCCCCTTACATAACCCCCTGCCCCTGCTTTAGTCCCATTGGGGTATTCCTCACTCTCGAGCATGAATACCAATTTTGTTAATTCACCTTGTGTATTGTCTGTCTCCTCCAACAGAGTGTAATCAGGAGAGCAAGAACTCTTTTCGTGGTCGTTGTTGGAATATAATTGCTTTGTGTGTGTGCTCAGCCTCTCAACCGTGTCTGACTCTTTGTGACTCTGTGGACTGTAGCCTGCCAGACTCCTCTGTCCATGGGACTTCCCAGACAAGAATACTGGAGTGAGTTGCCGTTTCCTCCTCCAGGGGATCTTCCCGACCCAGGGATCGAACCCTTGACTCTTGCATCTTCTGCACTGGCAGGCGGGTTTTTTCCACTGAGCTACTGAGGGAGCTCATAATTGCTTTACACTCTTGCATTAGTTTATTGTACAACAAAGCGAATCAGCCATAAGTACGTATATATATCCCCTCCCTGTCGAAACTCCCTCCCACCAAACCAAACCCCACCCCTCTAGGTCATCACGGAGCTCCAGGCTGGGCCCCCTGTGCTGTGCGGCAGCTCCCCGCCAGCTGCCTCTTTTATACGTCACAGTGTACTTACGGCGGCAGCGCTGCTCTCCCTGTTTGCACCACCCTCCCTTCCCCGTCCTGGGTCAGGACAGCAATAGAAAGCAGATGTACAGAGCGTGCATTCTTGAATGCTGTTTCACATGTGTGCCCCAAGGTTTAGAGAAGTGCCCGGCCAAAGCAGTCAAGTGATAAGTGGTTGTGGAATGAATGAATTAATCAGTGAAAACCTCCCCCCTGCCTGCAACAGTCTGAAATCCTAGTAGTCACTCTTTCTTGAGATAAGTATCACCAAAGCCCCAGGCACCTTTCTTAGGACACCAGTCCCCTAGGTATTCACTCCTGACACTTACAAGGCCATTTGTTATTAAAGGCTTTCTTTCCTGACAAGAAGAGGGTGGTGGTGGTTATAAGTGGGCAGGTCTTGCAGGAGGGATTCTTGATGGGAGAAGGACCTTGAAAGGAGAAAATCATTCACTGCGTGCAGCCCAAGCCAGTCCAGCTGGCCCCATGCTGTTCAGTGCTGTTTACTGTGACTCAGAGAGGACACAGGGAAACATGGGATGGGACGTGTTTTCACGCAATGAAAACCTAGGTATGTAACGGGACTTCCCAGCGAACACTGGGGTGGAACAGAAGTTTAAAATGCCTCTTATCCCACAAAAGTGTAGTGATTCAGACATCATCCATGGACCACAGAATGTGGACATATCCTCTGGTTCCCCAGAAGGAGCTGGGAGCGCCCAGAGAAGATGGCAGGGGCCGAACAGCAGACCCCAGTAGTAGACCAAGCTATGGTCCAATTCCTGGGAACCACCAGACCAGAATCTGCCTTGGTGACTGGGGAGATGATATGAAACCCATTGAACAGGTGGAGAGACTGAGCCTGAGCCCAAGGTTCATATTAGGGGCATGTACCATTGACTTGCAGTTTGAATAATGGCCCTGGTACTTAATAAGTGTGTGACTTTGGGTAGGTCACATCCTCTCTTTAGAATGTATGTGAAAGTGTTAGTCACTCAGTCATGTCTGATTCTCTGCGACCCCATAGACTGTAGTCCACCAGGCTCCTCTGTCCATGGAATATTCCAGGCAAGAATACTGGATTGGGTTGCCATTTCCTTCTCCAGGGGATCTCCCAAGCCAGGGCTTGAACCTGGGTCTCCCACATGGCAAACAGATTCTCTACCATCTGAGCCACCAGGGAAGCCCCTTGGAATGTATAATGGAAATGATAATGCCTACCTTGTAGAATTAGTATAAACCACTGGAAATAATACTGATTACCAAATGACACGTCTGGCAAGGATGAGGTGCTCCACTAAACGTGTGCTACTTGCTAGCGGTCACTGAGAGCTCCCACGAATCAGGCTTTGTCTGAGCACTCATCTTCTCGATAATCCTGTAAGAGCGGTGCTGTTATTTCCCCCACTTCAGAGCTGAGGGAACTGAGGCATGTCATTAAGTGATTTACCCAAGATCACCAGGGTCATAAAGTCACAGCCTGGGATTTGAATCCAGGGAGGTCTGAGTCCAGAAACTGCAATTCCTAGAGGTCATGTGACTTGCCTGAGGTCTTGCAGCTGCCGATAAAGATGAGTTCCAGACTCCAAATCCAGGTTTGATCATCTCCAAAGGCCACCTTCTTTCCTGCTTTTCCTGTACTGCTCACATAACTCTGGCCATATTTGTGTAACATCTGGAATATTTTCACTTAATAATTTTCATTCAATTGACTTTAAGTCAACTCAGTCTTTTCACATACCCTCATCCTAAGCAATAATTGCTATGAAATCTAAGTTTTTATTTGCTTGTAGTTTTTTAATATCCATTAAACGTGAATTGTCAAGTTTTCCCAGATGGCTCAGTGGGTAAAGAATCTGCCTGTAATGCAGGAGACACAGGAGACAGACAGGGGTTTGATCCCTGGATTGGGAAGATCCCCTGGAGAAGGAAATGGCAACCCCTCTAGTATTTCTTGCCTGAAAGATCCATGGACAGAGGAACCTAGTGGGCTACAGTCCATGGGGTCAGAAAGAGTCGGACACGACTAAGTGACTAAGCACACAAACGCATCGTTTTAATGTTCACCTTGTCCCACCTAAACTCTTTGCACCCACTGTGCCACAGGGGACACTAGGGCCCCCTGTGCAGCCCTCGGGAAGGACAGCTGTCCCCTCGTCCTTACTCATCCAGAACTGAAGTACAGCAAAGCTCAGATGTGACTGGAGGATTTGACAAGAGAGATCTAAACTCCACTTATGTGTGGCATAATTTCTAAGCTACCCTGGCTCTGTCTGTTTGGAGGTTTGTTTGTTTTACTGTTTATTTCTTTTTAAAAATATCTATTTATTTATTTATTTGGCCCAGTCTTGGTCGCAGCATGCAGGATCTAGTTCCCTGACCAGGGATTGAACCCAGGCCCCCAGCATTGGGAGTGCAAAGCTTTAACCACTAGACCACCAGGCAAGTCTTTCCTTGGAGGTTTGGTCAAGGACCCCACCAGGGCACATGCCAGGAAGAATCCTGAGAAGTTACCAGGCTTGGCCGTGTTCTCTCATGCTCATCCCTCCCCAGGGTGAGGCCCAGGAGGGCACTTTCCTACCACCTAGTAGCCAGGTCCCTCACTGTTTCTGCAGTGCTGTTTGGCTTGACAGTGGGTCCCTTGGACTGGCGCCCCCTGCTGATGGAGACAGGCTGGGGAAGAAGGGTCTGCCAAGGATGCCCCTCTCTCAAGGGCAGAGGGAGCTTTTATGCAGAACCAGAGGCCAAGAGCCCCAGATCAAAGCTTTGCTGAGCATGGGGCTGGCCTGGAGTTGGGAAAGGGGGTGGGGAAGAGGTAGGGGGTGGTGTAGGAACCACCGGGAAGGGCAGTCTGAATAAGTCTGTAGTCTCCCTGAAAGAAGAGGAAACCCCAATCTTCTCCATAACAAATGTCCTTAGAGGATGTAGGTTAAAGTGGAAAGGATATTGCTGCTTTCTCTAGGCCCTAACAGCTCCAGAAAGGCCTCCTCTTCCAAGAAGCCTTCCCAGACTCCTGCCAAAGTGATTATCATATTTCTGTGAACTTCTGTGTCACCTCAGCTGCATCTCCTCGCCTGTCGTCTTATCAGCTGTACTCCACTGTCCCCGAGGCTGCCTGTCCCTTGGGCAGCGGGCACTGTTTACCTCCTTCCCTCTTACTTTCTCCTCCTCGGTGTAGCGTCGCAGCATCTGCCCTTCCTGTAACTATTAGGGTCTTGACATTTCCCCAGGCAGTTCCCACCAGGCAACACTTCTCTTCTTTAAACTGTGACTCCTCGCAGCCTGCTGGACAGTAGAGCAACTGGAAACTAAGTCACACAGAGGAGTTCACAGCTAGTAGAATGTTAGATCCGCCCTGCCTCACATTGATTTTATAGGAAAGGCTATTTGAAATCAGCCAGGACTTACCCCAAATGGACCAATCTGGGCCAACCCTGAGTGTTACAGAAGTGGAAACCAAAGCCTGGGACTGGATTGTATCTCTCACTAACTGGACCTTCCAAACCCAGGGTCATGAAAAAGCCCTGGACTGTGGATAAAGACTTCTGGGTCAAGTTCAGGCTCCCATTCTAAACTTAAATTAGCCACATGTCCTCTTAAGACTTCCATTCAATCACTTCTAAAATAAATGTTTGGCCTTCATGTTTATGAAAGCTCTTTGGGGGCTGCGCTTCCATGCTTCTGTGAACATTTCCTGAGCCAGAGTTTTCCCTCTGGTTGTAAAGCTACATGTTGCATGAGAAGGAAGTTGACAACAGAAATTCTTTTTAATTTTATTTTATTTTAAACATATTTTTATTGAAGTATAGTTGGTTTATAATGTGTTCAAATTTTATTTTATTTTAAACATATTTTTATTGAAGTATAGTTGGTTTATAATGTGTTCATTTCTGCTGTATAGCAGAGTGATTCAGTTACACGTATACATTCAGTTATATATATACATACATATACATTCTCTTTCATATTCTTTCCCATTATGGTTTGTAACAGGACAGTGAAAATAGTTCCCTGTGCCACACAGTAGGACTTTGTTTATCCATGCTATATATTAGTCTGCATCTGCTAATCCCAAATTCCCAGTCCATCCCTCTCCCACCCTTCTTCCCCCTGATAACCACAAGTCTGCTCTCTGTGAGTCTGTTTCTTTTTCATAGATAAGCTCGTTTGTGTCATGTTTTAGGTTCCACATATGAGAGGTAGCCTATGATCTTAGTCTTTCTGTGTTTTGCTGACCGAGAATGGTAAGCTCTAGGTCCATCCATGTAGCTGCAAATGGCACCGTTTCACTCCTTTTCAGGGCTGAGAAGTACTCCAGTGGCACCCTACTCCAGTACTCTTGCCTGGAAAATCCTATGGATGGAGGAGCCTGGAAGGAGACAAGTCCATGGGGTCGCTAAGAGTCAAATACGACTGAGTGACTTCCCTTTCGCTTCTCACTTTCATGCACTGGAGAAGGAAATGGCAACCCACTCCAGTGTTGTTGCCTGGAGAATCCCAGGGANCATTTGCTATTATTTTCTCCCATTCTGAGGGCTGTCTTTTCACCTTGCTTATAGCTTCCTTTGCTGTGCAAAGGCTTTCAAGTTTAATCAGGTCCCAGTTGTTTACTTTTGTTTTTATTTCTGTTACTCTAGGAGGTGGGCCATAGAGGATCTTGCTTTATGTTATCAAATGTTCTGCCTATGTTTTCCTCCAAAACTTCTATATTTTCTGGTCTTACATGTAGGTCTTTAATCCATTTTGAGCTTATCTTTGTGTATGGTGTTATGAATTTTTCTAATTTCATTCTTTTACATGTAGTTGTCCAGTTTTCCCAACACCACTTATTGAAGAAGCTGTCTTTGCCCCATTGTGTATTCTTGCCTCCTTTGTCAAAAATAAGGTACCATAGGCCCATGGGTTTATTTCTGGGCTTTCCATCTTGTTCCATTGGTCTATATTTCTGTTTTTGTGCCAGTACCATACTGTCTTGGTGACTGTAGCTTTGTAGTATAATCTAAAGTCAGGAAGCTTGATTCCTCCAGCTCCATTCTTCTTTCTCAAGACTGCTTTGGCTATTTGGGGTCTTTTGTATTTCCATATGAATTGTGAAACTTTTTTGTTCTATTTCNATGGGTTTATTTCTGGGCTTTCCATCTTGTTCCATTGGTCTATATTTCTGTTTTTGTGCCAGTACCATACTGTCTTGGTGACTGTAGCTTTGTAGTATAATCTAAAGTCAGGAAGCTTGATTCCTCCAGCTCCATTCTTCTTTCTCAAGACTGCTTTGGCTATTTGGGGTCTTTTGTATTTCCATATGAATTGTGAAACTTTTTTGTTCTATTTCTGTGAAAAATGCCATTGGTAATTTGATAGGGATAGCATTGAATCTGTAGATTGCATTTGGTAGTATAGTCATTTTCACAATACTGATTCTTCCTACCCAAGAACATGGAATATCTCTCCATCTGTTTATGTCATCTTTGATTTCTTTCATTAGTGTCTTATAATTTTTGTGTACAGTTCTTTTGTCTCCTTAGGTAAGTTTATTCCTAGATATTTAATTCTTTTTGTTGCAGTAGTGAAGAGGATTGCTTCCTTAATTTCTCTTTCTGATTTTTCATTGTTAGTATTTAGAAATGCAAGTGATTTTGTATCCTGAAACCTTGCTAAATTCACTGGCTAACTCTAGTAATTTTTTCTGATACTACCTTTAGGGCTTTCTATGTACAGTATCATGACATCTGCAAACACTGAGAGCTTTACTTCTTCTTTTCCAGTCTGGGTTCCTTGTATTTCATTTTCTTCTCTCATTGCTATAGCTAGGACTTCCAGAACTATGTTGAATTATAGTGGTGAAAGTGGACACCCTTGTTCCTGATCTTAGAGGGAATGCTTTCAGTTTCTGACCATTGAGAATAATGTTTGCTGTAGGCTTGTCATCTCACTTGTTCATTCTTCAGTCTGCTCTGTCCACTTTGTTGTGAGCCTGTGCAGGACTCATGGGGGAGGAGGGACAGAACCCTCTCAAGTTAATTTAAAGTCGCTTCCCTTATGGCACCAAAGGCAAGGTTATCATAGCATCTTCAAGTCTTCAACTCAAATGAAAGCTTCTCAAAGAAAACTATCGCTGGTCCAGCTGGAAGGGTGTCATTTTAGGGTGTGAGTAGAGGGTCTCGCCTGACCCCACTAACAAGAGCTCTCCACTGCCCTGCCTGCCCTCTCAGAGACACAGCCAGCCTTGATGGAGATGCTCAGAAGCAGTAAAGGATGTAGAGCCTTGGAAGCAGACAGGAAGCAGACCTCAGCACCAGCACACGGGCCCAGGGCAAGTCGGTCTCAGACCTTTAGATTCCTCACCTGTTTAATGAGGATAAAACCCCCTAATCACTTGTTAGAATACTGTTCTAAGGCACCTGACCCATCCTGGCCCTTGGTGGGTGCTCTGAGTGTGGCAGGAGATCTTCACCAGGAGATTCAGAGAAGGAATGGAACATGAGCTGTGCCCAGGTACTAGTGAGGGCTAGATTCCCCCTCTACATGTGTCCCTCTAGCTAGAAGACCTGGGTCCCAGCAGGTAACCTTCCTGAGCCTCCATTTCCCATTGGTGGAAGGAGCCCCCAATCTACACTGTGTGTGTATTGACTTTATATTTGTCGAGCAGCTCCTGTTTGTAACTCTAGGCCCCAGGGGGATGCAGGGACAGCCTATGGCATGGTTCCATCCCTTGGACTCTCTACCGCAGTGGGGAGGGCTGGGTTGAGAGGCAGGACAGGGAGGGAAGGTGCAGGGTGGGCTGGGCAGGTGGGAGGTGGGTAGGTGGTCAGGGTGAGTGGGACTCGCACTGGGTCCCTTGATGGGTGCAGGATGGGGCTGATGGCATGAGCAGGTGTGCAGGGGCAGGGAACTGAGGGCAGAGCCTTGGAGGGGGAGGGGCAGCCAGCGTGCCTGCAGTGTAGACAGTCTTAGGGGCTGCCCCCAGGGGTTTGATGAGGGGTGAATATGTGAGTTCTCTCCCTGTGGCCGTCTCTGCACACACGTGGGGGCTTCCTCCAGACTCGGCCCTAATGGGACCCCGAACTCACCAGCCACAGTGGTCCACCCCCTCATCGCACACAGGAGGAAGCTTTCTGACTCTGACATGTACTTTTTCACATGTTTAACATTCAGGAGACATCGAAGTACATATTGATTCGGGTTCTTCCTGCTGGGAAGGTGGACGTGTGGCCACAGCCACCCACAGCATAGCTGCTGGCAAGCTCAGAGCTGCTCGCGGCCAGAAAGAAACAGCAGCGGGTGTGGACTGGGGATGCACTGGTTCCTGGATGAGATCACTTCCCGAGATTCCTCTAAGAAACAAGTGCTCTGCTTATTCCATGGGGAGGGACGACGCCTTTCCACAGAAGTCTCTCATTCCCTCTTCCTGCCCTCCCTGTCCACTCTGGGGATAGAGCTGGTCCTTCAGACAGAAGGCACCTCTCTCCTGTAAGCTCATCCCTTTCTCTGGACTCCAATGGGGAGAAACCATGGCCTCCTGTCATTACCACCCCCCAACCAGCCCTCTCTTGACTGATCCTTTGGCTACACGTGGATGTGCACACATACACGCACACTAGGAGCTTCCAGTGAGCTGTGTTCTGACCAACACGAGGCCAGAGGAGCCAAGGATAGGAGACGCCATTCAGAGATAAAGGTCTCGCCTGCTTCTTCAACAGAGGGAAGATGGAAGGATTGGCTGGTGACATTAGTGGAATTTTCTGGAAAAGTCTGAAGCAGAATGGACTCCAAAGTGTTTCCTTCTGAGAAAAAGGCAGTGTAATAATGACCAGTTAGCAGAGAGCCCTGAAGCCACATCCAGAAGGCAGTCATTTGTAAAGAAGTCAGATGCTGAAGAGTTGATTAGAGAAGCTAGGAAACCAGAAGAGGGGTCTTTGCCAAGAGCAGAGAGGAGGCCTTTGTCACTTGGGGAGACCCAAGTGTGAGCAAGTTTGCTCTAAAGCAGTGGCCTCCAAACGTTTTGGCACCAGGGAGTGTTTCGTGGAAGACAATTTTTTCACAGGGGTTGAGGGGGTAGGGAGGATGGCTTTAGGATGATTCAAGCACATTATGTTTATTGAACACTTTATTTCTGTTGTTATTACATCAGCTCCACCTCAAATTATCAGGCACTAGATCCCGGAGATTAGAGACGCCTTCTTTAAAGCACCAGGGAGTGCTCTAAACACCAGGGCCTGGGGGTAAAACTGGCTTGGTGTCACCGGTCCTCCCCCACCTGATCACGACCTCCAGCCCTAGCAGCAGAGCAGTGCCGGTTCAGGGCTGAGCCACTAGGGGGCAGGCGAGAGGGTGTCACAGCTCACTTTCATAAGTGGTTTGAAGCTCAGGGGCCCTTGTACTGGACCCAAGTACTAGCGAGGAGGGAAGGCATGCCTTCCTGTTGACCCCAATCCTGGCAGGCCACCTGATAGAGACCCACAGTGATGGCTATCTGCTTGCCCCTTGAAGTGCCCCTGTATCATCTGCCTACTCCTCCCCTCCAGAAGGGAGATGACTTTGGAAATGAATCCAGAGGACAAGGTCACACAGACTCAGAATATCCTGTCTGTAAAGGTTTTTAGACCACCTGGTCCAGCTTCTTCATTTTCTATAATGGAGATCGGGGCCTGGAGAGAAGTAGCTTGTTTAACGTTCAGCCAGTCAGTGGCAGAACCCAGGAGGGGACCAAGGTCTTCTGGTACCCAGCCTACTTCCGCTCACCACAGTAGCCCTAATTCTCAGGAGTTGGGTGTTATATTCCCATCCCCCCTTCTCTGAGTTCTAGAACCAGCTGTCCTAAACTCAGGAGTCCATCCTCTGGCCTTTGACCCTGACAGTGATGTTCCAGCCATGTCTCTCTTCTGAAGGATCATGGCTTCATGACTAGAAGATTCGAGGGAGAGAAAAGTTTTGGGCCAAGGTCAACTAACCAGGTAATCAAGGATTTATTACATACCACTGGCATCCTCAAGTTTTGAAATAAGAGGAGTCTGAAGGGAACTATGTCTCCTGCCCATTTGCTCTAAATTTCCTCACCGATGGACTTCCCTGGTGGTCCAATGGCTAAGACTCCACGCTTACAAGGTAGGGGGACTGGGTTCAAACCCTGGTCAGGGAACTAGATCCCACATGCTGCAACTAAACAAAAATAAATATTTTAATAAATAAATTTTCTCACTGAGGTTCTAGCAACACAGTCCAACTCCAGGGCACAGCTGGGCTTTCTTGAAAAGATGACCACGTTGCCTGGACCCATACGAAGGCCTCCATCCCTTTGATATCTGGGTGTGCCCAGAAGCCACAGCCAGGGAAGTAGGGCCCTGGGGCCAAGTCTCCATGGTTCAAGCAAGGAGAATGAGAGCTGGGCCTGGATAATCTAGAGTGTTAGATGACAGTTTTCTTTAGTTCTCCCCCTTTGGCTTGGGAATACAAAATATAATCAGTTTTGCCTGGAGAGTTCCCTTCCTAAGTGTGTTTGACTTCAGCCAACATTAAGATGAGCTTGCATTCCTCCACACAGCCTGGCCTCCAGTTCTGTTTGCAGAGATTCAAGACAGATGCTTGCGTGTTGACTACTGGAAACTGGTTGTGTGTTTGCTCTAGAGACTCTCTCTGACACGTGCCGGGGTTGGGCCTTAGGTAGAAGGGAGCAGGACGACCCTCTCATTTGGCAGAGGGGGACACAGAGGCCCAGAAAGGCACAGTGACTCTCTGTGGCTACGAGGCAAATGGAGCAACAAAGCTGAGATTTGAATGCAGATCACCCTGTGCCCGGGTTCAGCCTTTGCAGGGCTTCACTTTGGGCTCTGGTGACATGCAAGCATAGCTGTTGGCTCACCCACGTGGCTGCAGACTCTGAAGACCGAAGGTCATGTCTTATTTGACCTGGTGTCCCCGATTCCCAGCATGAAACCTGGAGCTTTGTAGCTCCAAATAGACACTTGTGGAATTGAAAGATTGCAGAAGAGGGTTATATGGAGGGAATGGTGGTGAATAAAGACGGGCATGAAAAAAGAAAACTCATGACCTTAGGTAGATCCCCACCCTTTTTCTAGCCTGAGTTCTCTCACTGGTAACAGCAAGGGTCTTAAATACAATTAGGTGGTTCTCAGACTATGTTCCAGGATACCCTAGGGTTCAAAGAACTGTCTTAGGACTGTTTCTGCAGGTGGGAGCTACTCCTTATCCACTGTCCCTAAGTCCAGCCTCAGCTTCCTGTCTGTTCCTTATGTATAGATTTTGTTCTCAAAATGTGGGATTCACTGCCAAAAAAAAAAAAAAAAAAAAACCCCACAAAGTTTTGCGATCTCTAGGCTATTTGATCTTTAAGATCCCTGCTTTTTCTTAAGAATAAAATCCTAGTAAGTGACCCTTCCCTGATAACACATTTGTTGCACACCATTTTGGGCCCTGTGGTAAATTGTCTGAGTTGGGGGGTGGGTTTCATGTCCCATGGCCATGAGACAGAGAGAAAACGAGGTACAGAAGGGCCCTGAGCCCTAGAATTGATGCTAGGGATCTATGTGTCTGCTGTTCCCGTGTCGGCCATTCCTGTGTCCCAATGAAGCAAGACAGCCCAGCTGTAAGGCTCGGCGCATGACTCAGGAAGGAGAGATCATGACCCGCTTGCTAGGCCACACTGCTTCCTGACAGGCTCGGTCCAGGCCTCCCCGTGAGCTCCTGAGAAGGAAATGACACCATGAGTCCCCAATAGGTAACTCATGTTCCACCTCCTCCCTGACTGTCCACCATTTAAGAGCCAGACTGAGTCAGTTACCAATTGCTACAATAATGCTATGTAACAAATAACCCCCTACGCCCTGCCCCTGCCAAATCTGAGTGACACACATCATTATTTAGTTCACTTGTCTGGGTCAGCTGGACGTCCAGCTGACCTAAGCTAAACTCAACTGAGAGGCCAGCTGGCCTCACAGGGCTTGCTCCTACATGTGAGTGGATAGCTGACCCCAGCCAGGTGTGGTTATGGAGTTCAGCTCCAAGTGTTTCTCCTCCTTTTTCTGGGATGTGTGGGCCAGCCTGAGCGAATACTTCTCACACTGATGGCCGAAGTGCAAGTGAGAAGCAGAAACAGACGAGATGTTGGCGTTCTAAGATTTCGGATGGAAACTGGCAAGCTTTCATTTCTCATATGGCTCAGCCCAGAGTTAAGTGGGGAGGAGTCACAGGCTTTGCTTATTGTTGTTAGGCGGAGCTGAACTATCTACTTTAGTTCAACACGTTTTACTGAGGATCTCTGTGTCCCAACCCCTGCAGTGGGAATAAAGAGATAAACAAAACCCCATCCTTGTCTTCACATGGCTTGGAGTCTTGGAATGGAGAGAAGTGTGGACTCATGGCACTCAGTGTCTACTTTTATTTTTTTACATTTATTGGCTTCACTGGGTCTTCATGGCTGTGCGAGGACTCTGTCCAGCTGTGGCACATGGGCTTCTAATTGCGGTGGCTTCTGTTGTTGCGGAGCACAGGTGTGTAGGCTCAGTAGTTGTTACACCCAGGCTTTAGTTGCTCTGGAGCAGGTGGGATGTTCCCAAAGCAGGGATTAAACCCATGTCCCTTGCATTGGCAGGCAGACTCTTAACCACTGAATCACCAGGGAAGTCCCATGGCTCAACATTGAGTTTGCTTTTTTTTAATATAAATTTATTTATTTTAATTGGAGGCTGATTACTTTACAATATTGTATTGGTTTTGCCATACATCAACATGAATCCGCCACGGGTGTACACGTGTTCCCCATCCTGAACCCCCCTC
>SJYA01001516.1:462295-533726 GCA_006410615.1 Neotragus moschatus
ATGTGTTTGTTAGCCATCTGTATGTCTTCTTTGGAGAAACGTCTGTTTAGTTCTTTGGCCCATTTTTTGATTGGGTCGTTTATTTATCTGGAATTGAGCTTCAGGAATTACTTGTATACTTTTGAGATTAATTCTTTGTCAGTTGCTTCATTTGCTATTATTTTCTCCCATTCTGAAGACTGTCTTTTCACCTTGCTTAGAGTTTCCTTTGTTGTGCAGAAGCTTTTAATTTTAATTAGGTCCCATTTGTTTATTTTTGCTTTTATTTCCAATACTCTGGGAGGTGGGTCATAGAGGATCCTGCTGTGATTTATATCGGAGAGTATTTTGCCTATGTTCTCTTCTAGGAGTTGTATAGTTTCTGGTCTTATGTTTAGATCTTTAATCCATTTTGAGTTTATTTTTGTGGGTGGTGTTAGAAAGTGTAGTTTCATTCTTTTACAAGTGGTTGACCAGTTTTCTCAGCACCACTTGTTAAAGAGATTGTCTTTTCTCTATTGTATATTCTTGCTGCCTTTGTCAAAGATAAGGTGTCCATAGATGCGTGGATTTATATCTGGGCTTTCTATTCTGTTCCATTGATCTATATTTCTGTCTTTGTGCCAGTACCATACTGTCTTGATGACTGTGGCTTTGTAGTAGAGCCTGAAGTCAGGCAGGTTGATTCCTCCAGTTCCATTCTTCTTTCTCAAGATTTCAGCATTGAGTTTTAACTTCAACATTTATTTTCTAAACCCCTCCATGAATGGAGGTGTAGGCAGAAGGAGACTCACAAGCCAGTGTCATTGCCCTGATGCCCCAGCAGTTCTCAAGGGCAGGGTCCAGATTTCCATCCACTGGAAGCTTCCAGAGGGAAGGCATAGTTACTAGGTCTCCTGTGAGGGCTGCAGGCCCCCAGGGGCAGGATCCCCAGAGTCAGAAGGCTCCCTGGCCTGCAGCCACCTCCTCTCCAGTGGAGGCCTTCCTCCTCCAACGGGCAGAAGCCTCTCTGATGAGGGGATCACATTCTCCCCACCCCCCACCTCTTCTCTCATACCTCACCCGAGCCTTCTACAGGGGCCTAGAGATGGGGAGGACTCAGGCCTTGCCAGCGATGCTCCCAAAACTGGCATTGCCTTCTTAGATGCCTGTCTTTGACACAATGGCCCCAAAGAAGAAGGAAAAGACAGCTGGGACGATGAGGGAGCCAGAACCATCACGTTTTTGGTATTTGCTGCAGCAGAAGCAGCAGCACCAGAGGATGGAACTCAGTCAGGCGTCTAGAGCTCATTCGACTCAGGCTGGAATGTGTGACTATGTTTTCCATGGCAGAAGGAGGTCCATGTTACCATTTCTTCTTACTTGGCCAGAGTCAGGGTCTTTTCTCCTGCCGTGCCACGCTCCTCCTCCCCCCCACCCCCCGCCCAATTCCCTATCTGTGATTTGCTTTTAGACCTGAAGATTCCTGGGGCCCACATAGAACTGGGAAGGGCGTTCTGATAACATTTCATCCTCCATCACCCCCATCCCAGCTCCCACCATCCAAGGCAAATGATAGCTCTTGCCTACACAGGTGTGTCTGCAACCTGGAGCAGGACCCAGAGAATGAGCAGAGGCTTGGCAGATGGATGGTGCCTGAGAGATGGTCACTCTAGGGTTCCCCAGGATAGCTTCCTCCTGCTGTCAGTTCTGGTGCTTCATCCAGACTTTCAAGGCCCTCGGGACTCTGGCTGCATCCATCTAACGCACCTGGTCCTGTGTATTCCACCTACTGTGATCAGGGATGCACCTGTCTGCTCTCTAGTGAGCAGAATCTGAGGGTGTGGGACTCAGGATGAGTGAGCTTTTAAGAAGGGGCAGGTGGGAGGAGGATCAGCCTGGATAAGACCACCGCCGTGAGGAGCTCAAGTGACCACAGTGGGGAGGAAGGCTTGATGGTGGCAGGTAGGCTGGGGCAGGACTCATGAGGCCTCTGAGTGCATCCTTCCACTTTCTAGCTACCTGCCTTCTTTGTGCATCAGCTTCCTCACCTGTAGAGTGAGAATAATGACATACTTTCAAAGGGTTGTTTGGGGGCTTCCCTGGTGGTCCAGTGGGTAGGAATCTGCCTGCCAATGTAGGGGACATCGTTTCCATCCCTGGTCCAGGAAGATCCTACGTACTGAGAGGCAACTAAGTCCATGTGCCACAACAGAAGCCTATGTGCCCTTGATCTTGTGCTCCACAGGAAGAGAAGCCACTGCAGCGAGAAGCCCCCACCACAACCAGAGAAAGCCCACCTGCAGCCTCGAAGACCCAGCCCAGCCAAAAAGAAACACACACATTGAAAAGTTGTTGTGAGGATTAAATACACTTAGCATAGTACCTGGTGCCTAGTGAATTCCCTGTGCATGTGCACTGGAATTTTTCTTGTTATTTTCTAAATGGTAGGGAACTGTCTGTACCAGTCAGAGAGCTAGGAAGTAAACTAAGGAGAAAAAGGCCAACAGGTCCTGATTCTGGGAACAGGTTCTCAGATGGTGAGAAATCCATCAGACAGGTCTCTCTGCATATTCCTGGTATAGGGCAAGGGTAAAAAGAGAAAAAGTCATTCCTGGGTGTTGCCCTGAATAGTGTATAGCTGGAGAAGAGAGCAGGGAAGATGTGGAAACTCTTGTCATCCACGATAGAAAGCGACAGGCTGTGAGCCACCCAGAGGAAGGTTGTTCTGAATGTTGTAAAAGGTGACATCAGAGCTGAGCCTCGATGCTTGAGAAGAAGGGGAGAAAGGCCTTCAGGCAGGGTGGACAGCGTGGGCAAAGGCACTGGGGCAGCTCAGACAGCAGGGAACCTGGATTCAGTTCCAAGATCTGCTGAGTACTGTCCATGCACCAAGCTCTGCCACAGGTTGGTTACTGCATTCAATCTTGTCACCCACACATTGAGGTTGGCATTATTAGTCCCATTTTATAGATGAGTAAACGGAGGACCAGAAAGGAGGAGTCCCTGGCCCAGGGTCAGCCATTAATGAATGAATGTTGGAGCCAGGCTTCTAACAAGCCCCCACCCCGAACTCAAGACCATGCTTTCTCTAGGCCTAGCTTTGCCCTCAGAGAGTCTGGCAGGAGGGCAGGAGGAACCAGGCCATTCCTTCACTCTGGGCCAGAAAGGCTGTTCTCTTCTCCTTTGACAGCCCCGCATTCAGACTATGAAGTCCTGCCTCTGGGCCACCTCGCTGATTCCTGCACATCACCTTTCAAGGCCAGGTCACACCTCCAGAGGCTTCCTGACCCCCTGGCCCACAGCTGTCTCTCCCAGCGCTGGCATTCAGGTGGCCCCCCTGTACTTTCTCTCTTTGGGGTTTCGTCAGGTGGCTCAGCAGTGTTTGAGGCCAGCCCCCACCTCGATGCTGGGTCCAGCAACACAGACCCCATCTTGCCTTTGTGGCACCACTGTCCTGGTGGGGAGATTGGACTAACCAAATGATCACACCTGCTCTGTATAATCACTAACCAGGTAATTCTAAAGGAGGGGTCGCAGGGCACCTGTTAGTGAATTCAAGGGGTCTTGAGATCATCAGACAAGATCTGATGTAACGGTGGAGTGAGGGTGGTCGGGGGAGCTCCCTCGGCAGGTGGAAGCATGAGACATGTGTGCTGAGATCTGAAGGAGAAGAGTAGATCAGATCAGAAGATCAGAACTTCTCTGAGAAGTTCATCAGAGAGATTCTGGCAGAAGAAATAGCACGTGCGAAGGCCCCAAGACAGGAGGAAGCCAAGTGAAGCAGAAAGACAGCCCTGGGGCCTGGGCCACAGGAAGCCAGAGGGAAACTTGGCAAGAGGCTAGGGAGGCTCGGAGGGCGCTGGGACCAGGTGGGGACTGTGGAGTCTCCCCCAAGACCCTTGGGGAGCTAGTGGCAGCAGTGGGGCTGGCCCTGGGAGAGGGTGGAGTGGCCAGCTCTGCTGCTCAGCCGAGCCTCCCTAAGCTCTAGCGCGCGTGCCCCAGGAGCACAGGCCGTCTGGACGTGTGTCGGCCAGCGTGCCTCAGCAGCAGGGACGGAGCCGCCCCGCCTGGGGACCGGTCGGTGGCCTCCGCCTTGGCCTGGATAGTGGATCTGAGACCCAGTGGTGCCCGCATTCCACTCTGTGGATTCACTGCCTTCCTGAGATTGGCTGATGCTCCTTCCAAAGAAAGATAAGCTCCTGAGCAAGGGAGCAGCGGCTGATGTAATTTTGGCCACAGTCCACAGGAGAGCAAGCCCAGCAAGTGTGGCTTTTTCCCCCCTCTGTCATCAATGTCAAGGGCAGTGAAGTAGCCAGAGACCCAGCCAGGCTCCCGGAGTCTCTGCCATCGGCCTGCTGATTCCCATCAGAAACAATTCTGTTTTGTTTTGCTGGTGCCTGGGGTTCATAAGTCTCTGAGAAGAGTACATTCCCTGTGAATGAAAGCCCTCCGCCATCAGGGGAGCAGTCCAGAGATCTTGTCAGGAGGCAAGGTCCAAGGTGTCAGACTTGACATCATTTTTAAGAAATCCATACTCTGGTTGGTTCGTTTGGTCAGAAGCAAATGCCAGCTTGAGGAAGAAACCAGCACTTTGTAACTTAATGCCCCAGCCTTGAGACTGTTTGTCCTCTCCCTGTGGCCAGATTTCGCTAATCTTGTCCCAGGGGATTGGGGATGTGGGTACTGGGGGAGATAGGACCTGTCCTAGACAGAGCCCCCCTGCCAGAGTAAGTGGAGGAGCACAGGGGCGCTGGCTCCTCTCCCATCTGCTGACCCCAAGCAAACCCAAAGAAGACATAGGAGGTGGAGCCTGAGGTCAAGAAAGGAGACCCCTTTCTCTGAAAAGAACGTTCCTGCCCCCTCTCCCAGGGGTGACATAGAGCCTAGAGCCCCAAGCAGTCTCATCATGGAAGTGTTCTAACCTCTTCCCAGCCGAGCAATTCGGGGCAAATTAACCTCCCAGAGATATGATAATATCTATTTCATGGGGTTGGTGTGTGATTTAAATAAGTAATATAAAATTAATGGTTAGATACCTAGAATAGTGCCAGGAATATATTAGTGCTCAGTAAATATTTTTCCTCCTGTTGCTCTTTGAGGGGAGAGAGCATCCCAGACAAATGCAGGTCCTGGTCTCTAAGCATTCCATCAGTATCTGTTGGCCACTGACCATGACCTAGATCTTCATTCAAGGCACTAAGTATGCTACACTCAGTGGTGTCTCTTGGAACTTAGAGGACACAAGAATATTATGAAATATCAGCTGTGTGACAATCAGATAACTCTGTAACATGTTAGGGATAAGTGCTATGAAGACAAATGAAGAAAGAGATGAGAGTGACAGGGTGTCTTGGTGATGGACAAGATGACATTGAAACAGGGACCCTAATGATGTGGGGGAGTGAGCCCTGCTGGTAACTCAGGGAGGAGCATCCAGGCAGAAGGAAAGGCAGCCAGGGCCAAGATGCTGAGCAGGGACAGGTCTGACACCTTCTAATAATAGGAAAGGGGACAGTGTGACTAGAGCAGAAGGAAGTGGGGCAAGGGTAAACGAAGGGCAGAGGGAACCAGCTGGGCTTCCTTTGGGGAATCACAGGGCCTGGCAGGTAAGGAGTTTGGCTTTGACTGTGGGTTGCTGGGAAACCGATGGAGGGTATAGCTGGAGTCACAGGATCCAGCAGGTCTTGGAAGGATCCTTCCGGCCGTGTTTGCCCAAGATGCACTGATAGTGGAGAAGACCTTGAAGACACAGTGTACACTCTTGACTTCACTGGCCCTCACCTCCCTGCCGGCCTGGGAGTGGTGGGGTGGGTCTGGATTTCCTGACCGCCAGGCACGCCTGCCTCTTGCTCAGGGTCCCCTCACTCTGCTGGGCTTGGGTACGGGAATGGGAGGACCACGGACCACCAGAGAACATTTCCAGGGGGCCCCAGGGAGCCAGATAAAGTGTTTCCCCTGCAGTCAGGGAATGTGTACGGCCTGTGCATGTATGTGTGTGTGCACATCCATGTGCGGGCATGTNCAGAAATAGATGTTTTTCTGGAACTCTCTTGAATATCACTTCCCCTGAGATACCTTCTCTGACCATCCCTTCCCATCACTAGACTAGTTGTACCCACAGAAATATATATCTTCTTTTTATAACATTTATCAGATGGATAGTAACTGTCTACTTTATTGTCTTACAGAAATCAGAGTATGATGCTCAAAAGAACATACTTTGAAAGATTGAATTAATGGTTTGAACCTCTCTCAGCCAGCCCAGACATAAAAGGCACATCATCTGTATTCTTTTTTAACATTTATTTTTTGAAGTATTGTTGATTTACAATATACTGTTAATTCCTACTGTATAGGAAAGTACAGCATCCATATCCTTTACATGGTATGAAGAGTTAAAGATTAATTGGAACTGGCTTTTCTCAGATGGAATTTGTTTTGACCAATATTTGTTTATTAAGCTTCTGTTAATATGTTTTACCAGACTCTGCAAAATATTGGTATGAGTAAGACTTGGTTTTACTCTCAAATAACTCACAGGCTAGTTGAAGAATTGACACTAAAATCCTTGAAACAATTAAAAAACAATGTAAGACAAAATGCAACCTGGTGTTAATTATGTTCATCACTGTAAGACCACTTTCTCCATGAAGGCTTTCTGGATCCTTCTCCTAGCCTAAAACGCCCTTACCCTGCCTACGCCCTCTCTCTCTGATGTCCCAGTCCCTTTCTACCTTGTGTTGGAGTCACTTAGGCCCATGGCTCCCCTCATTTATTGAATGCTAATCTCATCTCCCTGTGGCTGCAAGCAGCCAGCCAGATGTCTTGCTCACAGCAGAAATTCAGCCAGAGTTTGCAAGGAGAAATCTCTGTGGCTGAAGTCTTTGGGAGGGCTTCACAGAAGAGAAACATTGAATGAGGTCTTGGAAGCTGGGCTCAGATGAGCAGAATGGCACACAGAATTGACGCGAGGTCGCTCTTGCTGGTCTGAGTGCAGCTGGACGCATCCTGGGAGAGAGCTGGACTGCAGCCACTGGGCCCGAGAGTGCTTTCTGCCACAACTGAACTGAGAGGTACAGAGAGGCCTTGGAGACCCCGGGAGCTGCACCTCCTGCAGAACACACAGGAGCGCACAGACCCTTTTAGGAATCCCTGTTCTCACTGGCATGGACCCCACTGCATATACTACTCGGCTGCTTCCCCTCTCTTTCTCCCCTGACCCCCATTTTCCTCATCCTGTAGGCGGCACTCCAAGAGTTTTATCCAGATGTAAGGCGCTGTGGATGTTAATAATGGGAAAAGAGAGGTCAGTGTTGGTGTCTTTTGTGGGACACTGGCTGGCAGCTATGCACAGGGATGGCTCCAGGAGTGCCTGTTGTTTGATGTCTATGGAATTCTCCAGGCCAGAATACTGGAACGGGTAGCCTATCCCTTCTCCAGTGGATCTTCCTGACCCAGGAGTTGAACCGAGGTCTCCTGCATTGCAGGTGGATTCTTTACCAGCTGAGCTACCAGGGAATCCCTAATAATGGGAAAAGAGAGGTCAATATTGGTGTCATTTGTGGGACACTAGCTTGCAGATACACACAGGGACGACTTCAGTGGTGCCTGCTGTTTGACGTTCATGCCAGGAAGCACCTCATAGGAAGGACAGAAGCAGGGGTCTGAAGGCCAAAGACTGCCACTTGGACGGAGACCTTGGGAGAAGCTCTCTCAGCCTCCTTCTCTCAGTAAACATCTCTGTTTGCTCTCACACAGAGTATATATGAAAGAACCTATCTCAGGGTGCTAGGAAAGATCAAAAAAATACCAACCAAAGAATACATTTTGTGATCAGCAAAGCGGGAAGTGGAGGATGGGGTTGCTTGCACCCAGAAAAGAGCCAGATTTAAAATCAAGCCCCTGGTAACTTGGTCAAGAGACTCTCTCTGTCCCAGGCTCTTCTGTCTCCAGGTGTGGACCCAGCTTCTGGCCCTTAAGGTGGAGCGGGCATACCTCAGTCTGCATCTCCTTAGCCTGCAGTGGGGCCAGAGAATCTGTTTTAAAGAACTCCCTGGGAGACTGAAGATCACAATCTCCACTGAGCTCAGGGAGATGCCACTGGGAAATGACATCACCCTCCAGCCCCTGCCCAGAAATCCAGGTCCCAACACTGCCAGCCCCAGAGATGGACTCACTAGTTGCCTCTGACCACAGGTACCAATAAGGTATGGCCCCATTTATCAGGCTGTGAGCCTCCTTGAATGTCAGGGGCACCAGACCCTGATGTAAATGTTAAGAAGACAAAGGGACAGACCTAGTGGGGCTGCCACTTTAT
The DNA here is from genome assembly GCA_006410615.1 of Neotragus moschatus. Taxonomy (NCBI): domain Eukaryota; kingdom Metazoa; phylum Chordata; class Mammalia; order Artiodactyla; family Bovidae; genus Neotragus; species Neotragus moschatus. The sequence goes on from SJYA01001516.1 coordinate 470,574, forward strand.
CCTCTTAACCTTTCATTTCCTGCCCCTACATCCCCATCGCAAACCCAAACTCGGCAGAACTAACTGTAAGCCAGTGCCTCACACATCTTGAACAGTTTTCCACATGCCTCGGTTTTAGCAACAATAACACTCACAGGCACACAAAAAGAAAAAGAGAAAACAAATTCCTCTCGGGCTGAGTATTCTCTGCCCCTGCTCTTTAAGCCCTTGTGTATTTTCAGAGAAATTTAATCCACATGACTCTAATATATGTACATTGAAATCATTAAGCCAGTTGGTTTTCAAGACCATTTGATGTCCCAGAAACTCTGATGTAGGGTTTGCAGAGGGCCTCTCCGAGCCTTTGGTCCACTGGAGCAGGAAGCCTCCTGGTGCTAAGAAGAAACAGAGCTGGGCCCCACGAATTTCCAGTTTGTCCCTGAAGCTTTTATCCTGAACAGCAGTCTCAGCTCTCAGCGAGGCGCGTTTCACCTCCTCCCCTTAAGGGCATTAGGAAGCAGGAACCTGATAGCCTAGTAGGTTCTAAAAGGGGACTCCTTCTGAACTCAGTGGGCTTTAAAAACAAGAGGGCATGTGAGTTCCCTGGGCTACAGGTTCAGGGACATGAGCAACTTGTAAGAGAAATGGGCTTGTTCCCATTTTACAGATGAGGCAACTGAGACTGCGAGAGAGATAACACAATAAATGTCTGAGTTATATCTGAAACCTAGATCTTGTCAGGCCCAAAGCAGCACAGAGCAGCAGCAGCTCCAACCCAGACACTGACGGGGAAGCTGCAGTCATCCATAGTGGGGTCCCTTCCAACCAGCTACACTGCTGGCCCCTTAAGAGGCAAGACTGTGAAGTCTCAAGACCCAGCACTGGCAGATTCACATAAAAATGCTGAGCCCAGTCAGAAAGAGAGGCCGTATGGCTGCAGAACGCCAATCCCGGGTGATAAATCCCAAGAGAGGGCATACAGAAAGGATCCCAGGAATCCGTGGGAGGGAGAGTGAATGTCTAATTCAGCAGGACCAGGTGGGGGAGGGGATCGGGAGAGGCTTGTGGAGGAGGGTCCTTCCAGATGGGTAGGATTTCTGTGTATATAGTAGACAGGGATGAGCAGAGTGTAACAGATGGAGGGAACCACGGGGGTAGGAGGACGGGGTGAAAAAGAAGAGGCCATGTTTAGAGGGAGGACACTGCCCCTAGTGGCTGGAGGAGGAAGTGTGGACAGCAGAGCAGGAGAGCGAGGAGAGTACCACAGGGCTTCTTGGTTTTCTTCCATTTTTTTTTATTGGAGGATAATTGCTTTACAACGCTGGGTTAGCCTCTGCTTTACAGCAACGTGAATCAGCTATACACCTCCCCTCTCTCTTGAGCCTCCCTCCTACCCCCCCCCCCATTTCTCCCCTCTAGGCTGTCACAGAGCACAGAGCTGAGCTCCCTGAGCTGTACAGCAGCTTCCCACTAAGTATTTTACACATGCTAGTTTGTATATGTCAGGGCTGCTTTCCTAATTCGCCCGACCCTCCTCTTCCTCCCCCTTCTCTTCCTGTGTCTACATGTCAGTTCTCTATGTCTGTATCTCTATTCCTGNTGAGCTCCCTGAGCTGTACAGCAGCTTCCCACTAAGTATTTTACACATGCTAGTTTGTATATGTCAGGGCTGCTTTCCTAATTCGCCCGACCCTCCTCTTCCTCCCCCTTCTCTTCCTGTGTCTACATGTCAGTTCTCTATGTCTGTATCTCTATTCCTGCCCTGCAGATAGGTTCATCAGTACCATTTTTCCAGGTTCCACATACACGCATTTTGTTGTTGTGCAGTCATGTTCAACCCTTTGTGACCCCGTGAAATGCAGCACGCCAGGCTTCCCTGTCCTTCACGATCTCCTGGAGTTTGTTCAGACTCATGTCCATTGAGTCGGTGATGCCATCCAACCATCTCATCCTCTGTCACCCCTCTTCTCCTCAATCTATCAGTCTTTCCCAGCATCAGGGTTCTTTCCAATGAGTCAGCTCTTCGAGTCAGGTATTGGAGCCAAAGTATTGGAGCTTTAGCTTCAGCATCAGCCCTTCCAATAAATATTCAGGATTGATTTCCTTTAGGATTGACTGGTAGAGGGGAGACTGAGAAGGAAGCCAAACACACTGAGTCTTGCAGCATGACACTGCAGCCTTGGATATCTCACCGTCACTCAGGTCTCCAGCAGACCCTAATTCTCAGAGGCAGAGGTGGGCTGGGAAGGACAGGGTGACTGGGAGCAGGCCCAGGAGGTGCAGATGGACACTCAGTGAACATGGGTGGTGGGGGGACTTGCCCTTCACGACTGCTCCCCTGACTAGAAAAGTCTTAGAAAATATTTAGCTGGGCTTCCCTGGTGGCTCAGAAAGTAAAGAGTCCACCTGCAATGCAGGAGTCCTGGGTTCAATCCCTGAGTTGGGAAGATCCCTTGGAGAAGGAAATAGCAACCCACTCCAGTAATCTTGCCTAGAAAATCCCATGGCCAGAGGAGCCTGGCAGGCTACAGTCCATGGAGTCGCAAAGAGTCAGACATGACTGAGTGGCTAAACACAGCACATTCCCTTATTTTATAAGCAAGGAAACAGGCCCAGAGCTAGAAAGGCCTACACCAAGGTCACCCTTGGAACTCAGCTCTCCCAACACCCAGTCCACATTGCTTCTACTCCCTGTTGTATTTCCACCTGTTGTGCGGGTGAAAAGTGCCAACATGTCAGTGGACCCACCATCTTCATCCCTTGTCTCAAGATCACTAGGTAATAGCTCACGTGCATACATGTTAAGTCACTTCAGTCATGTCCAACTCTGTGTGACCCCGTGGACTGCGGCCTGCCAGGCTCCTCTGTCCATGAGATTCTCTAGGCAAGAATACTTGAGTGGGTTGCCATGCCCTCCTCCCAGTGATCTTCCCAACCCTGGGATCGAAACTTCGTCTCTTAGGTCTCCTGCATTGGCACGCATATTCTTTACCGCTAGCACCTGGAAAACCCCAGGTAACAGCTATATAAACCAAATTCTAGTACGGGTAGGGCATTAATTCTTCTACCAAACTGTATGTATTGACCTTCCCAGATAACACATTTGCATTTTCACTAAGATCTTTCATGTCTCAAACCCCTGGAATTCGGGCTTGACTGTAAAGGAAATCCATGAAGAATAAATCCACAAAATTTGGGCAACAAGTTTTGGGGGAGAATGGATACATGTATATGTATGACCAAATTCCTTTGCCGGTCACTTGAAAGTATCACTACATTGTTAATCGCCTATACCCCAATACAGAATAAAAAGTTTAAAGTTAAAAAAAAATTGACTAGCAAGCCTAGGCCTGATGGGGATGCCCTTGTATCATTCCCTTCTCTTCAACCCCCAGATTTCCCAACCTCTCATCTGTGGCCCTTTTCCGCGGGGTTTATAGCAACATCCCAAAGGGGCTGAGATCTTCTGCCTCAGCGGGTATGTGAATGCACATTAGGGTGTCCCCTGTTGTTTAGTCACTAAGCTGTGTCCAACTCTTTTGAGACTCCATAGACTGTAGCCTACAAGGTTCCTCTGTCCATGGAATTTACCAAGTAAGAATACTGGAGTGAGCTGCCATTTCCTTCTCCAAGGGATCTTCCTGACCTAGGGACTGAGCCCGAGTCTCCTGAATTGGCAGGCAGATCCTTTACCACTGAGCCACCTGGGAAGCCCAAGGTGGCACATAACTGCAAGAAAGTCTAGGCTTCAGAACTACACAAACCTGGGCTCATCCACTTTTCAATCTGTGGGAACTTGAGGATGTTACATCCACCTACTGGACACAGTTTCTTCATCTGTAAAATGGACATGCTACTGCACACCCCTAAGATTTCTTTGAGGAAAAAATAGGAGATGGAGTGTGACATGTCTGCCATGGGCAGATGCTGGATAAGTTAGTTCCCTTTGCTAGCCTACTTCCCAAGAAAGGATATGGTGTCCAGAAGAGGTTTCCAGGAAAAGGGCCCCCGAGGCTGCTTTTGGTGGCAGAATGATAGATTTTATCCAAGTTGTCCCTCCTCCCTGACAGTGCCAACTGTCAGGCCCGGGACAGCCTCAGCCGTTGTTGCTGTGGAAATCTCACTAAGGAACATCCTAAGCTCTTTTCCTGGCTCAAGCCCCCAGAGCGGGTTCCCAACACCGCAGCGCATACATACCCTCTGCTATTTTCTCTTGGAACAAATAAAACCGGGCACCGTGACTCATGCTGGTTAACAATAAATCACTACAGAAGCAAAGCCTAGGATACGATGAAACTACTTAACACACGAGAGAGAGGGAGAAAGAGAAAGAGAGAAACTGTAGTCTTTGGGGACATGTTGGCCAGGGGCCCAGGGCCAAGCCACCCAGCAGACCCTGGCGGTCGGGCAGCACATGGACAAGCAGCGAGCGAGCCACAGAGGGCTGGACGGTTATACGGACGTTTATCCTCACGGAGCTGTGGGCTCCTTCAAGTGCTCAGAAATACAAAGCAGCATTGAGAGCGACCAAGGAAAGCCTGTCGGCCCCAGAACGCAGCGAGCCTGTAAGATGCAGCCTGAAAGTCGTCCTCACCTCCAGATTTTTCTCTTCTATGTTAGCTTTCTAACTCTCTCTTAAAAAAAAAAAAAAAAAATGACCGAAACGACACAGGAAAGTTACAGACTTGAAGAGTATGTCAGCAAGAGCCTAGGTCACCTCTGACACACTCACAACCTGGTCAGCCAGAGACAGAGCCAAGGCCGGTCCTCAGGGCCAGAGAGTGGCCGCAGTGCTGATCCTGGCGAGGCAGGGAGCCAACTTCTACGTGCTCTCGGGGTACGAGGCACACTCTCAATAGTGGAAACATTGAAAGGAAAGTCTCCTGGTTTATAACCTCTAAGAAAGAAAATAAATCTAATTTGGGCAGTTCAGGGAAGCCAGAGGGATTTGCCAGCTCAGCAACTTTTCCAGCCTTCACCCCCTCCCCGGCCCCCACCAGCTGCCTGTGGGCTCCTGCACCTCCCTCCCTCCTCCGATGCCAGCGCTGTCCGTTTTGTGACTCTAAAGTCCTTCCTAATATCAGCACAGGAAAGGAAAAGGGTGCCCCTCTCTTGAGCTGAAGAGACACTGATGTTAAGATTCACTCCATCTTGAGAATGGCTTTCTGTAATTTCGTAAGCTTGAATTTTCGTGACTGGTATTCCATCACTTGACGCTTTATCTGCACTCATCATAGCCGACACCAGGGGGAGCAAGGCCTCCTCTCCAATCATCTGCTTCCCTTGGATGTCACCAAGGCCCGCATCTGCTTCCATTTGGCTAAGCTATAAAATGTGAGACACTAAATTCCTTACTGAAAACCACAAGTGGAGTAAACATGACTTAAAGTTATATGCAATTAGAAAAACAAATCAACGTGCCCTGTGTGCTTTTTCCTCACTAATCTTAGTTGTCATCCGTCGCTAACCTAACCCTCGTTTTCGCCAGGCATGGATAGAATACCTTCTTCTAGCTTTCTCTGACTATTTCATGAAGAATCAAGAGCTCTTCAGGATTTCAAACTCTTGAAGGTGTTTATTCTTTTCTTTCAACAGTTTCTTTTCTATACAGCAGCAACACTCAGACACACAGCCCATGGCAAAAGCTTCTTATTGATATAAGACCATCTTGAAAAGGTTCCTGTCATTCTCTGTGGAGTTCATAAACCCACCCCACTTTCTCTCTCCAAGTATTTCTTCCTAGTTTAGCTGTGAGGAATCATCCTGAGCCAATAATGCAGAGAGACAAAGAGAAAGAGAATGTATTGGGTTGGCCAGAAAGTTTTGTTTGGGTTTCTCCCCACTTGGACAAATCCAAATCAACTTCTTGACCAACCCAATAGGAAAAGCCCATTAAGAGAAATGGAAAATGAAATGGAGTGTAGGGAAGAAGAGAGAAGATGGGAGGAGAGTGGGGAGCTAAGAGAGAGAAAAGGGGGCTACAAGCCCCCAAGAGTAGGGCTTGCCTTCTACTTTGCATCTCTGGTGCTTGGCACAGGCCAACAGGAGGAGAAGAGAATGATTCCAGAACTGGTTCCTAAATCTCAGGGAAGCCCAAAGCTGGATGTTCTTGTTATAAAGAATCTGAGGAAAATGGCCACTCCCATGGGAGAGGTTGGCATTTTCTGTCTTTTTCTTTCCCCTGCAAACCTTGGAGGGGCCCAGCAGAAGCGAAGTCAGGCAGAGGGCAGTGGGCAGTGGGTAGTAGATGGCAGCTTGCCCCTGCCCCCGGCCGCCTTCCCACTCCCCAGAATGGCTTTCTTGCGACAGCAGCACCCCTCTGAGCTGTCCTCTGCCTCTCCCCAACTGCTGAGCCAAGGATTTTGTAACCCAAGAAGGATGATGTTTCCAAGAATGTCAAGACAGGCTTTGCCTTCTAGTGGCTCAAGTGAGTCCACGGCCTTTGTTCCTGACGGCTTCTCAAAATAAGAGGAATGCTGTCAGAGTAGCCATTACTCACAGCCCGGAAGGAGGAGGAGGAGGGCAAGCAATCTGAGCTTTAACCAGATGGAAGAAAGTACTTCGAAGGATTTTGCAGAGCCAGTGATTCCCCCAGGCAGCCAGGAGCTCCCTAATGGAACACAGGCTGGCTTCTGTGTACGCTGCTCTCCGACACCCCATCCGTCCCACAGAGGTGGGGAGAGGACCAGGCAGGAGAGAGGCCAAGGAGCTGCCCCTTAGCCAGCTGGGTGACCTGGGTGAGCGACCTAGCTTCTCTGGGCTGCAGTTTCCGTGGCTTCAACATGGGGCTGCTTCTCTCTTTCACAGGGCTGTGGCGAAGATTAACCAAATTAATGTCAGAGGAAGTGCCTAGCACAATTTCCGAGACAACCCTCCCCCCAGACATTCATTCTTGGGTGAATTCATTTATTTACTTGTTCATATAAAGTGCTTTGAAAGTAGATGAACACATGACCCAGTTTTATCAGCTGTTTCCTACTGGGGCACGCTGTCCCCAATTCCATTATTTCAAAGGCTGATAATCAACCTGATAATATAATCTAGGGATTCCCAGGGCTGGCAGATCAGAACTGCCTGTGAAAGTTTAAAAAAGAATACAGATTCCTCAACCCAACCTGAGTCTTAACAAAAGTCAGACTCTCTAGAGCTAGGCATCCGCAGGCGAGGCTAATGCCCAAACAGTTTCTGAACCACTGAATCCTTTTTTAAGAGTCTGTGAGTTCTCATGGATTCTGAGGCTAGGTCCTTCCCAGGCTTGTGCGGAGAGTGACCCTCACTGCCTGAATCCAGTAGCGGGAATAGAGACCAGAAAGCAGGTGGGGTTTCCCTGATGCAGGGGATGAGGCCAAGTTCTCGAACGTGTGGGCATCACTCTGTCTACACTTCATGCCGCTTCATNTTCTCATGGATTCTGAGGCTAGGTCCTTCCCAGGCTTGTGCGGAGAGTGACCCTCACTGCCTGAATCCAGTAGCGGGAATAGAGACCAGAAAGCAGGTGGGGTTTCCCTGATGCAGGGGATGAGGCCAAGTTCTCGAACGTGTGGGCATCACTCTGTCTACACTTCATGCCGCTTCATATAGAGCTCTCTGGGCGAGTGAAGGGAGACGAGAGCAGGCTTGGAATGTCAGGGAGGTGTAGGTGGGTGGCGAGAAAGATGAGGGATGAATGATGCGAGCCCGGGCTGAGGATGCCTTCACCACCAGCTGTGAAGACGGGAACTTGTCTGACCCTCTGGGCCCCTCCCAGGCCCAGCCTTCGCCACGGAAAGCACGTTAGATAACGCACCTAAGGGCTTTCATCATCAGGACCCAGCTGTCAGTTCTCTCTGAAGGGAGCCCCTGCCCCTTCTTCACCTGAGTGACCTCTTCATCCAAGAGTTGCCTGCTCCAGGAAGCCTTCCCAGATAGCCGAGCAAAGGCGCCTGCACTGGGCCTCACCCTCCTGCCCCCTACACACAGTGCTATCCTCCACCCCAAGGTCATCAGCTTTGGTCTCTCAGCCCCACCAGACGAAGGGTATGAACTCTGTCTCAATCCTAAGTGTCTGGCATACAGCCAATTCTCAACTATTTCTTTGGATTGAACTTATCCAAGCCTCTTTTTACAGATGAGGAAACTGAGGCCCTGAAGGAGCAGGTGGATCACCCCAGGTCACATAGCCCATCTGGGAATAGATCAGAGCTCTCCCTAGACAGGTCAGCAGGCTCATGACCAAAAAACAGAATCTGTCCTTCGCCTCCAGGCCGTCTCCCCTTTTCTACCTCAGCTGAGTCCACATGACTAGTGGGAAGAGCTGTGGACACAATCAGAATATTGTGTCCCAGGTGTTTCTGGACATTCTCTGGGCCTTGCTTCCTTCTCCAGTCTGATGAGACCACCTCTCCTTGTCTATCTGCCTCCCCTAGCCGTGGGCAGGATGAAATGAGCTGTTCAGTGTGTACACTGGTCACATAGAAAGTATTGCCATCCTAATTATGAGCTAAAGGGTGCATGCCACCCCCCAATTCCAAGGCCTCTTTCCTTGCTACCGCCAAATACGACCAAGGAACCATCAGACCAGTGCATACCAAGAAATTAAATGTGTACATCCCACTGAGAAATATCTGCCCACGCTATCACTGTGTTTATGTTTCATTTTCAGAGGAAAGAGTTGTGATAAACCTGGGTGATGGGGGAGATGGAAAAGATTCAGCATGCCTTGGAAAAATCAAGCAAGGGTTTATCAGACATTTTGAAAAGAGAAAGGGGGATTTTTTACACTGTGGCTGCAGCCTTTCTTGCGGGGCATGGGGGGCAACATCAGACCACAGCCACTTTCCTGGGGAGCTGGGCCAAGGGCATCCCAACACTGATGGTCCATCTGCAGATGGTACCCAGAAGAGCTCAACACAGCTCTGCTCCCAGCTACATCCCAAGAAACAGAATGAAGATTCAGCTTGTCTTTGCAAAATGAGCAACTGCCTGCATCTGTCCATCTGTTATTCACTCAACAAACTGTTACTAAGCCTTGACTGTGTTCAAAGTACTTTGAGTAGCACTAAGGGGGACATTTAAAGTTGCCTCTGCTAACTAGAGGCAAATTATCTAAAGGAGAGAAAAAATAGCCAAGAAGGGTACAAAACATCATGAGAACTGAAAGAGATCTTTCAGCTAAAAGATCAAAGAGGGCTTCCTGGAGGAAGAGGCATTGCAAAGTAGATAAAAGGGAGTCAGTTCAATGGTTTGTGATGAGGGGACTCCACGCTCAGAGGCAGGAATGAGAATGCCAAGTGTGGTGATAAAGGGACCGGCAGCCCTGTGAGACTTGGCATCAGGACATGAGGAGGCAAGGGGCATCCAGCTAGACAGCACAAAGTGGCCACTCTCTTCTTCACAGTCAGTGGGTCAGGCCCTCATTCTCCCTTCAAATGGGTTGGAAGTGTGCTTTGCAGTCACCTTCTCCCCTCCCCTTTGGTCTTCTGTTCAAAGTTCTTCTGCACATTAGGAAAAAATGCTGTTTGGCTGTAAGCTGAGGAGGACCCAGAAATTCCCAGGAACAAAGCAGAGCGTCCAGCTTGCGAGATCAACAGCTGTAAGGATGCCTGTCAGCGGGCTCTATGCCCAGGATGACAGGGCAGCTCCAGGGCCAGCCTGCACCATGACAGGCTAGCGCTCTGTGCCCACAACTGGCATTGCTGTATATCACCACTGGGCACTGAGGGCTTTTTTTCATCAGTATTGATAAAGACCTGTGTGCTGGGAAAAGTTTTTTTTTATTTTTATTTATTTATTTTTGACTGCTCTGGGTTTTCATTGCTGTGTGTGGGCCTTGCTAGTTGCAGTGAGCTGAGGCTACTCTTCGTTGCAGTACATGGACTTATTGCAGTGGCTTTTCTTGTTGCAGAGCATGAGCTCCAGGGCTCACAGGCTCAGTATTTGTAGCACACAGTCTTAGTTGCCCCAGGGAATGTGGAATCTTCCCTGACCAGGGATCCAACCCATGTCCCCTGCACTGGCAGGCAGATTCTTAACCCCTGGCTCACCAGGGACGTCCCAGGGGAAAATGTTTAAGCATTTAAACATTTATGCTTAAATGAATGGGATGAAACAATTTATATATTCATCAATAGGAGAATGGTTAAAAAGAAAAAAACACCAGGCAACCCTCTGGTGATTCCAATGGTAAAGACTCTGCCTGCGACGCAGGAGACCGAGGTTTGATCCTGGGTCAGGAAGATCTCCTGGAGAAGGAAATGGCAACCCACTCCAGTATTTTTGCCTGGAGAATTCCACGGACATAGGAGCTAGTGGACTATAGTCCTTGGAATCAAAAAGAGTCAGACATGACTGAACGACTAACACTACTACTATTACGCTACTAACCAGTATAAAGGATGAGACAGTTATTCTGTCCATCTATACCAGGGCCGCCCGTTATAGTGAGGGTCGTGGGTTGAGAAAACAAATGGGGGCTCCGGCCCATGGCCTATCATCTTTTCGTCCCACCTATAGTTCCCTCTTGGCGTTAAAGGGATCTCACATGTGTGGACACCCCACCCTATATATATCTCCAAGCTCTGTCCACACCCCTAGCAAGCGGTGGTGTGGTCCACCTTCAGAAAGGCAGATCCAGGGAAGAAACCTGTCCTGAGCTGTTAGAGCTGACAATTCTGGTGCCCCAGTGACCCAGAGTAGGGAGGTGTGGGCTCTGGATTCCTCTTCCCTTGACCCCTAGGACTCCTCACCCCATAGAAAGGGGCACAGCCAGAGAAGGGTCAGTGCAGGACCCAGGCAGGGGCCCTAGTGACCAGGTCTAAGTGTGGCATTGATATATACTGACATGAAAAATATAAAATAAGTGAAAACAGCACACTGCAGAACCATGTGTGTAGAGTGATTTCATTTTCTTAATTTCCTACATAAAATGCCTAGAAGTTTTTCTGCATCCCTGCTGCTAATAGTAGTTTTATCTATAGAGGGCTGGGTTGAGAAGGGACGTGAACGGTCTTGCACATTATACGTTCCACTGTTCTGTGCCGTGAATGTTATATAATCATGTATTGTTTTTATAATCTAAATTCTTAATAGTTTTTATGTCATACTTTTTTGCATCAATTAAAGCAGATATTTCTATGTGTTTCCTTATCACCAAAAGAAACAAAAATTTTGTTAAAAAATCCAATCCTGGATCATTCCTGGATGGTGAAGGAGGTTGTTGTGGTTGTGATCCCCATAATGTAATAAAAATTCCTCAGACATATGTTTTTTCGCTTGTCCAGAGGGCCTCCTCTCTGCTTCTTCAGCAGGTCTTTCATACAAGGGCTTCCCATTCTGCCTACACATCTCAGAGCTTCTAAAATTAGATTTTTAGGTCCCAGGCCCCAGCTGACTAAATTAGAGTCTTCTGGACATTGTGCCCAGGAATCTGCATTTGTAACTCCCCAGGTGATTCTGATGACCAGAAAGGCCTGGGTCCCCCCACCCTTGAAACCCTGGGTGATCAGTAGCCCAGGCAGTGGTTCAGTCCCATTCGGTAGATGAGAACACTGAGGCCCAAGGCAGTTAATAGCCCTGTCTCAGACCAGGATGTGCAGTCTGTGGTTCCTCTTCTAGACCTGGTTCTCCTCTCCCAGCTGAGTTAACAGGTGTTGGAAGACAAAAGAAGGCCTGCTGTCAGTGGTCCCAGTTGCAGGCTATCGGATTACAATGGTCCCACTACACCAGGCATTTAGCTAATTTGTTTAACAACTATATTGGAAGGACCTAATCTGTGTCAGGCACTGTCTGGGAGCTGGAGTGTTTAGAGCTGCCAAGCTGACTGACAAGGTCCTAGCTCCCTAGCAGTTCACATCCTACTGAGAGATAAAGATGATTAACAGACAGCATCTGAGAGTGCAAAGTGCTATGAAAAATATAAGGCAGGGTGGGGAGGTGACAGGTAATCAGGAAAAGCATCTTCAGGAAAGTGGCATTGGAGCTGAATCCTGAATGATGCCCCATCTGTGCACAGCATTCTCAGCAGCCTTGGTGAAAGCGAGGACAGACTGGTGAGCAGCAATGAGAAAATACAGCGCCTTGGAAGACCTGGTGAAGAGGGTGCATTTTACTAGAATGGATGTGGGGCTTAAGCCGACACGGGCCATGGTTGCCATGCCTCTGTTTCCCCTACATGGTGCTTCTCGAACATGAAGTACTGCATCCCCTGGAGGGCTTGTTAACACACAGATGCGGGAACCCACCTATGATTTCTATTCTCTTCCTTGCTGGTCTCAGGGCCCAAGATGATGCATTTCTACTAAGCTCCTGGGGAGGCAGACGCTGCTGGGATGGGAAGCATCTTGAGAACCACTGCTGTGTGGTAACGGCCTGTTGGCTGCCCGTCGCCTCCACTAGGCTGGAGGCCTCCTGAAGGCAGAGACCGCATCGTGTTCACCGTCCTGCCCTCAGTCCATTCATAGGCATTCAATAAGTGCGGAAGATTCAGCGAATGAATGAGGGTGTGGGCATCGGCCACACGAAACAGTATCTGCACACGCCTTAGCACGTACACGCACTATGTAACTGTATTAGTCAGGGCTCCTCAGAGAAACAGGATAGACAGGTGGAGCAAGGGAGAAAGAGAGGATAAGGAGTTGGCTGATAGGGTTATGGAGGCTGGCAGTCCCCCAGCTCTGCAGCGAGAATCAGCACACTGAAGACCCAGGAGAGCTGGTAGTGTAGTTCCAGTCTGAAAGCCAACAGGCTGCAGACCTAGGAAGAGCCGACATTTGAGGCCAAGGCAAGAAAAAGTCAGTGTCTCAGCTCAGAGGCAGTCAATCAGGAGGGATTCTCTTATTTAGGGGAGGGTCAGCCTTTTTTGTTCTATTCGGGCCTTCAACTGATTGGACAAGGCCCACTCATACTGGGGAGGACCAACTGCTTTCCTCAGTCTACAGATTTAAATAGCAGTCTCGCCAAAAACACCCTCACAGACACACCCAGAATAGTGTTTGACCAAATATCTGGGTACCACCTTGGCCCAGTCAGGTTGACACAGGAACTGAACTAGCACAGTGTACATGGTTGTTTAAAACACACGCAGCGGATCCTCATGTCTGAGGAGGGGGTTTGGAGGAAGGAAGAGTAAGGAATGTGCTGGCAGAGAGAGGGGTTCTCATTCTCCTGGCCTCCAGGAGTCCAGGCCCACCAGGCATCTGGGCCGCAGTGGAACCACAAGCCCCTCCACCCAGCCCAGGGAGCCCTGGAGGTGCCAGTTCCCCTCGGCAGGTCCCGGGGGTGGGGAGAGCTCTCCCTTCACACCCCACCCCCAGCCAGGCCAGGGTTTGCTGTGCTTAGCACTTCCCCGGCCCCATCTTGAACGCATTAGCCCCCACACTCAGCTGGCTGGAGGAGGCTACATTTTCCATGGAGAGAGAGGGAGAGAAACAGCCTTGCTGGAGGAATAGTCCCTCTTTGTTCCCTCAAGCTCTCTGCTCCTCAAGTGGGAGCCCCTCCCCGATGCCTCGATCTGATTTCAGTGAAGGAAATGAAGCCAGAGAGAAACGGAACAGAGGGCCTGGAGGGAGTGTGAGTGGAGGAGGGGTGCTGGAGAGAGGAGCAGGCAAGGAAGAGAAGACTCTCCCGGGAGCAGGCCCAGCTGGCTGGGTGGGGGAGGGCAGCCCTCTCCACGCTCCCAGCTGGCTGGGTGGGGGAGGGCAGCCCTCTCCACACGCTAGCTGCTGCCCCGCGCCCGGAGCTGGGCTTTCTGAACCTACCCGTCCTTCATGATGGTGGACAGAGCAAAGACTTGCAGTCCCAGCTCTGAAACTGACCAGTGTCTCCCACAGGCCGGTCACATCCACCTTCGGAGCCTCAGAGACAGTCTCCTTTCAGCTCCAAAACTGTTCTGCTGATCAAAATCAAATACGTTCAGTTGCATCAATTATCCTTCAATTAAAAATCAATTTTAAAATGATTCATTAAAGTAAATGGTTGATGATAATTGTATTTCCTGGGATGTGAGGTCCAGGTCTCGCAGTTGAGGGGCAAAGAAGCTGACCAGGGAGGGGATGAAGCCTACATCTTGCCTCTACAAGCCAGTCCAGGCTGGTTCTCTGACTCAGGACCTCCTCCAGGAGCAAGCCCCTCCTTTGAAGATGCCCTCTTTCCTTCTCCAACAGCTGGTGGCCTTTTTGGTCCTGTGGCTTCTGCCGGTTCCATCTACTGGGGAGCCAAACTGCTCACAACTGCCTCCCCACACACAGCCAGTAAAGGCCAAGCTGAGTCCAGACGCTCAGCCTCTTCCACCCTCCAAGGCTTGGAGTGGGGGGCACTGCCCTGGGAGTCAGGATACCCTGCACCCATCCTGCTCTGCCGCCATCTCCTCTGAGTTCTCAGACACAATACTTCCGATGCCTCATTGGGATATGACAAAGCTAGCCCAAGGAACCTCCAGATTTCCTCCCAACTCTGATGGTCTGCAAGGCCAGTTACCAGGTAACCAGAAACATCTGGGGTACAGGGCTTCCTGTCCCAGGGGCTGTTATAACTGGATGCACACAGAACAGAAGGATTTCTGTTTCCACAAGGCTGAAACTGAGGGCAGTTTATGCATTCAGCTAAACAACCAGAGAGAAATAATATACATGGTGTCGGCAAGTCTGCCCACCATTCACGCAGATGGATCGTGAGCTGGAGGGTATGAATCTGCTCCTCTCTCATTGATCCCGGATGCTGTGTTCCTCTTTTAGCATGGTATTATATGGAATTTCTAAGGGTAACTTTAACTATGTGCTTTTGGGTTTGGGGGTTTAGGTGTGTTTCTGTTGTCGTTGTTTTGGTTTTGCCTTACACACTCTATTTAGGATATTCTCAGTTGCAAATACCTAAAAACTTTAATTTAGACTTATATAGTAAAACGTAGTTACTGCTTATGTATCTGGAAAGTCCAGCAGCAGCATGCTTCAGGTACCGTTTGATCCAGGGATTCACAGTACGATTGAAATTTCAGCGCTTTCTCTTGCTGCTTCTCTCACTCCTCCCTCTCTCAGTACATCAGCTCACGCCCCTCCTCAGTAAGGTGGCTGCTGGCAGTTCTGCATCTGTACACTGTGTCATCCAGAGAATAGGGACGACTTTGATCCCTAAGGCCCAAGAGGAGGTACTGAGACTGGGTTGGCTTACATCACTGACCTGCCCTGACTCAGCCACTTCGGTCCAAGGATAACACTGGCCTGGCCAGCAGTGTCTGCTCCGTCCCCACAACTAGAAATGGAGCCAGCTTTCCTGGATCCACAAACAGAGATGAGGACTGTTGGGAAAATGGAAATGGAAAACTAGGGAAGTGAGCAATATTGACTCTGAATGGGACCTGGGTCACATCACTGAACCTCTATGCCCAGAAAACATTTAATTTCTCAGCAGCCCTTTTCCCAGGCACTGAATCTGGAGGCTCCTCTTAGGCCTGTTATTGTTTAGTCTGACAGTTTTACAGCTCCATGGACTATGACACCCGCCCCACCCCAGGCTCCTCTGTCCATGGTATTTCCCAGGCAAGAATACTGGGGTGGGTTGCCATTTCCTTCTCCAGGGGATCTTCCCAACCCAAGGATCAAACCCACATCTCCTGTATTGGCAGGCAAATTGTTTATCAATGAGCCACCAGGGAAATCCCCTCTTGGGCCTGAGGCAAAACCAAAAACTCTTGAAGTTGCTGCTGCTGTAGACTGTCAGACAGAAGGTCAGATCAGTCCCTGCTGCTGCTAAGTCACTTCAGTTGTGTCCAACTCTGTGCGACCCCATAGATGGCAGCCCATCAGACTCCGCCATCCCTGGGATTCTCCAGGCAAGAACACTGGAGTGGGTTGCCATTTCCTTCTCCAATGCATGAAAGTGAAAAGTGAAAGGGAAGTCGCTCAGTCATGTCCGACTCCCAGCGACCCCATGGACTGCAGCCCACCAGGCTCCTCCATCCATGGGATTTTCCAGGCAAGAGTGCTGGAGTGGGTTGCCATTGCCTTCTCTGAGATCAGTCCCTGGGGACCTTTTACTCTGGGCTTCAAGACCACCCTAGCAGGATGGTCTGCTAGGGCAAATGAGGGCATCTCCGCCCTCAAGGAATTGTGATGCTAAAACACTGGCCAAGGCCGGCAGCAGGGATTTCATGCTGGTTTATGTGGGAAAGCCTGGGCTAACCAGTGAAGGTCTCCTGGAGCAGATGGGACTTTGTGCTGGGTCTTAAAGGGAGGTCTCCAGGGTGGGGTCTGCACCCCACAGGGGATGCACAGGACAGCATACTGGAGTCTACAAATAAAACGACTATTTTTATTTAGGTTTATCTTTTATCTGAAAAAAATAGGATTACTGATGTTCAGTGCACAGATTGACAGCTGTGCACTGGTGTAATCAACATGTAAATTTACACAACCTGGGGGTACGTGTTTCCTTTTTTCCCCCATCAGTTCAGTCATTTCAGTTGCTCAGTTGTGTCCGACTCTTTGCGACCCCATGGACTGCAGCACACCAGGCCTCCCTGTCCATAACCAACTCCCAGTGTTTACTCAAACTCATGTTCATTTAAAAGGTTCAGAGATTAAATTGCCTTGAAGGATGGAACCAGGGCTGAGGTCCCCATCAGGCTTCGTTGGAGAGGTTGTGAGGTAGGGATCCAGGGGCCCTTCTCCTAGGCCATGTCCTGCTGGGACCCCAGGGGCGTGGCATGCAGCGAGGCCACATCCTGCCTTCCTCAGGTGGCCATCTCCATAGTAAGCCCCTCCCTTTGCAAGGCCCTGCTTAGAGAGCAACCACCAGGGACTTTCCTGGTGGCCATATAGTTAAGAATCTGCCTGCCAATGTAGGGGACAGAGGTTCGATCCCTAGTCCAAGAACTAAGATCCTACATGCCATGGGGCAACTAAGACCAGGCACCACAATGACTGAACCTACATGTTGTAACTACTGAAGCCCTCGCACTCATGCTCTGCAACAAAAGAAGTCACCGCAATGGGAAGCGGCGGTGGAGGCGGGGCGTCAGGCAGGACGCGGTAACTAGAGGAAAGACCACGTGCAGCAGCGAAGAGCTGGCGTACTGCATCTCAAGGAAGACCAGTGCAACCAGAAAAGAATAATGACTAAAAAGAAAGCGACCAACGGGAGGGGCCCTTCAGGTCAGCTCCCATCTGAGCAGCCCGGCTCCCCGCCTCCATGGGAGGAAGGCTGGGAGCCCACAGCCCATGAGTCACGCTCTGTGGCCCATGGAAAGGGCCTGATGCTTGCCACGACCTTTGGGGTTTGCCATCTGGTGCCCACGCCAGAGGGTATAGGGTGTCCAGCCCCTGGGAAGCGCAACAGGCCTTGAGGCTACAGATGGCTATATAAGGCTGAAGCTGCCGGACTGGCAGGGGTGCCAGACCCCAGGAGC
Source organism: Neotragus moschatus (assembly GCA_006410615.1). NCBI lineage: Eukaryota > Metazoa > Chordata > Mammalia > Artiodactyla > Bovidae > Neotragus > Neotragus moschatus. Next base: position 487,930 of record SJYA01001516.1, read on the forward strand.
AATTTGGCTGGTCTTGGGGGTGACGCAAACATTTCCCCTGCGCTTCGGCAGTTATCCCGCCAGTGAGACTGAATCATATTCTCAAAACCTCAAGCCTGACAGGCACACGTAATGTCGAGACTCAAGAATGGCAAAGAGGGCTGACCCAGCAGCACCCTCAACTTCCATGACAAAGAAACATTTGGGGCAACACAGAGAAAACTGCCCCGGAACTAGTCCCAGCTCTGCCATTAACAGACCATGGGACCTGCGTCAGCTCGCCTCTCTGGGCCTTGGTTTCTGCATTTGTGCTATGGGGACAGTAAGCCCTGTCCTGCTGCTTCACGCAGTGCCAAGGACCCTAGAGGAATCATGTTTGGGAGAATGGGGCTGGGAGGTAGGGGGTGGCCCTTGTTCTTTGAAAAGGACATAGTCCATCTCCAGGCAAATTTGGGGTCACTACAACTTGGTGCACTTACCAAGTTACTTGCATGTTGGCCATCTCCAGGACAGATAACCTCTAGGAAGGCTCCAGTTTTCGTGTGGAAGTAACTAGTTATACCCACTCCTGGTCATTGATGCCATGTGGCATCTGTGAGTCCCCATGGTGATCCTGGGAGGTAAGCAGTACTGGAGTTGTTGACACATTTCACAGCCAAGAAAACCAAGGTCAGTGAACGTCTTCCAGTCCGCACAGCAACCCCTAGACTCTCGCCCAAAGATCTTGCCCTGTAGTGGGGGCCCACCACGCTGTCCATGGGGCTTCAGCATTTCACTCTGTAAAATGGGGAGAGTTGTGAGGAGGCTGCCTTCTCAGGCAGGACAGGGATCGCTCTTCTAGAAGATGGCCAGGTTTTGCTTTTTCTAATCTAGAACCTGTTCTGCTTGTGTTCCTCGAAGGCATGCTTTCCAGAAAAGCATGTTCCCAGAGGGAACACCCCTCTGGGACACTTGCTTACAGACCAGGTTGACCTTGAATATGGCAGCAGCCAGAAAAGCAAGCCTGGAGCCCAAACTTTCAAACTTTGTTTACTGACCTCTCTCTCTCTCTGGCTGGAAAAACATTCAGCACCCTTGACCACACAGTCACGTGCAGAATTAAGTGGCCAAGTATCACGTCGTCTAGACAAGTAGATTTTACGAGTCCAATTAAGTCCTGCCAATCAAAAATAGTCATGCTTAATAAGTGGATATATTTAGAATCTGTCATTATCTGGTCCCCAGCGGGAAACCTCAGCTCTTATTTCATAGACTTAATTTCAAACAGAGCTCTGTTAACTCCTACTTCGGACCTTAGTTCTCTCCTGATGGCTCAGAGCGGTGAGTGGGAAGCGGGCAGGAGGATAACTGACTATAAGAAGCCATGTAAGTCTTGTGTTACCTGAACCTCCAGGTCCACCCCTCTCAACAGTCTTAAGCCAGGAAATGAGCAATTGCTTCTTCTTTGGCTCACGTTGCCAGAGGTGGGAAGCTGCTGGGAGAGCAGGGCTCCCGAAAGGTCTCTTCACTCCCAGTGTGTCACGTGTCCCTGTGCCCCTCGAGGTCTGGAAGACACCAGGGATGTGTGAGCCATGGCACCTCCTGCCAGGACAGCACAGCTGTGCCTGGGAGCTTCTGGGTCACTGTCAGCACCAGGACCTGAGCCGAGCAGGCAGGTGGTGGCTGAGTGAGGGGCTGGCACCCACAGCCTAAAGGGGTCCAGACATGCCAGAGGCAGGTGGTGCTGAAGGGAAATAGTGCCCGCTTTAAGGATTTTGCTTCCTGTCTGCACTAGGCTCTGGCTGCCTGCTGGTGGGCCCCTCTGGGCCAGCTCCAAAGATGCTGCCTGCTGGTGGGCCGGGATGAGGGATAGAGGGGGCTTTGGGGGCGCTCTAAGGGGAGGGCTGGGGCCATCCAGATGGCAGTGGGGTTCTCCCTAGACTTGAGGGATGATGGCACAGCTGGGGCTTGGCCAGGCCAGGAGGAAATAGTTGCTCTTTCTCTAGAAATATGTGTGCGTGTAAGCAACACGCATTAATTTCCAGTGTGTGCATCACAAGTCAGCACAAAGTAGACGGCTGCCCGAAACAAGCTTCCTCTCTCACAGTTCTGGAGGCCAGACCTCCAGAATCAGGGTGTCGGCGGGCTCTGCTCCATCTAAAGGATCTAGGAGAAATCGTCCTTACTTATCCCAGCTTCTGGCGGCCCCAGGCATTCTTGGCTGGTGGCAGCTTCACTCCTAGCCCTGTCTCCACTTCACATGGCTTCTTCTCCCAGGGTCTCTCCTCTGTGTGTCTCCTGTAAGGACACAGCACTGAACTGGGGGCCCACCTGGGTAATTCAAGATGACCTCCTCTTGAGATCTTTAACTACAATTGCAAAAACCCTTTTCCCAAGTAAGATCACAGAGGCTCAAGACAGAGGCTCAAGGGCCAGTTCGGTGGCCACCCCTGACCACTCTTTAGCCCATCTGGCTGCCTCTCCCCGCCAAGCCCCAAGCAAAGACTTGGTACCTCAGGGGACAGCCGTGAACACTGTACAATGTGCCACAGCCCCTGGGTCCACAGCTGAAAGACTGTCACATGAGGTGAAGAATGAGGCCCCCCAGAGGTAATGGCAGATGGCCAAGACCTTAAATCGTCCTTCCTCTGCCCAAATGATCCTTATTACCACCCTCCGACCATCTGGCAACTCATATTCATCCATTAAGATCCAGCTGAAGCACACCTCCTCCAGGATATCTGCCCTGCCCTCTCCTTGCAGGGACAGCTTCCGTCCCATTTGCTGCTGGACCCATGTGGCCTTCATCTCTGTGTCTCCTGGCCAGGCCTGGCCAGGCCACAGCGTCCCTCTCCCAGGGGTACGAAGGTCTGAGTCTGAGGAAGGTCTGTAGGGGCTACCCCTCCAGGATTCCCTCTACCCTCCCTACCCCAGCATCCCCTCAACACCGCCCTGCAGATTCCATCCTTTGCCAGGAAGGAGAACCTCCCCTAGCATCTTAACTTGTATTCTTTTCCTTCCCAGGTTGGTCGTTGGCGCCCCACTGGAAACTAACGGCCACCAGAAGACGGGAGACGTGTACAAGTGTCCAGTGACTCAAGGGAACTGCACCAAGCTTAACCTGGGTAATGTGGGCTGTCCACAAGGAGACCAACCGTTGTCCAGAGCAAGGCAGGCACTGAAGCACGTCCCTGCCCCCAGTCACACTGGTTTCTTGCAGCTGCCCTAGGAGCTGACCCAGCTGGTATTGCTGCTCCCATTTGACAGATGAGGAAGCTGAGGCCAGAGAGAGAAAGCAACTTTCTCACAGTCACACAGCTTGCCAGGAACTGACCAGGATTCACACCCAGGTCTTCAGTGTCCCAGGCCATGGCTCTTTCTGCCTCATCCATGGCCCCTCAACTCAGGGGAGCAGGAACACCTCCTATCTTTTTTTCTTGACTTTGAAATAACAATAACGGCCAACATTCATATGTCTTCCAAAAAGTTTGTTTGAATTTTTCTGTAACATCTTATGGAAAACCCCAAGCGAACTTTTTGGCCAACCCAATATGTGTTCACCTAAGGCCAGGCACTGGTTTAAGTGCTTTTGGGTATTTTTGACTCATTAAATCCCCACAACCACAATATGAGATTTAGTCATCAACAATAGCCGGTGGAAGTGAGGGGACCTGCCTGGGGTCAGCTAATAAGCAGCAAGTTAGGGACTATGACCCAGGCAGTCTACAGCCACCCATTAACTGCGCAGCACTGCTTTTCTGAAATGATGACTCTGTTCCTCCCTGCAGAGCCCTGGGGCCCAAGGCAGAGGCTGTGCACAGCCTCAAGGGCTCCTAGTCTATGCGTCCACACCCCTGTGTGTGCACGCAGTCCACTAAGGCACACACACTACTTCTCTAAAGCATTTCTGCTTTGTCCTAAAGATCTGACAGTGGCCAGGCCTTGGGCTGAGGTCCCACGTGGGATAAGCCGTGATTCTAGGACTGACCTTCCCCAGGGTAGGGCTCTTGGCCTCCCGCTCTTCCAGGAGGGGAGCCTCCATCCTAGAGGATCGGGCTGGGGCCCTCTGGGGAGGCTGTAGGGGGAGCCAGGCCTGGCGGGGGAGATGGCAGAGCTTCAAGAGATAAGCAGATGGATGAAAAGGCTACATCAAAGAGAAAGCCCCAGAACCCAGATCCCTCGGGCAGCCGGCTGTCCCAGCACACAGTGCTCAATGTCATGCTGGCTTCATCTATGACAGCGCAGTAGGTGGGAAGTTCAGACGCCAGCACAGCCGTGGCCCAGGCTTCATGAGGAAACGGTCCAGGGCAGGCAGGAGTCGGGCTGGCAGCTCATGGATCCCGGTCATCACCACCCTGAGAGCCTAGGCTCCCTAAGAGGCCAAGCTGGAGTCTCCTTCTAGCTGTATAGTTTCCTTGCTGTGTCTAGGGGGAGCCCATATCGGCTCTTTCCGAGCCGATGTTCACTCACGTGTGACCCTAGGATCCACTTCTGGTCTGCTATGTCCCCTAGCCTCTCATGAGCACCTAGGGTATGCCAACCATGATGCTAGTTAATGGGGTACAGCAGGAACGAGGAGCTAAGGGCTCTGCTGGGAAGGTATGGTAAGCGAGGAGACAAACTAGCAAGCAGGGCCATCCCAGGTGAGGAGAGATACTGTGTGATGAACCAGGGGCTGTGATCAGAGAAGCTGGGTGGGTAGGAGGTAGGAAGCGGGTTCTCCTTGGCAAGAGCTCTGGGGTGGGGTGATCTAAGAAGCCTTCCCTGAGAAGGTAACTTTTGAGCAGACGTCCGATGATGAGTCAGTCCAGCAGGACCAGAGCATTCCAGGGAGAGGAGAAGCAAGTGCAAAGGTCCTGTGGAACAAATGAACTTGCTCTGCTGGAGGGTGGAAAGAAGTACTGTGTGGCTCAGGCAGATGGAGCAGGCCAGTGTTGGGAGGCCTGCACACAAGCCTGGGGTCTGGGCCACCGAGAAGAACCCCCTGGTCCAGGTGGGAACCAGACACAGGAATCCATCATTCAATAGTTTCCTCTACTGCTGTGGTTTCCAACATGGACCTGAATTCCCTCCAAAGAAGGAGGAGCCTAAACGGGCAATGGCAGACATGAAGCCATTAGACTCTGGAACTGGGCTCAACATGAGAGGCAGTGGGCAGCGAACAGCGTGGAGGCCAAGGAAAAATACTAGTCCAGGAGCACCTCACTTGCGTTTTTTTTTCCCCTCCCAGTGAGGAGGCAGGAGGACCATCTGCCGGTGTGTCCTTATCCACACAGTGGAAAATGCAAAGCAAGGAAACCTGAGTTCTGGGTTTTCCTTTGGCAGCTCCAAGCTGCAATCCCACTGAGCCAGGAATGTTCTTTCCTTTCTCTCCAGGGAAGTAAATGTCAGTCACTCACACCTCAGTGTTGCAGAGTCTACTTACCTCCGGCTCTTTCTTCCCAAAGCCTGGATGAAGTCAGGGTTTTCAGGAGGGGCAGGTGCTCAGGGAGGGAATGTGATTCTGGAAGGCAGGTCCTGTGTGAGGAGGAACTTGTGCCCCAGCCCCTCATACAGACCCGCTGAGAAAGAGGTTAGTCTCCCTTGGTCAGAGAGAGGGAGTTAGTGACTGCGTCAAAGCCACGATTAGCAGAAGCTGGACTCCAGTCCGAGGCTCTTACTCCACCACAAGGGTCTTCACCACCATGGCATCAGCATCTGGGCCCACAGTTTCGCGAAGGACTTCAGTCATTGAGGCAAGGAAGGGAGAGAGGATGGGGCACCCTTCAATAAATGAAGAGCAGAATTCTCTAAGTCCCTGAGGGGAGAAAGGGGCCCAGTTGGGGTTTGGAGCTTCCTCTCCAGACTTCTCACTCCCTACCTCTGCCACCATGGCCCTGCAGGCAGATGGGGAGACTCAGGACGTGTAACATTGGCTATCCTGGATTCAAGTCCCTGCGTTATCATTTACCAGTGATTGACATTATATTAATGGAAGTCATCACCCCTTGCGTGGGCTTCTCAGGTGGCTCAGTGGTAAAGAATCCACCTGCCAATCCAGGATACACTCAGGTTTCGATTCCTGAGTCGGGAAGATCCGCTGGAGAAGGGAATGGCTACCCACTCCAGTATTCTTGCCTGAAGAACTCCATGGACAGGGCGGCCTGGTGGGCTACAGTCCAAGGGGTTGCAAAGAGTCAGACGCAACTTAGCGACTAAACAACAAAACCCCTCTGCACACCTTGACTTTCCCCTCTATAAAATGGAAATGCTGGCCCCTGGAACGCCCAGGATTAAGAGGGGGTCCTGGGAGGGCGGGGGCGGGCAGCACTTTGTAAGTGATAAAGCATCTTAGAAGCACCAGGGTTATTAGTATGATTTTCTCTCTAGTTTGTTTGGACAGAAAAAACAGAAAACAATCCCAGGCACTGGTATCACAGCCAAGAGGGGCTGGATTTCAAAAGGAAACTTACTACAAACTGCAGGAAACCAAGGGGAAAAACAGCAAACACAGTGGCCTGTCCCCAGCCCAGAGAGCTGCCGGCCGTCTGAAGTTCTGGCCTCTGCCTGCACCTGGGCCCAGGTCCTGCTGGCCTGGGCCCCAGAGGGCTGGCCGACTCTTCACACTTCCAATCTCCAGCAGAGCTAAATGTCCTTAGAGATCACACCCCTGCCCTCAAGCACAGAAAACATCTAGGCTCTGTTCACAGCACAAGAGGACTGCTTGCTGGGGCTTAACAAAATGCCCAACTCACTTTCCCCTAAACTCTACCCACCTCCCAGGTGCCTGCACACACACACACACACACACACACACACAGACACAGGGGAATTCAAACACATCTTTCCCTTCAGTGGCCTGAGAGAATGATCTGGTAAAACCTTCCCCAATGTAATTGACTCAGTAATTTTAATCTGTCACGACCCTCTCCCTCCACCCAAGTCAGCTGATAATCCTTCGCCTGAATATTCCTCTGGGGACCGGCCACAGAGGGACATTCTTGGGCAAGACCTTGGACCTCTAGAAGGCTCTTGTTAAGTTGGCTATTTGTTCCCTGTGAGAAAGAATCCGTTATCTTGTGTCAGTTTATCAGCTGAGCAGAGGGCTGGAGCCTGAGGTGGCTGGACAGGGGACTGGTCAGTGTTGATGGCAGGTTGGCATGCAGAGAAATGTGGAAGAGACCCCGCATGGAGCAGCCAGAGGAGCCAGCCTCGGTGGGGTGCCCTGCTATGTTTGGGGTGGGACACAGAGAAACAGCTGGAGGAGGGAAAGCTCTGGATTAGGAGATGCAAAGTGCTTCCTGCCATGTGCTTCCTGTGCGACTCTGGGCAGCTTGCTCGGCCTCTCTGAGCTTCATATTCCTCATTTCACACCGAGTTGAGAGGAAGTAATCAGACGACCTTAGGGCAAGGCCTTAGTAAACCATGAAGGGCTCACTGGTCTGCAGATGAGTAAGGGGTCCAGAGGGGCAGGCAGAATGGGAGAGGACCCTGCTTGCCTCTGCCTTGGGCCCCTCTGGCAGCCAGTGGCAGCAGCAGACATTGGGCGGATGGCGGGTGGGAGGGACTGCAGGCTGAGCCTCTCCGTTCCACCCCAGGAAGGGTCACCCTGTCCAACGTGTCCGAGAGGAAAGACAACATGCGTCTCGGCCTGAGCCTGGCCACCAACCCCAAGGACAACAGCTTCCTGGTAAGAGCCGCCCAAACCGGCCCTCTATCTAATCCCCAGCCCTTCCGGCCCACACAGGCCCTCTGCTCGGGGCCGCAAGGGACGCGGGGTGGCTGAACATGCCTACCCACCAGACCACCTGTCCCTGCGCACCCCAGGAGCAGCCCCTCCTCCAGCTTCCTGTCTATGCCATTCTGCCCTAAACTTTTTTGGAGGACAGTTCAGACAAGAAAAAGGATTGAGCCCTTTTGTGTACATTCCTTTTGGAGGTGTGGGGGAGGAGCATGGAGCAGACAGCCTAAAAAGGAACAGGGATAAAGATTATTAACAGTGCAATAGGGTGTGGGGGGCTGTCCTGTTCTTTGGGGAGCCCAATGTCCAAGGCAGAGGCCGAATCTCCGCTCCAGAACTGATGAAAGAGTTAGGACACACCACACACCCTGAGAAGACTTGGAGTGGAAATCACAAATGAGTGACTGCAGAGTCTACAACAGAGGGAAGGATAAAGAGGGGCAGGCCACCTGAACTGCACAGGGGAGCAGATGGGAAGGTTTCCTGGAGAATGTTTCTGTTTTGTTTTTAAAGAAGAAACTAGTCTTCGCAAGGAAGAAAAAGGAAGGAGTACTTGGGCTGAGGTGGTAGAGATATTCATTCATTTAAACTACTTTTTGAGTTCTTACAATGAACTGAGCCTGATGCTGGGCACTGGGGATTCAGCAGTCTGCAGAGCTCCCTGCTCTCCTGAAGCTTCCATTCTGTTTGGGGGCGTGATGATAACAAATGAGTAATATGAACATGCTGTTGGGACAGAAAGTCAGCGGCGCTAGATGCTGGGAGTTCTCTGCACCCGCCCAGGCACACATACGCAAGCTTTGCACACAGTGGGCGGGTGCAGGTGGCCTGATTGATTGACACTGCCCGCCCCTTGCCACCACGTTCGAGTAAACCACCATGAGTGTGGGTGATGCTGGGACTGATGGTTCCTAGAAACAGCCGCAAGAGATTTCAGAGAAAAATTACCCCGAAAAGCCCAATAAAATGCACCATTCATTTTAAGGTAAGAAAGCTAGTATCGCTCTCTGCTCTCACCCATCAGTCCATTTCTATTGACAAATGAGACACCAGGGCAGTGAGACGACTGGGATGCTCAGAGATTTGACAGGAGCATAGTGGCTCTAGGGAAAGTTCCAAGGTGCCTCAGTATATGGTCAGACCACAGCCCTCATCATCGCCAACCAAGGGCAACAGGACCCCTGGTCCTGTCCACACATACTTGTCAGGGGCTTTGGTCTGACACCCTTCCCCATCTGAGACTCCTTGTCATACCCTATCCACTTGATTTCACTGACTTCACAAGATGGAATGAAGGTCCGAGAGGGAAGGTGTGACACAACCCCTGGGGCCTCTGTGGGGAGGTTAAGACCCTAGTTTGTATATATCAACCTTTGTTAACTCATTCACTCACCCATTCACCCATTTACTCATCAGCCCATCCCCCAACCAAATGTCCTTCCCCCTATTCATCTATCCATCCATCCATTCATTCAGCCACCCATCTGTCTGCATATCAGTCTACCCCCTCATCCTCCCATCCAATCATCCATCCCTTCCCACATCCATCCACCATCCATCCATGCACCCATCCGTCCATCCTCCAGTCATTCATTTATCCATCATCCATCCATCAATCCATCATTCTTCATTCCTCCAGCCATTATCCATTACCTACTCTCCCATTACTCATTCTCCCCCACTTCCAGAAATAACTTGCAGAACCTTCAACAAAAGACACAGATAAAACAAAACCTTTAAAATCTGAGTTTAAAAAGAGGGCTAATTAAATACAGGGATTGGAAGTGGAACAATTATTCTTCCACACCAAAAGAAATAACAGCATAAAATTTAGTCTTGAGTACCCCAACAGCAGGACAAAAATGAAGACAGAAGCTGGGCTTTCGTTTTCGATGACTCTGAGAGGGACTCATCATTCAGTTTTTAAACGAGGGGCTGACATCGATGTTTTGGTAACAAATTTCAGAGAAAGAACAGAAACACACTTTTTCCTTTCCCTAGTAAGAGCCATGGGCATGTTGTTGGGACCCTGTCCTGGAAGTTTGCCCAGTAATGACCTTCAGGTGACCTCTTCAGGAAGACCTTTGAAGGGTTCCCTGCCATGGATGACAAGATTTTCCTGCCTCCTGTGTGGTGGGAGGGGTGGACGAGCAGGAGAAAGAGAGTCACACCCCAGATGATGGGTGGAGAAGGGGACCCTTGAAAATACAACAATGGCACGGGGATGGTCCAAAGAGTTGACATGGGGTGGGAGGTGGGGTGGAGGATTCAAGATTGGGAACTCATGTACACCTGAGACGGAAAAAATTAATTAATTAGTTAATTAAATTNGGAGAAGGGGACCCTTGAAAATACAACAATGGCACGGGGATGGTCCAAAGAGTTGACATGGGGTGGGAGGTGGGGTGGAGGATTCAAGATTGGGAACTCATGTACACCTGAGACGGAAAAAATTAATTAATTAGTTAATTAAATTTTAAAAATTAAAAAAAAGGGAGGGGGCATACATAGATATCTGAAAAGTTTTTGTGAGAATTAGCCAATTCAAAACACTGAGTATAGTATTAACATGTAGCAGGCTCCCAATAAATTGTAGATGTAAAAAAAAAAAAAAGGAAAATACAACAACGGCGGTAGTCAGTCTCCCTTCCACCTGAAACCAAGGGAACTGGTACATGTTACCGCAACAGAGATTTCAGTTAGACTTGGAGAAGACCCTCTAAACCCTAAGGATACCAGCACTCAGATGGAGGATTCTGTCTTGTGTCTTGGAGGGTGGGGCTGAGCCAAAGACTGTTGGGCCCAGGCCCTCCCTGCAGCCCCCACTGACTGGGGGTCTGTACTGTGCTCCACAGGCCTGCAGCCCCCTCTGGTCGCACGAGTGTGGGAGTTCCTACTACACCACAGGGATGTGTTCACGGGTCAACTCCAACTTCAGGTTCTCCAAGACTGTGGCCCCAGCTCTCCAAAGTAAGTGGCTTCCAGTCTGTAGACTCAGGCTGAGCAACCTGGGACTCAGGCTGCAGTCCCTGGGAGGCCCGGGGCTCTGACCTCCCCATCCCCTGGCTACAGAGGAGAACTTGGACCCTAGCCCCGCCCAGCTCCGGCTCTCTGGCTAACCCCTGGGGTCACAGTCCTGGCCCATTCTCCCCTACAGAGTGATGGTGGGGGAGTTAAGGTTATGAAGACCATCCTGACAGCCAGAGAGACTCTGCAAACTCGAGTGAGGAAGAGATGGCCAGGCAGGCTGTGCACTGTACAAATCTGGGGACGTGATTCACTACTGGGGACGTGTACTAACTACAGTGTGAATGGTGCCCTCTGATGTTACGCAGTGCAGCTGCCCTGTAGGTGCAGGGCCAAGGAGAACAGAAGTATTCCTGGTAATAGTCCCATCTAATCCGTGTTCCTGGACCTGAAGAAGCGCTGCCCAGCTTTCCGGGGGCCTCATGGAACACAAACCTCCCACTCTCTCCACACCTGCCAGGAAAGTCTGGGACGTCAAGGGCAGACCTTGCCTCTGGCTTGGCTCCGAGCCTCACTATTTCCTGTGGGCTAAATACCATTGCCCGCGCAGCTGCAGCCTGGTTTATTGAGGGCGAGGGGATCAGCTCCCCTGGCTAAAGGCAGCCTCCCTCCGAACAACAGCGCCCAGAGACAGAAGGTGGTACGTGGAGGAGGGGGGAGGAAGGGTCAGTCCCGCGGGGGCTGCGAAGTGGTCCTCTTGGGGGTGATGAGGGGGCTTCGATTCTGTTCTCACACATCAGCGGGAGAGCAGAGGCAGCGGCTGGGCTGGCAGGAGGGCTGCAGCAGGTCACGTGAGGTATGCCTCCCACCCTGGAGCTACTTTTCCCTCTGGGCTGAGGTGTGACTACCTCAGCCTCCCAGAACCTCCGCCTCATCCCGCTGACCAGCAGATCAGATCCCAGGACATTACCCCTTGCCCCCGTCACCTCTGCCGACATCACGGAGGATCTAACCCAGCAGGTCTAGGATGAGGCCCCAGGTACGTGTACGCATGTGCGTGCCCTTGTGTTCAGAAGCCTGCTCAGCCATGTTTAAAAAAACACAGACCTAAAGCACGGCTCTTCCCGAGGTGTCTTGAAAAAATGTTTGAAATCTTAAGAAAGAAATCNCAGCAGGTCTAGGATGAGGCCCCAGGTACGTGTACGCATGTGCGTGCCCTTGTGTTCAGAAGCCTGCTCAGCCATGTTTAAAAAAACACAGACCTAAAGCACGGCTCTTCCCGAGGTGTCTTGAAAAAAGGTTTGAAATCTTAAGAAAGAAATCAGTACTAATAAATGCATTCTAATAATAAAACTGGCTTTAAAAGAAACCCGGTCCCTACCAGTAGATTAGAACCACCCCCATCAAGGCGTCTCTGTCTCGCGTCCTCACGGCTGCCGGCACCACGCAGCACCCCAGCACGTGCTGGATCCACAGCGGAACACTGGAGAAGACAAAGTTATCGTCACCATCAGCCTGGAGGCGTAGGGCCATCACGTGCTACATGTAGCATGCAGGCGAGACGAGAGCCACCCACACAGCTTCTCCTAAAGCAGAGGCAACTTTGAGCATCCGAGCCACCCAGAGCCTGTAAAGTGCTCACAGAGCCTGAGACAGGCTCCTGGGCTCAAACCTACCGCCTTGCCCTCCTGGAGCACTGCTGTCAACGTGCGGCACCTCCAGGATGCCGGAGTTACTGGAGTGCTGACTCACAAAGCGCCCCCCTTCCCCGCCCCGCCCCACCGCTGTATTGTTATAAAGTAGATTTATTTGAAAATAGTGTGAAAATCCTCCAGTGAAAATAAGCAGATGCCCAATATTTCAATGTGGCATATAGTTTAGTATATATCATATCAGATTCATGATATCTTATTTCAGGGTAACCCAAGCTGTTTCACAAACAGAAATCAATTCCTTAGATGTTAAAAGACGCTTTTTCCACTTGTTATGGTACCAAGGTTTCATTATTCATTCTGTTGCTATTATTCATTTTAATTTGGTATTCATATTACAAGATTATAGAGAAACTTTCAGACTCAAAGCAGAGATCAAGGCACAAGAGCTTGACCTGATGATGTCATTACTATGTTAACAAACTGGTTTGGTTAAAAAAAATAACACAAGGATCAGCTAAGATTCTTGAGTTCAGCCCGGGAAGCATCACCTTGTTAATTCTTCGTAGCAATTCTCTACTATCATTATACCTCTTTTACAGAAGCAAAAACCGATGCCAAGTTGTTAAGTAATTTGCCCAAGGTCAAAGCCAGAGGTCAGTCTGATGCCAGATTCCACATTTCTAGCCCTTACACCCTGCCTCCCTCCTTAGAAGTGAAGCCCATTCATTTGAGCTGAAAGTGGTAATGCCAGCCTGCTCATTACCGTAAAATACACAATAATGAATCAATGATTTGGGCAGTGTTGGCTGCCTTCCAAACAAGGACCAGCCAATGGTGGTCAGTTCCTGATGAGAAGCAGAGGCGTTCTGGCTTAACGGATGCTGTGTTTATACAGCCAGCTCAGAGCCATGGAGCAGGGTCAGGAATTCCTGGGCTCCTCTCTCACGTGGCCCAAATAAATGTTCAGCCTGAAGATGGCTTTTAGACCAGGCTTCCTTGGACAATCATTCATGAAACCAGAGATTTTCATACACTGGCTTCTGGGGTAGCTGTGACCATGTCCTCCCTTCCCAGGGTGCCAGACCTACATGGACATCGTCATTGTCCTGGATGGCTCCAACAGCATCTACCCTTGGGTGGAGGTTCAACACTTCCTCATCAACATCCTGAAGAAGTTTTACATTGGCCCCGGGCAGATCCAGGTGAGCAGAGCTGGGACTCTTTCCTTCTCCAAACAGGGCTCCCCAAACCCATGGCACGCACTAGAAAGATGTAGGTGAAAGGGCCAGCAACAGGGTCCTGCAGCCCAAGACACCCATCTCCGCTGGGCACATCAGGGGACAGTTTGGGACATCATTGAGTGGGTCAACCACTGTCCTCTGGGATGGACACCATCTATTAACAAAAACTTTGATCAGCCAGAGAGTGGGAAGGCAGCAGAATCCTGCTGGGTGAGGCAGGGGGAGAATTAGACACTTTGATCTTGAAGAAGAGACTGGGGAAGTAGTCATAGCTGCCAGCACATTTTTGAAATGCTGCCTAGCCAGTGAGGGGGGAGGTTTATTCAGTATTGTTTTGGCAGGCCAAATGAGGACCAGTGAATAGAAATGACAAGGTGGCAGATTTCAAGTCATCTAAGAAATTGTTTATTTAATCATTTTATTTATTTATCTTTGGCTGTGCTGGGTCTTCGTTGCCATGCAGGCTTTTCTCTAGCTGCAGCATGCTCAATAGTCATGGCTGCTCCGTGGCATGTGGATTTTCCCAGAGCAGGGATCAAACCCATGTCTTCTGCATTGACAGGCAGACTCTCTACATTTGAACCATTAGGAAAGCCCTAAGAAATTGCTTTGTAACAATCAAAGCTGTTAAAAAGGGAGTGGGCTTCCTCATGAAGTGATGAGTTCCCTGCCCTGGGAGATCATTTTTTAGGGCACGCCAGGTGAAAATTCAGCATTCAGAAATGCACCTTTACCAAATAAACTCTGTGGGCCCATCCAACGATAATATTTGTTCATTCTAGTCCTACTACAGGTAGGTTTTGTTTATTCTTTTAAGATTTTGTTTCTTTTAAGGATATTAATATTTGAGGCTAATTAACATTTCAGACTTCTCATCCAAAATATAACGAATCTTAGCTCCAGAGTTTGGTGAACAATGCCATAGCCCATCCTCCCACGCTGTTCCTAAGATTTTAGGTTTCAATTCTATGCTCAATTTTTGTCTTTTTAGGTAAGAAAATGAATCTGCTGGATCTTTTAGGTCAGTCTCCTCTTTCGATAGGCACCTCCCACTTGTCTCACCAAGCCAGCCATTCATTCCCATGACTTTGCAGAACCTGCTTCCCTTTGGCTTAATCCCTCTCCCTTTGGAAGGTCCCCAGGTCTCCTCACTCCTGAACAGTCCCAGAGAGATGACTCCAGGAGGCCTCATCACCAAAGGGCCAGCCTTCAAGGGTCAAGACATTGTGTTGCCCCTCCTTTTCCTCGCAGGTTGGAGTTGTGCAGTACGGAGAAGATGTGGTACATGAATTTCACCTCAATGACTACAGGTCTGTAAAGGACGTGGTGGAAGCTGCCAGCCACATTGAGCAGAGAGGAGGAACGGAAACCCGGACAGCATTTGGAATTGAATTTGCTCGGTAAAAAAAAAAAAAAAAAAATTTCTTTTTCCAGATCTTAGATACTGTTCTAGTTATCTATTGCTGCCCCACAAAATTTAGTATCTGAAGAGACAATAATTAATCCCTCAAAGTACTGGGCATTGGCTGGGCTCAGCCATCACTTCTCCTTGGATTCTCTTATGTGATTGAAGTCTGGTGTTAGCTGGGGCTGTGGTCATCTGAAGGTTCAACTGGACTGGCCATCCAGAATGGCACGCTCACGTGGCTGGCAGTGGAGACTGGCCATGGGCTGGGAGTTCAGCTGAGGCTGGCAATCTGAGCCCCTGTGCGTGGGCATGCAGCCTGACCCTCTCACTTTATGGCAGTCAGTCTTTGAGAGGAAGTTTTCCAAGGGACCCAGGCAGGAACTCCAAAACTGCCTGTGACCTAGCTGCAGAAGCCCCAGAATATAACTTCTGCCATAGTTTTCTTTTGGCTATACTACACAGAATGTGAGATCTTAGTTCCTTGACTGGGGATTGAACCCCTGGCTCCTGCAATGGAGCATGGAGTCTTAACCACTGGACTACCAGGGAATTCCCTGCCATAGTCTACAATTGAGCAAGTCCCTAAGGCCAGCTCAGGTTCAAGGAGAAGAGAATTTAATTTCCCTCCTTGATGGAGGAATGGCAAGGTCACGTCACAGAAGAGCCTTTGGGGGACAGGGGATATTTTTGCAGCCAACTTCAGGAAATATCTTCCACTGAGACCCTTTCAAAAGTGTGTGGGTCGCATGAGGACAGAATCTTCTTGTGGGGTATTTTTCACCAGTGGAATGTGAGTAACAGTGTCAAATCTAACATCCGAGATTACCCAGCCCTGAGGCTGGTTCTTTAAACGTGACACAAGAACTCACAGTGATAATGAATGTTATTTATAGCCATCCAGAGAGCTACGTGCTTATTCCAGTGACCCTGCCATTGCTCAGAACACTGTACTCACCCACACTGGAACCAGTGAATGATTTTAAAGTCAGTTTCCCCAGATCTTTCCAGCTGTAGCCAAAACTCCCAGGATGACTGTGTCCAAAGCACTGAGATTTAAATGTATAAATTTTACACCTACAAATATGAGCTCTGCTGTGTTCATTGAGACCACAGTCCCATTACGTTATAATCCCCCCTCAGGTAGGGTTAGTCAATGTGTTTAGCAGAATTCCACAGTGTGGGAGCTACTTAGTAGTGACATGATTTCGTGTGGTCAAAGAGTAAGTTTTTTCCAACCTCACGATTCTTTATGAGTATACCTCTACCAGTGTATTTCTGTTCGCTGATAAAACTTTCTCAAGCTTTTTCCCTAAATGAGCATCTCTGTTTGTAAAGATGGCTCTTACCCACGCTCCTGATAAATGGGCCCTTGTTGCTGTTTTGTCTTCATGGGGGTGAACCCCTGAGACCCCCGAGTAGGCCCTTGTGAAGTGGCCAGTGGAGAACTGAGGAAGCCCACACCCACTGAGCTATCCGGGAGAAGCTGACTGACTCCCAGCGGGGTGGAGCCCACTGTTTCCGTCTCATTTCACAGCCCATCTCCCCCAGGCTAAGTGTAAGTGTGCGACTCACCTAGTGACTTGAACCATCGTGACTCACAAGCACCGCTGGGGTGTGCAACCTGCGCCTCAAGTGAACTTTCAGATCTGCTCTGCCTGGCCAAGTCTGCGGTCCAAATTACAGCTGGCTCCTTTTAAAGTCAAAGGTTTTCTTTCCTCACTCAGCTATTCATAGAGCATTTTTTTCTATGCACCTACTAAAATAAAAGATCCAGGCCATGGACTTGAGGGTTTATAAAAATGGTAACTTGTGATCCCAGTCTTAATAGGGAAGCTCTGATAAGTGTCAGCCTAACTCAGTGAGGATAAGAGAGGGAAGACTCCAAGGGGAGGGTCTTGGGAGGACTGCCAGGATTGGGGGACATCTGACCTGTCCTAGGAAGATGCCAGGATTCCAGCAGGGAGAGGAAGAGAAGACATTCTGCCCCAGTAAGAAAAGAGGAGAGGGAAAGTCAAGGAACATTTACGTTCAGAGCTTTGCTCTGAGCAGTTTGTGTTGGGGGGATAGTAACCCCTGAAGCTGCAAAGAAGGTTTGGAACTACATTATGAGAGTGGTACTGTTGTAGCCAAAGCAAGCGTGAGTGGCCAGTGAAGGTTCTTAAGGACAAGAATGTCATCGTCAGGCGTGCCCATGAAGGTGACTCTGGCCACGTGTGGCTTTAGGGGAGGGGGCGGGACAGCATTGTGATGCCACCTTTGTTCATGCAACATCTTTTATTGAGCATCTACTGTATGCCTCACCCAGTTTTAGGTACTCAGGGTGAATCAGTGAACAAAATAGATAAATGTCCTGCCTTCATGAAGCTGAGGCTGAGGCGGATAATAAGCAAAAATAATAATAATAATAAAATAGTATGCTAGAAGACACAAGATATGGTGGGAAAATGTTCTTGTTGTTCAGTCACTAAGTTTGACCCTTTGCAACCCCATCAACTGTGGACCATCAGGCTCCTCTGTCCATGGGGTTATCCCAGCAAGAATACTGGAGTGGGTTCCCATTTTCTTCTCCAGGGGATCTTCCTGACCCAGGGATCGAACCTGTCTCTCCTGCATTGGCAGGTGGATTCTTTATCACTGAGCCACTGGCAAGCCTCGGGTGGGGATGTGGGGTGGAAAATACAGCCTGGTGAAGGCAGTCAAGCAAGTTGGAGATGGCAGGTATTTAATCAGCATTAATGGGGAAGTCAGGGAAGGCGTCACTGAGAACAAACATTTGAGTGGAGACTTGAAGGAGGTGAGCAAGTTGGCCAGCGGGGTGCCAGGTGGAGGAAGTTCCAAGAGGGGGAAGCTCCAATAAAGGCCCTAAGACAAGAATGTGCCTGGAGGTCCCAGGATCAGGGAAGATTCCAGCAGGAGGAGGGGTCAGAAGGGCCACTGAGGGTCTGGCGAGCCACTGTCAGGACCTGGGAGAAATGGGAGCCAGGACAGGATTTGAGCAGAAAGGAGACATGCTACGACCTGCCTTCTCCACCCCGTCACCCTGGCTTCCAGGTTCACGGAACCTATCATGAGCATAAAGCTCTCACTGCTCTCCAGGAAGTTACCGTCTAATTTACAAAGCAATGAACCCAAGTCGTTTACACAGTACAAATTCACAAGTTTAAATCCGATGACTCATGCCAGCATTTACACAATTACAGACTCATACAGATATTCATATCATTTCACTCTATGGAAATATAATCCTGAAATGTCCTTGGCTCTATATGTAATAGAACCTGTGTTTCCCCTGCCATATTTTTTTTCTCCTGAGGTTTTGTTCCTGGACCTGGCCCTCCAAGAAGGTCTGGGAGCATATTGAGTCTCCTCTGAGGGGTTCGGAGACTCCCTCCACTGAGTTGGGCTTTAAGCCTGTCAAGTGTGCCTCAGTCCATGCCTCATACTAAAATTAGAGGGTTTTTTTTAAAGCCAGAATATCCAGAATATCATAGAATTTCTCAGAGAGTGGCAGATGGTCCATTTCTCTTAACTGGTAGCTTGAAGATGCTCTGAACTAATTTATTCTAACTTTTGTAAATTCCTCAGCATCTCAATCTTGCATGTCAGCTCATCAGCTTGCCGTGTAACAAAAGATACCTCTGGTAACCAGCGCCTTGGAGCCTGGAGGTGGAATTTAACCTGGCATCATGGTGCTTAAATCTGTGGGTCAGACCCGTGAGGAATTACTGCAGTGCCTAAGGATAATATTTGTTTTTAGTTCCTCATTGGAAAATTCAGAACCTCACGGTCTGAAGGAGAGTTGGCCACATAGGCACCAAAAGCTAGTGATGGTTCAGGAGCCAATTTTTTCTGCTTCATAGATAGGTCGCCAGCTGCGAGAGTCGGTCCACAGCATGCCAGCCCCCAGGCCCCCTGGCTGGACTGCCTGGCAAGCAGGCCAAGCACCTGCTCTGGCCACTGAAAACAAAATAAAAAGCCAGAAAGAATATTTGTCATAGAATTTTTTATTTAATAGTCCCCAAAATAGAATCAAAGTGGTTCTCCTGGGAAAAATCTTTGTCACACTTCATCACACACATTCGCTTGGGTGTTGAATTGTTCTGGCTCGTCGCCTTTCCAGATCTTAGGGAAGTGGTTCCCAAACCTCCATGTTCNAGAAAGAATATTTGTCATAGAATTTTATATTTAATAGTCCCCAAAATAGAATCAAAGTGGTTCTCCTGGGAAAAATCTTTGTCACACTTCATCACACACATTCGCTTGGGTGTTGAATTGTTCTGGCTCGTCGCCTTTCCAGATCTTAGGGAAGTGGTTCCCAAACCTCCATGTTCATTAGAACTGTTGGAAAATTCTGGTGCCCAGGCTACACTCTAGAGATTCTGATTCCATGAGTCCAGGTAGGGCCTGGCATCATTTTTATTTTAATTCCCCAGGTGATTCTAATGTGTGCTGGGGTTTTTGAACCGTGAAATTAGGGGCTCTAAAGATCTCCACCTAACCTTGAACTCCCCTCCCAGAACCACCCCCTCCCTCTGCTTGCCCAAAGCAGCATGATCAGGACTTGAGAGGGTTTTTTTAAAGTCACTTTTTAAAGACAAGCAGATTTGAATGTTGCTCAGTTTCATAAAAAGAAATGAAATCGTGCCATTTGCAGAGACGTGGATGGACCTAGAGTCTGTCATACAGAGTGAAGTCAAAAAGAGGAAAACAAATACATATTAGTGCATATGTGTCTGTGGAGTCTAGGGAAAATGGTTTAGATTAACTTATTTGCAAAGCAGAAATAGGCACGCAGACGCAGAGAACAGACGCATGGATGACGGGCAAGAGGGGGCAGGATAGATTAGGAGACTAGGGTTAATATATACACACTAATGATACTATGCCTAAAATAGATAACTCATGAGAACCTACTGTATAGCACAAGGGATGCTCTGTGGTGACCTAAATGGGAAGGAAACCCAAAAAAGAGGGAATTTGTGTATACATGTATGTATGTGTATATGTGTACACCCAGGGACCAAACCTTGATCTCTCACATTGCAGGCAGATTTTTTTTACCAGCTGAGCCACAAGGGAAGCCCACAGAATGTATATATATAGCTGATTCAATTTGCTATATAGCAACTAACACAACATTGTAAAGAAACTATACTTCAATAAAATTTTTTTAAAAATTTTAATAAATATAAAGACAAGTAGATTTAAGACCCATCTGAGCAGCCAGTGGACAAGTAGTCTGGGTGTCTCAATCCAGCTTCTTCTTCGGTTTGAGGTTCCAGCAGCTGTAGAGTTGCCCTGAGAGCTTAGCCCTGGCTCCCGTGGCCACACCTCTGCAGGAGTTTGGGGGGTTTTCCCATCTCCACTTCCCTCTGTGACCCTCCCCTGTGCTCGGGTTCCAGCTCAGAGGCTTTCCAGAAGGGCGGAAGGAAAGGGGCCAAGAAGGTGATGATTGTCATCACAGACGGGGAGTCCCACGACAGCCCGGACCTAGAGAAGGTGATCCAGCAAAGCGAGAGGGACAACGTGACCAGATACGCCGTGGCCGTGAGTCCTGTCCCCCCCATGCCCCCCATCCCTACCTTCTAGAGGCCTTGCCATCAACCCCCTGGGGACTCTGAGGGTGGGGGAGTGTTTTCTGGCCAGTGAACTACACATCCGGTCCTCAAATAGGCCTGTCTTTGTTACGTCTTCACAACAGCTGTGGGTTTTTTCTTCCCTCCATTGCCAGGCAGGCTCTGAAACCTCAGAAACTGGAAAACACCTCCAAGCCTCCCACCCCCAGCATCCTAGCTTAGAGCAGTTGCTCCAGCCTGCCCTGGGTGTGTGGGGGAAGTCTGTGCCATGTCCTGTCTGTCGCCCCTGCCCCACGTTCCCTGGCAGGTCCTGGGCTACTACAACCGCAGGGGGATCAACCCAGAAGCTTTTCTGAACGAAATCAAATACATCGCGAGTGACCCGGATGACAAACACTTCTTCAACGTCACGGATGAGGCGGCCCTGAAGGACATTGTCGACGCCCTGGGGGACAGGATCTTCAGCTTGGAAGGTGAGCACTGCTTCCTGAGAGGTGCTCATGGTCCTGGGCTCCTGGCAGGCAAAGCCCACGTGAGGGAAATCCAGCCCTACAGGGACTTCCCTGATGGTCCAGTTGTTAAGACCTTCTAATGCAGGGTTCCATCCCTGATCCAGGAGCTAAGTCCTGGCCAAAAAACCAGAATATAAACAAAACAAGCAATATTGTAATAAATTCTTTAAAAATGGTCCACATTAAAAAAAAAAANGAGGGAAATCCAGCCCTACAGGGACTTCCCTGATGGTCCAGTTGTTAAGACCTTCTAATGCAGGGTTCCATCCCTGATCCAGGAGCTAAGTCCTGGCCAAAAAACCAGAATATAAACAAAACAAGCAATATTGTAATAAATTCTTTAAAAATGGTCCACATTAAAAAAAAAAAATCCAGCCCCACAGGATGAGAGGGTTTAGAAGTCCTCCCTACCTGATAAACCCCAGTGCTCCCATGCTGGACGTGAGGCTCCACACTTTCCAAACAGCTTTGAAGTCTGGGTTTGCTGATAAGCTCCTCCTTTCACAATGGAGGTAACTGCAGTTCGGAGGGACTAAATAACTTGCCAGAGCTCCTGCCACTCGGGAAGGAATTGGGGTTTGAATGAGGGTTGCCAGATATAGCAAATATAAAATACAACATTTGTGGCAGACATACTNTTGAAGTCTGGGTTTGCTGATAAGCTCCTCCTTTCACAATGGAGGTAACTGCAGTTCGGAGGGACTAAATAACTTGCCAGAGCTCCTGCCACTCGGGAAGGAATTGGGGTTTGAATGAGGGTTGCCAGATATAGCAAATATAAAATACAACATTTGTGGCAGACATACTAAAAAACCATTCACTGTTTGTCTGAAATTCAAACTTAACTGAGCATCCCGTATTTTATCTGGCAGCCCGAGTTGAGCCCAGCTGAGCCTGACTCCACAGCCTGAAACACTTACTCCCCGAGTCTTGCCGCCTCCCACCCCACCGTTTTGCAAGGTTTCCTGACTGTCTCGCTTCTTTTGATTCAAACTCCAGTTTTGATTTGCACAGGGCTCCTTTGCACCATATATTGCTGTAGGGGGGACCTTGCCATACTGGGTTCTCTTCTACCATATGGGAGGAGCGTCAAAAAAAAGAGAAGGCAGCATGGCATCCCAGAGCCCGAGCAGCCTGCTCTGCCTTGGAAATGATGAGCTACACACACAGGAAAAGAGAAAAACTAGCCCTCAAAAACAATGATAAAGGGACAGAGAGTAGGGATCTGAGTTTGACCCTTACCCTAGAATTAAACATCCAGATCAGTGAATTTATTCTCCAAATGGTTGCCTTGTGTGATGAGAACATTGTCTACATCCACACATCAGAGCCCCTCTGCGGGGAGGAGCTTTTGACACACATGGGATTCCTTGTGCAAATCTGTGGTGGTGACAACTCTTGCTCCTAAGGGTCGATTTACAATTTGGGAACCATCCAGAGGCATCTGGAACTGAATCTGGTGAATAGTAGGAATGGACAAAGTGGGAAATTCCATTTCTTGCCAACAATGTAGATGATCTCTTTCTATGTACTTTTCTGGATCTTTTCCCTATGCTGACATTCTCATAGTATGCGTGCCCTGTAATATAAGGTATTCCAATTCCTTTTCAGCAGGGTTGCTAATAATAAACCCACATGGCCACCTGGAAGGGGCCTGCTGTTGGGGTGGATGAGCTGGACTCAGCCCTGGGGCCCTGTCTCACCTCACTGAAAGTGCTTCCAGGTCACAGATGCTGGGGACTAAGCTGCAGACGTGTCTGGCGCTAAGAAGTCATGCATGCAGCTGACATCTTTTGGTCCCTCTGTTTTAGGCACGAACAAGAACGAAACCTCCTTCGGGCTGGAGATGTCACAGACAGGCTTTTCCTCTCACGTGGTGGAGGTAAGGATGGGTTTAGAGCTGCCCTCCCACCCTCTCAGTCTTCTTAGCTCCCTAGGCCATTATCCTGCCATTCCTGGTCTGTCTCTCATCCCCCTTGCTCTCGTTCTTGGGGTCACTCTGCCTCTCGTCTCTGTGGCTAGAAGAGGGACATCCAGATCATCAATTTACAATTAGCTGTCTCAAGCCCTCTCTGGGCAGGGTGCTGGTGGGGACATGTCCTCAGTCCTGTTCGGTCCACAGAGCCTTGTGCAAAAACCAGGCCAGAGTGGCAAAACCGCTTGCCTGGGCTCTAACAGTGCCCTGCATGCCCGAGGAGGCCTGTTGTGAGGGCCCAGCCCTGTGTCCATGTGGGCAGAAGTCCCAGATGTGCTCCAGCAGGCGGCCCACAGGGGCCTCTCTGCGTGCAGGCTCGGTGTCACGTTGCAGGGGTCCCAAGCAGACCACTGGTGTCACCAGCATTGGGCTACGTCTGGGGCATGTGCTTCACCTGGATCCGATTCTCAGGATGGGGCTGAAACCTCACAGGATTGCCAGAGGGGCATATCCATGCATGCTCAGTCACCTACTCGTGTCCTGCCGGGCTCCTCTGTCCGTGGAATTTTCCAGGCAAGGATATTGGAGTGGGTTGCAATTTCCTGTGCTAGTGGATCTTCCCAACCCAGTGACTGAACTCACGTCTCCTGAGTCTCCCGCATTGGCAGGCGAATTCTTTGCCACTCAGCCACCTGGGAAGCCTGCCAGAGGGGCAGAGGAGTCCATAGCTGTGAGCATGCTTTACTTCTAAAGCCATTTGGAGGTAGAGCCCTGCCTGAGAGTACCTGTGGGGAAAGTCTGTGTTGCTGGTATCAGCACACGCCCCCGTGAGCACACTCCGGGCTGACAGGTGCCCTGGGTTTGTGCGTGTGCTCTGCCCAGCTGGCCCCATGGGAAGGGGCCATGCCTCCCAATCTGCCAGAAAAGGCCTATCGGTCCATCCCACTTCTACATCACTTCACTCACCCCCTGAATTCTCCCCACTCCTCTGTGAGGTGAACGTGGCAGGGTTCCTTATTCCCAGTTTCCGGGTAAAGAAGCCACGTCCCGGGAAGGCCGAATGACCTGCTGAAGTGACACAAGCGAGAGAAATATTAGCCTCGTGCTTTCCCTCCACGTTGAGCAGCTGCTCCGTGAGAGTGGGTGGACTCTGAGGGGGTGCTGAGTCAGAGATCCCAGATCAGAGGGGAGAGGGATGGAGGCCCAGCACACAGCGGGCAGATGGACGGAAACGCGGCTCACGCTCAGCGCTTCCTGAGCTGCATCTGGACTATCTCGTGCCCATTGAATACAGCAAGATATAAATATTACTGCACTATATTGACAGTAGGCATGCAATGTGTGCCGAGCACTTTAATTTTTTTCCAGAAAATTTCTGTGCCTCATTCATGCTCAAAAACAGCCCTGCAGAGTCGGCAGATGGTAATAGTTGTCCCATTTTAGGTGGTCACATTAGCAAATCTTTTCAATGCCTTTTCTGTGCTGGGCCCTGTGCTCTATCCCAGGAGGTACAGAGGCAAGAGCCCTGCCCTCAGGAAGCTCCTAGTCTGAGGGTAAGGGGCTGCATACCAGGAGGGGCAAGGGCATCATTCATTCACACAGGTCAGGCATCAAGTTCTGTGTTCCAGCTGGACTAGCCCTGGACTCCTGACTCTAGGGTCAGGTCTGGTTAGAAAATGCAACAAAGAAAATCAGTTTCATTAAGTCCAGCAAGGATTTGTCAAATGCGACTAAGATATCAAAAGGAAGCAGAATTTAGTCTTGCCACATAGGAGTCAGCCTGAAAACAATGCAGAACAGCAGTCCTGAACTTAGAGAATAAGATGGCAGAAACTACAGACTTCTCCTGAGCACAGGTGTATAACTTCCAGAGGCCCGCCCATCCATGGAGCCCCTGTAGAGACTCCTTGCTCAATAGGGAACCACTTGGACCCATCTAACACTCATCAAGGCTGCATGAGGCACTTCCCTGGTGGTCCAGTGGTTAAGACTCTACATTTCCACTACAGGGGGCACAAGTTTGATCCCTGATCAGGGAATTAAGATCTGCATGGTTTAGCAAAAACAAAAACAGCCCTTGCCAAGGCTGTGTGTGATCAGGGTTTTACAGAAGGAAAGGCCCAGGCTAAGGGAAAGGAGATTCAGGGGAGCATCAGGGGAGTGTCGGGCTTGGACAGGCCCCTGAGGACAAGGATTTCAGCAGCCATGGGTGGCAGCAGGCAAGAAAAGAGAGGAAGTTATACTCACAGGACTAGAGGAAGGCTGAGCACACACGGGGGCCCAACCCTGATGGTGGGGACAGCAAGAGAGAGAGAATGTCCTGTGTCTCCATCTTCCATTCCAAAGTCAGTTTTTGAGCACCTCCCCTTGGGCCTGGCTGTGTGTGAGGCACTGGGATATATAGAGATGAAGGTAGCATTTCAACTGACAGCAATTCACAGTCTAGTTGGGAAGCTGCTGCCAAGTCGGTTCAGTCGTGTCCGACTCTATGTTATCCCATAGACGGCAGCCCACCAGGCTCCTCTGTCCCTGGGATTCTCCAGGCAAGAACACTGGAGTGGGTTGCCATTTCCTTCTCCAATGCATGCATGCATGCTAAGTCACTTCTGTCATGTCTGACTCTGTGCGACCCCATGGACAGCAGCCCACCAGGCTCCCCTGCCCATGGGATTCTCTAGGCAAGAATACTGGAGGGCATTGCCATTTCCTTCTCCACTAGCTGGGGAGAAAGACTCCTAAATGATAAGTTCAGGCTCCTGCTTCTAATACTGTGATCTGTGTGTGCCCAGGAATCAGGGAATCTACAGAGAAGGAAGGTTAAGACAAGCTTCAGGGATTCGGGGAAGTTTAGCTGAACCTTGACAATGGTCCAAGCAGCAGAGTATGTCAAACAAAATGAGATCTTGCAGGATCAATAGAGTTCCCCTGCTGCAAAGGGGAGACCAGCAGCTCAGGACCTCAACTTGTTATTGAGATCAAGGTCATCAGCTGCCTCCTGTAGCTTCCTCCACATGCTCAACTCTTATTCTCTCCCCCTAACTGGAGAAACCCAGGAGGCACCTCCCCATTCTGTAGATAGAAACCCCAGTTCTGTCTCCCTGTGTCTTGTTTTCAAATGACAGACATCTGGAAGCTTTCATCTGATAAGACTTAGAAAAAGACAATGATTACATTTGAATTTGAGACTCTTTAAGACTTTTAAAATAATTGTTTAAATAAATAAAATCCTTCCAGATCGAAAGGATTGGTGAGAGTGATGGTGGCCTGTCTGGCAGTGTGACTGCCCATTGGGTTGCTATTTTAGGGTACAGAGGTTTCCAGTGCTAGGCTGGTCATGCCATCATAATCGGCCACAGCCATCTTGTCCTTGGAGTCCAACCCCACAGCTCTCAGGATCAGTCAGACTTCTCTGCGGATTGGGGACAAGAAGGGCCAGCCTCTCAACTTTGCCCAGAACAGGTCCTGAGCCCAAGTGAGTACATCTCTTGGGTGAACCTTGGGGCTCCATTTCCTCTGGAAACACTCCCTAGACAGCCTCAGGCAGCTGCTGCCTGCAAATGTGCTGAGTCTTCAGTTGCCCTGGGCCTGTTGAGCTCTGTCAGAAGGAAGGATCTCTAGTCCCAAGGGAAGGACCCATAGAATGTTCACAAATGGCAGAGGAAAGGTCAGGTCTGATCACCTGGTCTGCTGCCATCTTACCTGCAAGGAAAGCAGGCTTCAAGTTAGGAAGGGCAAAAGCAACAAGAGATAGAAAGGACCAGAGTCCAGATTAGGAAAGGAGACCCCCATATATCCCCAAGCCAAAGCTCCAGGCCACAGGCATTATTACACTCCAGCATGATGGCCAGAAGTCAGAGCTGCTGGGAAAACCAGGGACCCAGAGCCCCAGGAAACTCTAGTCCTGATTAGCCAAAAGGAGAAAGAATATTCTGGAAACTACCATCAGCAAAATTAGCTACGGAAGCCTGGCCAAATTTTAGAATGGATTTGTAAGCCAATGGTTCCATTAGCATTTGGAAATGAATGTAAAGGTCGCTGAAAGCTGGAGTGGCTTCTATTAGTGCTGGCTGCTTGCTGAGGTGATGAACTCCCTGTCCAGCTGGGTAACCAAGAAAAAGCTGCATGAATCTGCCAGAAAGCTTGCAGAAAAGATCCACAGCTCTCAGCCTATAATCCCCATGGGCCACAAGGGGAAGGTGTGGTAGAAGGAAGCGGACCATAAATAATTGATGCCCATGGTGATGGCTCTCCTGCATTGCACTCTGTAAATTTCCCCAACACCGAAAGTTTACAAAAGGAAGCAGTTTTATTAGAGTGGACCTTATCTACACGAAAGACTTGGCCACTCACCCAAGATGAGAACAGAGTGTTTTTTCTTTAAATTACACATGATGGTCTAGGAGGACCAGCCTTAATTACATTTGAAACAGGCTAAGGCAGTGCAGGTTGGGGTGTAGGGTGGTGCGGGTTGGGGTGTAGGGTGGGGGTTACCCCCCAGACCAACAGCTCCAGCCACCCCCTGCCTCTTCAGCCTGTGCCCTTTTCACCAGCACTCCTGGGCTCATGGACAGGATAGCTAAGGTTAGGGGTGATTAGGTAGGTTCTCAGCTGCTGAAGCCTTAAAGTTGTCATCTTTCCTGAGGGTTTTGCATTTGGACTTGTTTTGCATGTCTTATTTAATCAAAAGTAGGAGAAACTCATCCTTAATGATGAAATGAGGGGTTGACAGCTAAAGGCAGTAAACTTTTGAGCCCCCTTAGCTCTAGATGGTGGATTCTTCCCCCGCCAGCTCTGGGACAGGCAGCCAGGGCTGCCCCCATGAGGCCAAGGCCTGCTGCCATGCTGTTCTGCATTCTTTGCAAGTTGACCCCTGGTGGCAGGAAACATTTCTGGTTCTTTGAGGTCCTCAGAAGCCCAGCCCCAAGTCCTAAGACTGTGCCCTGGTGCCCAATGCCCCACTCCCGACCATTGTTCCAGGACCTCTGAGTAGAAATAACCATCTCTCTGATCTGGAATGAATAGTCAAGTAAGTGCATGCCCTTTGACCCCCTGCCCCCTTCTCACTGACCCAGCCTACGACTTTCAGCCCCACGAATGGTGCAGGGCCCCTCTCCACAGAAAGACTGCAGGCCCATTTCTGGGTCTTTCCTGCCCAACTCCAATATCTAGGCACTGATCCCTTCCTCAGGCTCCACTATGCTTGTTGAAAACATCTTCTACTGAGAGAATCTGGGAAACTAGTTAAAGCATCATCCACCCTCTTAACGATGTATTTGCTTTAGGAGGTGCTCTTGGGGACAGAGTCCTGACCTCCCTGAGGCCACTCTGGTAATGGACATGTGGGCAAGGAGGCCATAGGGGACCCTGAGGGAGGAGACCAGCCCTCCATGCCCTCTAGATCGTCTCCCTGTGAACAGAACCACCATGGGCCACCTCCATTGGCCCCCGCAGCCCTGCCTCACCAACATCAAGAGGTGATATCATCTGGTATCCTCATTCCATTGCTACCAGGCTGGTGGAGAGCTCTGTCTGCTGTGTGGTCTCAGACAAATTGTTTTGCCTCTCTGAACTTCAACCTTTGAGCAGATGTCTGAAAAACATGTGAGGAATTGAATCTTGAGGCTTGGAACTAGAAGTGTGCATTTTGAGACTTCCTAATAAGTCAAAGGGACTTCCCTGGTGGCTCAGATGGTAAAGCGTCTGCCTGCAATACGGGAGACCCAGGTTCGATCCCTGGGTTGGGAAGATCTCCTGGAGAAGGAAATGGCATCTCACTCCAGTATTCTTGCCTGGGAAATTCTATGGACAGAAGATCCTGGTTGGCAATAGTCTATCAGGTCACAAGAGTCAGGCACGACTTAGTGACTAACCAACCAAGAAGTCAAGGAAGGTTTTCTTAAAATCCTTCCCTAACTCTGCCATGTACCCACCCAGCCCCTCAGCAGGCCACCCCCTCCTGTGGGCCCTCAAAATGGGCTATCTTGGCCTCTATCCGATCATTCCTCACAGACTCATCTGTAGGTCCAACTTGACTGTGAGATCTGAGGACCCCTGCCTCCCTGGAAGTACTTTATGGCTAAATTAATAAATGAGAGGAACTAATATGCAATGCAGTCCTTATTGGCTGCCAAGCACCCTGCTAAGGATTCAAAATGCTAGTTCTCACAACTATTTACTGAACTGCAGAATAGTCTCAGAACTATTTACACCTGAGGACCCTTAGGCTAGGTGAGAGAGAGGAACTTTCCCAAGGTCACACAGCTGGAGGCTTTGGAGCTAGAAGTGGAACTCGAATGTCTAACTCCAGAGATCACAGCCTAATCCCAGGCCTGGGATTACTCAGCCTACTGACCGTCTAGGCTGGGTACTTCTTTGCTGCGAGGCTGTCCTGTGCGTCATAGGTAGGCAGGAGCATCCCCGGTCTCTACTCACCATAGCAACCCCAACACCACCCTGGGCTGTAACTCCCAAAGCTGACTTCAGGCATTACTAAATATTGCCTGGGGGCTAAACCATCCCCAGTTGGGAACCACTGTTCTAGACTATGCGGCTTCCTGTGCTGGGCATGTGGCCCAACCCTGGCTGGGGACAGGGACACGGAGTTTGGGGAGATCTGGTCACACACCAGGGAGCACTCAGCTGAGGTGAGAAGGTAATTCTGCTGCAGGACCAGTCAGAGGACAGCTGAGAGCTGAGCTGGTGGGATCCGATGGTGAGGGCTCAGGCAAGGACAGGTACAGGTCCTCCTCAAGGAGGGCACCTACTTGGCCTTAGATCTTCTGGGGGCTACCAAGCCCGTGTCCTCATTTCTGCACAGAGAGCCAGGAAGGTCAGCTGCCACCCAGGCGCACCTCGAAGGGAACCTCGAGGTTCCTGCACCCCAGGAACCTCGAAGGGAAGGAGGCCCTAAGTGAGAGAGCCAGTGCCAGCCCTGGGGCAGGGAACACGGGGCCTCCCCATGACGCCCTTCTGTTTGTTTTCCAGCTGGGCTTGAATGCCTGGCTTCTATCAAATCTTTGGCCCTTTCTTCAGCCCCATGCTTCCAGATTTTTTCCAAACTCAAAAGGTCTGGGTTTTCCCAACTGGGAAAAGGTGGTGACCACCTGAGGTTTGCCTTGGTGGCCTGGGCTTGCCCTCTCAACCAGCCCACTCCTCACAGGGCACCCTGTCCGCAGCAGGGCCCCAGGAGACCCTGCTTGGGAAAGGGCCTTCCACTGGGGGCACAAGCCTGCCTGTAGCCACTGCTGGGTAGATTGACAGAAGGTGAGGGCCCAGAAGCCCTCGGCCCCCCAATGCTGCCAAATGCAGAAATTCCGATGGAACTGCCAAGCTCCACCGTGGTGAGTCAGCATCGGTCTCCCCCAGCTGAATCCCAGGCACCCAGTGAAGCCAGGCCTTCTCAGTACATCAGAGGTTTCCAGTCATCTGCAAAGCTAAACATTCATCTTCAAAGGCCTCCCCAGGAAGCAGACTGGCCTGCTGTCGTATTGAAAGCAGAATCTAGAGGCTTCTGGGGAAGCCAATGAGCATTTTTTTCCCTCTGACCAACTCCATCCCAGCCCTGCCACCGACTTGCTGTGTGACCTCAGGCAACCCCTTTTCCCTCTCTGAATCTTGGGTGCTCATTAGTCTAGTGCAGATAATGATAGTCCTGCTGGCCTCCCACAAATGGGTGACTGGATGAGAAAGGATCTTGCCAAGAATGGAGCACACCCCAAGAGTGAGGAATGTTGGCAGGAGTCTCTGAGGCCCTGGCCCGGATCCTGGCCCCGACAGATTGTCAGACTCTCTCCCAGGCTGAAGCGCCCAGAGTAGGAGAGAGAAAGCTGATGAGAAAATGCGACATCAAACACAACCAGGCACATCAGACTCGCCCAAGAGCGGCTTATTTATAGCTGTAAAAACATCCTGTCTGAACAGTCAGTTCAACTTCTAAAATATTAGGACTTTAATCCTTATATATGATCAACTTTACTCCTGAAAGTGGAACCTTGGGAATGAGAAAGGGAAGCATAGCTTATTACAGTTCCCAATCTTGCCCCCTCCACCACCAGTAATGAAATCAGTGCTGAGGCCTCTGCCTGTATGTTTAGTTATGGCGCTGTTGTCCCCAGGCCAGAGCCACATTTTTCTACTGATCCCCTGTCTTTGGTGGTGGTAGTTTAGTCGTTTGGTTGTGTCTTTCTCTTTGCGATCCCATGGACTATAGCCCACCAGGTTCCTCTGTCTATGGGATTTTCCAGGCAAGAATACTGGAGTTGGTAGCCATTTCCTTCTCCAGGGGATCTTCCCCACCGAGGGACTGAACCTGGGTCTCCAGCCTTGCAGGCAGATTCTTTACCAACTGAGCCACCAGGAAAGGAGAAATTCAGTACTCCGGGCACCAATGGTGGGGAAACTTCAAATTCCACCTACCAGCTGGGTTGAAGGGGGGCTTAGTGGGAGAGAGATGACTTCACCAGCTTGTGCTTTAACATTCCAAAGCTGGAAGGCAAAACTAGGTGCCCCTGGCTCGTGATCACCAAGGTGACCCAGGAAGGTGGCCCCTCCTGCTTCCACGCCCCTCCTCAGCCCCTCCTTGTCCCTAGTCTCTGCTCTCCCTCTTCTGAGTGCTTGTTGTTCATCTTCCTGTGTCCACTAGTTATGCGGATGGTTGGGGGTGGAGACAGAGTTCAGGGGCAGCCCAGAGAGTGAATAGACTCAGTCCAGCCCCCCTGAAATGACCCTGGAGGCTTCCCCTCAGGGAGCTGGAGCTCCCCATCTTCCTGCCCAGGCATCGGAGCATCTGCTTACCCTGTAATTAAAGACAACCTCCTGTCTTTGAGGTGCTGGCTGCCACAAACGTGGCCCTGGCTTACCTGTCTAGCCTCATGTTGAACCACCCTGCTCCTCTCACTCGGGGCTCCAGCCCAGTCGAACAGCTTTCAGTTCCTTGAAGCCAAAGGCTCTGAACTGTCTCCAGCCTCAGGGCCTTTGCACAAATTATTTCATCTCTCCAGGTGTCTGGATAAGTAAGCATCACTTGCTCAAAACGCTTTTCCTGAGCCCCATCGCAATCTAAATTCAATCTCACACCAGGATTTATCACAGCCCTCATTGTGTGGCAGTTATTATGGTTTGCAAGTATTATGTTTATTTGTGTATGTATTTTAGTGTCTGTGAGCTCTGTGGGGGCAGGGTAGTATCCCCAGCGCTAAGCAAGTGTCTGACATAAGACAGACGCATAGTGATTTTGTACTGAAGAAGTGAAGAAGTAGCGTTTACACACAGGAAAGCAACTCAGACGCTGCGAAGGAAGGAGGAAAAGCACAGGTTGTGTGTGCATGCTAAGTCGCTGCAGTTGTGTCAGACTCTGTGCGCCCCCGTGGACTGTAGCATGCCAGGCTCCTCTAGCCATGGGATTTTCCAGGCAAGAATACCGGAGAGGATTTTCCATTTCTTCCTCCAGTGGATCTTCTCAACCCAGGGATCAAAGCCACGTCTCCTACCATTTCCTGCATTGGCAGGTGTGTACTTTACCACCAGTTCCACCTGGGAAGCCCAGGAACAGCATACGTGCAGCCCTTGAAGGGGGCTTCCCCGGTGGCTAAGCTGGTAAAGAATCTGCCTGCGGTGTGGGAGATCTAGGTTCGATCCCTGGGTTGGGATGATCCCCTGGAGAAGGGAAAGGCTACCCACTCCAGTGTTCTGGCCTGGAGAATTCCATGGACTATATAGTCCACGGGGTTGCAAAGAGTCAGACACGACTGAACGACTTTCATCACTTAAAGGAGTGTCAGAAGGAAGGAATGGCAACAAGGGACTTGCTAGAGAGGTTCTGAAGCCCGGAATGGAATGCAACTTTGGTCCGGGATTTGGAGCTTGTTTCTAGAACATTCCTTGTTTCCTAAGGTCCCATCCTTGGGATCAGCTTGACCCACTTTATCCTAAGAATGGAGTGGAGCAAGAAAGCCCTCAGCTCCTGTTAAAGTCAAGAATCCTGGTTGGAAGTTGGGCTATTAATGAACTGGGCAGGAGGTGCCAGAGGGGGCGGGTGGATGCTTCATGGTGTGGGTGCAGGGCAGATTCCTGGCCAGGGGCACTCCGGGGAACATGAGCTGATGTGCACCCCCCTCCCCGATGTCAGGACGGGATTCTGCTGGGAGCCGTGGGCGCTTATGACTGGAACGGAGCTGTGCTAAAGGAGACCAGCAGCGGGAAGGTCATTCCTCTCCGTGAGTCTTANGGGATTTGGAGCTTGTTTCTAGAACATTCCTTGTTTCCTAAGATCCCATCCTTGGGATCAGCTTGACCCACTTTATCCTAAGAACGGAGTGGAGCAAGAAAGCCCTCAGCTCCTGTTAAAGTCAAGAATCCTGGTTGGAAGTTGGGCTATTAACAAACTGGGCAGGAGGTGCCAGAGGGGGCAGGCGGATGCTTCATGGTGTGGGTGTAGGGCAGATTCCTGGCCAGGGGCACTCTGGGGAACATGAGCTGATGTGTACCCCCCTCCCCGATGTCAGGACGGGATTCTGCTGGGAGCCGTAGGTGCTTATGACTGGAACGGAGCTGTGCTAAAGGAGACCAGCAGCGGGAAGGTCATTCCTCTCCGTGAGTCTTACTTGAAGGAATTCCCCGAGGAGCTCAAGAACCACGGCGCCTACCTGGGTAAGAGGCAGGGCTGAGGGGTGGCTGGTGGGCAGTGGGTCAGGAGAGGACTTGGGGGTCCAGAACATGCTCAAACACGAGATGAGGGGCTTGTCCGTGTGTCATCTGTGCTGATTCAAGCACAGTCAGGAGTCATTACCCCTCCAGGCTGGCATCCAGCACGCCCAGCACCATGCCTGGCTCATCACGGGCTCTCCATTAGTAGCTAGAATAAATCAGGGTCCCCAAGCCAGGCCGTGGACCGAGCCATGCAGCAGGAGGTGAGAAAGTGAGCGAAGCGTCATCTGCCATTCCCCGTCTCCCCCACCGCCCCCATCCGTGGAAAAATTGTCTTTCCCAAAACTGGTGCCTGGTGCCAAAAAGATTGCAGACTGCCAGAATAAATGACAAGCAGTCTGACCTGAAATTGTTTCCACTGATGCCTCTAGACTCTCCAGCAGCTGTTGGTGTGTTTTTAGAATTGAGTGCAGGAAGTCTGCCTCCCAAGGCAAAAACGCAAGTTGAGAATGTGCACAGTTCAGTTCAGTCGCTCAGCTACGTCCGAATCTTTGCGTTACAATCAAGGCAGGAGTCATCTCCCATTAAGCACCTTAGTGTGAGTGAAAAGTTGCTCAGTCGTGTCCGACTCTTGGAGACCCCATGGACTATAAAGTCCATGGAATTCTCCAGGCCAGAATACTGGACTGGATAGCCTTTCCCTTCTCCAGGGGATCTTCCCAACCCAGGGATCAAACCTAGGTCTCCTGCATTGCAGGCGGATTATTTACCAGCTGAGCCACAAGGGAAGCTCACTTAAGCACCTTAAGGTGGCCATAAAAAGAAAAGTGTGAGTCACTGGCCTGGAGGTGACAGGTCCCAGTTGTGAGACCGTAACCACAGCCCAGTCACCTCCAGCTTTGTAGAAGCGAGCCTCTGCCATTCATGCAGAAAGGGCTGAACCAGAGGAAAGGAGAAGGGCTCCCATTGTCTGTAAGTCTTCCTGAGTTTCTGAACCGCGTCTACCAGCTGTGACTNTCACTGGCCTGGAGGTGACAGGTCCCAGTTGTGAGACCGTAACCACAGCCCAGTCACCTCCAGCTTTGTAGAAGCGAGCCTCTGCCATTCATGCAGAAAGGGCTGAACCAGAGGAAAGGAGAAGGGCTCCCATTGTCTGTAAGTCTTCCTGAGTTTCTGAACCGCGTCTACCAGCCTGTGACTTTATCACCAATGCAGCCTCAGACTCCACTTCTCCGTGAACTAAGTTGGCAGTGGGCTTCTCTGTGGTGGGAAGGTCATTCCTCCTCCCAGAAGACCCTTCATGAGGCACAACGATGGTCCCCCTTGGGTGGGAGTCCAGAAGGAGCACCTTTCTGCTCCTCCTCTCTCTGAGGGTTCATCCGCGAGGGCACTGTGGGGAATCTGTGGAAGATGCCTCCCTGTATGCCCCAAGGGAGACAGACGGGGAGTTTGGGGAAGGAGACCAGGAGGCCAGGCTCTCCGCCTCCACACTGGGGAAGCTGATGGACTTCCAGCCCCAGGCCTTCAGGGAGGCTCTCTAGCTTTCAGGGTGGCCTTGCCTGCTGGTCAGAGCCACATGGGAACTGCAACCACAGCCAGCAGACAGCAGGGAAGCAGGAAGCTCTCAGCACTGCTTAAGAGTTTCAAGAGTTGGCCCTCGCCTGCCCCCGAGACATTCAGCCCCCAGAGCCCTCCCATTACCACTGTCCCTCCTTCTGGGGAAGCCCAAATGCCTGGGGTCAATGAGAATACTCTCAGTAATGCCGCTGAGGGCTCAGCTTAGAAGAAATCCTTGCTCCACGCAAGGCTAAGCCTGCTCTACCCTCATATTTTTGTGATTGCTCTGAATTCACAGCCGTTAGCCACCTTCCATGCGATATCCTGCTCTGACCTACCCCACTTCCCAGAATACCTTTCCAAGAGTCAAAGATGCTGTACCTAGAACCAGTTTCCCACCCTACTGCACGAGCACTCCCGGCCACTGTGAGCTGGCTTCTGTGCATCCTGCAGCCACTCTGAAGGCAACTGGTGGGACCCGAGAGATAGTTACCCACATATACACAGGCGTGCACACAGGCACGCACACACAGCAGAAGGAGCCGCTCATGCCCCAGGAAGCACCCAGGAATTGCCAGAAAGGCCTGACACCCATCTAAAAACTGGGATCCACTCTCCAAATCATCTGGCAGGAAGTAGGACTCTCAGCTTTGCACACCTGCAAGGGTCCCATTTTCAGGAGAGTCATCTGAGGACGCTGCACAGTCACTCCCCAGAGCTGAGTGCTCAACTGGAAATTCACAGGAACCAGGCACTGATCCTGAGAACATGGATCGGAGGCCTTTCCCAAACAGCCTCTGGGTTTCCGTCTTGTTCTCTTCTGAGTGGCATACGTGTGTGGATGCAGAAAAGCCTGGGCACTCCCCGCTTTGGGGCTGCAGAGCTTTGGGGCTGCAGGAATCTCTGAGACCCCCTACCTGCATGCCCTGAGCAGAGCAGTTCCCTGCCTCTGTACAGCCAACCCTTCAGTTTTTGGTGGACCACTTAGCAAGGCATTCTGGTAATGAAGAGGACATTGCTTGGTCCCCAGAGAGACTACTGGTGGGGATCAGAAACAAATGCGGCCCAGTATGAAAAGAGGTATGGCTAGGGTTTGTTCTCGCCTGTAGGGCAAGTGAAGCAGGTGATGCGCACGTTCCAGGTCAGCGATGCCTTTTAGTGACCCCACCTGGCTTCTTTCGATGCCCGCCAGCAGAGGGTGGGCGCAATGAGTTTCCTGCACCATCCACCAGCCCCTTCCGAGCCCTGCCTCTTCCAAGGCTCCTCCTCAGCTGAGCGTGGGGACTACTGTCTAGAACTGCCATCTACTCACCCTGCTCTGAATGCTCTCCTTTCAGCGGCCCACCCATGCCGCCAGGCCCTGGTGAGGTCTGCCAGGCCGTGGGGCCAGAGACCAGCCTGTTTCCTCCCACGGCAGGGTACACAGTCACATCGGTCGTGTCCTCCAGGCAGGGGCGGGTGTACGTGGCTGGAGCCCCCCGGTTCAACCACACAGGCAAAGTCATCCTGTTCACCATGCACAGCAACCGGAGTCTCACCATCCACCAGGCCCTGCGGGGTGAGCAGGTAATGCAGAGGGGGCTGGGGGCGGGGCCAACAGGTGGGACAGACAGGGAGCG
The DNA here is from genome assembly GCA_006410615.1 of Neotragus moschatus. NCBI lineage: Eukaryota > Metazoa > Chordata > Mammalia > Artiodactyla > Bovidae > Neotragus > Neotragus moschatus. Next base: position 524,702 of record SJYA01001516.1, read on the forward strand.
AGGCTAGGAGGGACTGCAGCTCAGCTCGTCCCTCACAGGACTGCCCCCAGACCCAGAAACATCCTCCCTGGCTAGGGGGGTATGCCTTCTTTATACCCACCTTGGAGCTGATGCTCCCTCCCCAGAAAGCCAGATCTCGCTGCTGCAGCAACGAGAACCTGGGAGAACCACGGAGCCCTTGTCTCTAGTGCACTAGCCAGACCTCGGCCCCCGACTACCAGCATCTCTCTGGTCATGTCTAGAGTTCAGGGCTCTGGCAGAGGCAACATCCAGGCTATGACTTCCCAGCTTGGGCTGACNCGCTGCTGCAGCAACGAGAACCTGGGAGAACCACGGAGCCCTTGTCTCTAGTGCACTAGCCAGACCTCGGCCCCCGACTACCAGCATCTCTCTGGTCATGTCTAGAGTTCAGGGCTCTGGCAGAGGCAACATCCAGGCTATGACTTCCCAGCTTGGGCTGACAAGGTTCCTAGGCATCTGAAGGGGCACTCGTGTTCCTCATGCCACCTCGGTGTTACCAGAAGTGGGAGGAGTCATGCCTCTGCCTACAACAGGCCCCAGGGGTGCACCAAGAAGCCAACTTCTTTCCTTCCCTGGAATGGGCACGATGCAGAACGGTACAACCGCCAATGTCACAGCACCCCCCAAGATGTGGTGGGCAACAAGGCTGTGCTGCTGAGAGTCTCACATTAGAAGGTCCTGAATGCACAGAGGAAAGCTATGATTAAAGTCAGTGATGGTGAAAAGATCAGGAAACAGGGTTCTGATACAGGTTATTTCAATAGCCCAGGAAAACTGGTCCTGAGAAGCAACACAGTTTTTCCAAGNGGCCCAGTATGAAAAGAGGTATGGCTAGGGTTTGTTCTCGCCTGTAGGGCAAGTGAAGCAGGTGATGCGAATGTTCCAGGTCAGCGATGCCTTTTAGTGACCCCACCTGGCTTTTTTCGATGCCTGCCAGCAGAGGGTGGGCACAATGAGTTTCCTGCACCATCCACCAGCCCCTTCTGAGCCCTGCCTCTTCCAGGCCTCCTCCTCAGCTGAGCCTGGGGACTACTGTCGAGAACTGCCATCTACTCACCCTGCTCTGAATGCTCTCCTTTCAGCGGCCCACCCATGCCGCCAGGCCCTGGTGAGGTCTGCCAGGCCGTGGGGCCAGAGACCAGCCTGTTTCCTCCCACGGCAGGGTACACAGTCACATCGGTCGTGTCCTCCAGGCAGGGGCGGGTGTACGTGGCTGGAGCCCCCCGATTCAACCACACAGGCAAAGTCATCCTGTTCACCATGCACAGCAACCGGAGTCTCACCATCCACCAGGCCCTGCGGGGTGAGCAGGTAATGCAGAGGGGGCTGGGGGCGGGGCCAACAGGCGGGACAGACGAGCTCAGCTCGTCCCTCACAGGACTGCCCCCAGACCCAGAAACATCCTTCCTGGCTAGGGGGGTATGCCTTCTTTATACCCACCTTGGAGCTGATGCTCCCTCCCCAGAAAGCCAGATCTTGCTGCTGCAGCAACGAGAACCTGGGAGTACCACGGAGCCCTTGTCTCTGGTGAACTAGCCAGACCTCTGCCCCCGACTACCAGCATCTCTCTGGTTGTGTCTAGAGTTCAGGGCTCTGGGAGAGGCAACATCCAGGCTATGACTTCCCAGCTTGGGCTGACAAGGTCCCTAGGCATCTGAAGGGNTGCTGCTGCAGCAACGAGAACCTGGGAGTACCACGGAGCCCTTGTCTCTGGTGAACTAGCCAGACCTCTGCCCCCGACTACCAGCATCTCTCTGGTTGTGTCTAGAGTTCAGGGCTCTGGGAGAGGCAACATCCAGGCTATGACTTCCCAGCTTGGGCTGACAAGGTCCCTAGGCATCTGAAGGGGCACTCGTGTTCCTCATGCCACCTCGGTGCTACCAGAAGTGGGAGGAGTCATGCCTCTGCCTACAACAGGCCCCAGGGGTGCACCAAGATGCCAACTTCTTTCCTTCCCTGGAATGGACACGATGCAGAACGGTACAACCGCCAATGTCACAGCACCCCCCAAGATGTGGTGAGCAACAAGGCTGTGCTGCTGAGAGTCTCACATTAGAAGGTCCTGAATGCACAGAGGAAAGCTATGATTAAAGTCAGTGATGGTGAAAAGATCAGGAAACAGGGTTCTGATACAGGTTATTTCAGTAGCCCAGGAAAACTGGTCCTGAGAAGCAACACAGTTTTTCCAAGGTNGCAACAAGGCTGTGCTGCTGAGAGTCTCACATTAGAAGGTCCTGAATGCACAGAGGAAAGCTATGATTAAAGTCAGTGATGGTGAAAAGATCAGGAAACAGGGTTCTGATACAGGTTATTTCAGTAGCCCAGGAAAACTGGTCCTGAGAAGCAACACAGTTTTTCCAAGGTTATTGAGTAGATTCACGGGGTAAAGCTCAGAATCCTAGACTCTTGGTGGGGCTGCCTACATTGTCCTACCTCCTGACCCCAACGACCCCCACACAAGGCCTTGGCCCCTCCAGCCTGGCAGCATCCAGTATCCATGGCACCCCGTGCTGAGCTGAGTCCTGTCCAGCTCCTTCCTGTTATTCTTGGCTTGCCCCTGGTGCTCCAGAGCCTGGGAACAGCCCTGCTTCCTGCCTCTTCTACTGCCCTTGGCCATGAGGACACACTCTCTGCCAGGTCTAACCTCAATCCCTCTAGCTGCAGGGAGCCATCCTTTCACCATTCCTCTTCCCATCCCAAGGGCACTGGGGGACCCGGGCGCTGCTCTGGTCCCAGCCTCCACACTGCCTGCCCATACCTGACCTAGGGCCGGCTCTCAGGAATCCAAGGTTAGACCTTGAGAGCCGGAAGAAATTCGCCAAAGAATATATGACGTTTTTACCGCCGGGATCGGCCTCCAACATCCAAACGAGAAACCGCAGCACTGCAAGCAGCTAAGTTAAGTGGATTCCAAATCTCCGTGACCCATATAGCTGAGGCCATGTGTTTAGACAGTCTCGCTCCGCCTTTCTCTTTGCTCTATCTGCCTCTTAACCACTCTCTGTAGGCACATCTCTCCCCTCCCCACACCGTGTTTATCATTTCCTTTTTCCCCTCTTCTGTGTTTTCTTTTTATCATTCTCCTCAGTTAAAAGCTTTTAATGCTTGAGGATAAATCTCTTCTGAAAACGCCCCAAGCCGGGAAGGGAGAATCATGAGCTTGGGTGTCAGATGCATCAGAGTTCCAACCCAATTTGGCTGTAACCGGCCTTCTGACCTTGCGCTAGTGACTCAGATTCCCTGAGCTTCAGTTCCTTCCCTGTGAAATAAGGACAGTGATCTCTCCCAAGACAGCATGAGGCTGTAAAGTGCTCCACACAGGCCCTGTCCTTGGGAAGGGCTCCTTTTCTTTCCTGAGCAACCCCTTGCCCCTATAAACGTTTATAGAGCACCTCCTGTGTGCCAGGCACAGCAGCCAGGCCTGGAGGGAATGAGACAGGAGCAGCGCCCACTGTTGGGGGGCGTCTGTGGGGGGAACCAGTGCTGGGGGGAGGAGGACGGGGCTGGGGGAAAGCACGCAGAAGGGGGCCCCTCGGCAGGGGATGGAGCGGGGAAGGCCAGGCGTGTCTTTGAACAGGAGGTGACCTGTAGGACGATAGACATGACCTGGGGAGAGGGGAGGAGAAAAGGGTAGAGGCTAAAGAGAAGTGTGTGCAGGGGAAGCTGGGAAGCCTGCCAGAGCAGGGGGCTTTTGGAAAAGAGAAATCACTTCAGTGATTTCTGAAAAAAATCTGACAGTGAGAGAAAAAATTTCTGACAATGAGAGAAGTCACTGTCGGGGTGGATGTGGGAGCCAGAGGATGGCAGCCAGAGGCTGGGGAGGTGGGGAGGCCAGTCCAGGAGGGTCGCACTGCAGTTTGGACATTTCCCCCCAAAGCAAGGAAGGGGCATGGTCAGCTTCTGGAAGCCACTCTAGCTCGCCAAGGGAGTGGGCTGGAGGGCCAGTCTGGAGATGGGGGGTCCTTCCTTTGGAAGGTGCCTCTCCTAAGGAAGAAGCATCAGAGGAGGAGGGAAGTAGATGGATTTGGGACATGTTTGGCATCCACCAAGTGAACTTGTGGGGAGACTGCAGGTGGGAGAGATGGGAGTGGAGCCAGGAGGACCCTTAGGTTTCTAGCTGAGTTGGAGGCATGGCACCCCAAGGCGAGAGAGGAATGCAGTCAGTGCTCAAATACTGAGAAGAAATCACAAGTCCCCACCCAAAGTGCTAAGCCCAGAGTTATTTGGAAAATAAAGTATTGCAAATGAGTTAAATGTCCAACAGAGGACTGATTAAACACGTTTGGCACATGCATAATTTGGAATGTTATACCATATAGTCACAGCTATGGCTTTTCCTGTAGTCACGTATGGATGTGACAGTTGGAGCATAAAGAAGTCTGAGTGCCAAGGAATTGATGCTTTTGAACTATGGTGCCAGAGAAGACTCTTGAAAGTCCCTTGGACTGCAGGGAGATCAAACCTGAATATTCACTGGAAGGACTGAAGCTGAGGCTCCAATACTTTGGCCACCTGATTCGAAGCGCCGACTCACTGAAAAAGATTCTGATGCTGGGGAAGATTGAGGTGCGACAGGAAGAGATGGTTGGATGGCATCCCTGTCTCAATGGACATGAGTTTGAGCAAACTCCAAGAGACAGTGAAGGACGGGGAAGCCTGGTGCGCTGTAGTCCATGGGGGTCACAAAGAGTCGGACAGGACGAGCAACTGAACAACAAAAGTTAAATAATGGAAAGTCAAGTGGTGGCGGATGGTTAAGGAGAGAAGGGTTGGCGGGGGTGGGGGCCCTCATTTTCTCAGCAGAGAGTCTGAGCCAAAGGCTGTCCACTGGTAAGGGGAGGCCTCTCAGCAGCCCAGCCCCATGCCCCTCCCCCATCCCTGTGCCGCAGATAGGCTCTTACTACGGGGGCGAGATCACCTCGGTGGACGTGGACGAAGATGGTGTGACCGACGTCCTGCTGGTGGGCGCTCCCATGTACTTCAGCGAGGGCGGAGAGCGGGGCAGGGTGTACGTCTATAACCTGAGACAGGTACGGAGTGCGGATGCTGGCCAGCTTTCAGGGGCACCTGACGCAAGCCTTGATCAGGTGTCCATGAGGGAAGCTGGGAAGTGGAGGCCAGCGCATATCTGCAAACTGGAGAGGGGAGGAACCTCCTCTGTTCTTGGGTTTATGTAGAGGGAAAGAAACAGGGAAACACAGAGGGGGATGGGGCAGGCCAGAGGGGATCATGACCCTGGGAGCCCTTGCCGAGCCCCGCTGAGCCTGGTCCTGCCCTGATTTTGCAGGACCGGTTTGTTTACAATGGAACGTTGAAGGATTCCCACGGTTACCAGAACGCCCGGTTCGGCTCCTCCATCGCCTCCGTTCGGGACCTCAATCAAGATTCCTACAACGATGTGGTGGTGGGAGCCCCTCTGGAAGACAGCCACGCGGGCGTCATCTACATCTATCACGGCTTCCAAGGCAGCATCCTGAAGACGCCGAAGCAGGTGCCGCCCCCCCCCCACCCTAACCCTCAGAATGAACGGAGCTAGGACTTGGAGTCCTAGTGGCTCATTCCCTGTCCTCACCCAGGAAAGGACTGCTGTCTGTCCTAGCTCTACTTGCCACGAGTTGAAATTAGTCTTAAGACCTTCCCGTCACCCCTGTGGATACCCTTTCCCTGATTAACTTCATCTCCCCAACAACAGCAATAGCAAAGCCCCCCAAGGACCTGAATCCCGCTGGCCCTCACCTGCTTTCATGCAAGTGACTACGTGCAGAGAAGACCTGGGGCTTCCCTAAGGGCTCAGTGGTAGAGAATCTGCCTCCCAACACAGGAGACTCTGGTTCGTTCCCTGGACCAGGAAAATCCCCTGGAGAAGGAAATGGTTTAAACCCTGTATCCATCAGGACCCTCTAGAGAGGGTCCCACTCAAGTATTCTTGCCTGAGAAGTCCCATGGACAGAGAAGCCTGGAGGGTTGCAGTCCGTGGGGTTGCAAAGAGTCGGACACAGCTGAACAGATGAATGGAGAAGGCCTGTTTGGACTCCTCTTCTTTGGAAATGCCTCAGGCTAGAAACAGTGCTACCCAAAAGTGAGCCCTTCCAAGCACCTTCCCCTCAGGGTCATCACTTTTGCCTATTTTATTAGTAAGATAGCCTACTATATCACATTTAGAGATAGTGATGTGTTACCTGCCATGTAATGTGTATTTACATCCCCTGGGAAATAATTTTCTTAAATAGTTAATGTACAATATTATATGTTACAGATGTACGTCAGAGTGGTTCACAACTTTTAAAGGTTATATTCCATGTATAGTTATTATAAAATATGGGCTATATCCCCTGTGTTGTATAATATATCTTCATAACTTATTTACTTTATACATAATAGTTTATATCTCTTATCTCCTACCTCATCTTTCCCCCTTTTCCCTCTTCAGTGGAGAACCCTTTTATGACACATTATTTTCTTAATCCAAAAGAATGACTTAATGGTAGAAATTTCAGGTTCCAAAACAGACCAGGAGGAGATAGCTCTGGGCTGAGGAAGTTTTCTGATAGTTTCAGACAGCCTGTCTCCAGGGCTCCCAGTTGTAGCTTCTCCTTAGGGTGCCCACACCCAGCTCTTTCCTTCCTCTTCCTGCAGAGAATCCCTGCCTCAGAGCTGGCTCCTGGCCTCCAGTATTTTGGCTGCAGCATTCACGGGCAGCTGGACCTCGATGAAGATGGGCTCGTGGACTTGGCAGTGGGCGCGCTTGGCAACGCCGTGATTTTGTGGTTGGTTTCCCCATTTCTCACGATTCTTGGGCTCTCTTGAGGGTCCTGATGGATACAGGGTTTAAAAGACACGCTTTAGACTCTGTCTCTTGTCTTTAATCACTATTGGCCAGATTCACCCTATTCTTATCCCGTTGTGACTACAAATTTCCTTTTTATGAAATCACTGTAAGTTATTTTGAAGTCCAAATCCCTCTTCTCAGTGGGGTTCAAAGATTTTAGAGCTATTTAGTGGCTAAAAAGCCCCTTAGACTTTTCCCTAAAAGTTCTGATTCCTGGGGCATTTCTCCCACTTGGCTTCTCTTAAAGGGACAGGCTGAGGATATTCTCCTCAGCTGGGAGGATCTCCTCACCTAGTGTGGAAGATTTCTTTCCTCCAAACCCCTTCTGACCCCTGGTTTCCTTTCTCAGGACCTCATTTCTGTACCATTCCATCAGATATTTGCCGTGCATTTGTACTTGGGATCTGTGTTAAGCAATGGTCTGCAACTTAAAAAAAAAGGTTTTCTGAAAGTCCATCTATTCTGTGTGATGTGTCAGCTACTTTTTGAGCCAAAAAACTTTAGAGCTAATTTTCTACATGTTGATACTTTTATTATAAATACAATAACTTAAAGAAAATTTGTGAAATAAATCACCCATAGTTTCATCACCTTAACATTACCACTATTAATATTTTGGCATTTCCCTACCATTCTTTTACCATCTGCATATAATTTTATATAAGTGCAATCACATTTTTCATGCAACTTAAGAAAGATATTAAACAGAGATAGCTGATGACTTCATGGGGAGAATCTTTAGTTCTTGGTCCTCGAGAATATTACCTTCCACTCAGGAAATGTCTTAGTCCAGGTTCCCTAGAAAACAGAGCCTGAGGTGAAAGGTTGTGCGTCTGTGCTGTTGTGGGAGGGGCTTCAGTCTCAGAAGCAGAAGTAAGGGTCCAGGGGAAATGAAGCAGGAGAGGAGGAGAGGGACTCTAGAGGAAAGTACCTAATGAACTGCAGACTCACACTCTGGGCAGGTCCCTGCTCCAGCATCTCCAGAGAGGCAGAAAGAATAAGGCCTCTGCTTTCTGCAACAGCCCCTTAGGGGAGCAATGGGGAGCAGTGCATCTGCGAGCTCCCAGTGTCCCCCCAGTGCCAGGGCCCAAGTGTCAGCTGCCCCACTCATCTGGGCAGCACCGAGGAAGCCGGGTCTCTGCAGGTCCAGCCCGGAAGTTGCACTGGCGCCACAGCCTGTCAGGTGGGGATCTGAGGTCTTTGGTAGCGACAGCTGCTGCTGCTGCTGCTAAGTCGATTCAGTCGTGTCCGACTCTGTGCGACCCCATGGACCGTAGCCTACCAGGCTCCTCCATCCATGGGATTCTCCAGGCAAGAGTACGGGAGTGGGTTGCCATTGCCTTGTCCGAGTAACAGCAGCTTGGGCTAAATGTATTCGCTGCTTTGGTTCTAGCCAGGAAGCAAGACAGGTGAACAAGGCCCAGGTTAGGGGATAGATGTTGTCTCCCAAGTCTGTGCTGCTGCTGCTGCTGCTGCTGCTGCTAAGTCGCTTCAGTCGTGTCCAACTCTGTGCAACCCCATAGACGGCAGCCCACCAGGCTCCCTCATCCCTGGGATTCTGCAGGCAAGAACACTGGAGTGGGTTACCATTTCCTTCTCCAATGCATGAAAGTGGAAAGTGAAAGGGAAGTCACTGGGTCATGTCCGACTCTTAGTGACCCCATGAACTGCAGCCTACCAGGCTCCTCCATCCATGGGATTTTCCAGGCAAGAGTACTGGAGTGGGGTGCTGTTGCCTTCTCAGCCCAAGTCTGTGGGGCAACACATAAACTACCTTCTTTACAGGAAACAAGATACTCATACACCAGAAGAATCAGGCCCACAGAGTGGACTCAATCAAGCCCTAGCTTGTGATGTCTATACCTGAGTGCTACCTGAGTGGTGCTGAAACTGGGCTGGAGCCCTCTAGGGAAAATTAGAGTCAAACTCCCTGGATCTCAAACATGACTGCCATTAGCATCACCTGGGAGCTCTTAAACCTCTCATTACCCAGCCTTTACCCAGACCACTTAACATAGAATTTCTAGGTCAAGAACTCAGGCATTTAAAGACTCTCCAGGTGTTCGCTTCCAGTAGGCACCTAAGTCTGAGAACCACTGATAAAAGCCATTATATTTACACAGCATTTTGCAATGTCAAAGGGCATTCTCACTTAACGTTCTTTGATTCTCATAA